>CM034151.1:599300065-599900065 GCA_019776745.2 Taxus chinensis | reverse complement strand
ACTCATTTTTCTTCTAGATTCAAGCTTTAGGTGCTACTATGAGAAGTGATTTCATTCATGTTTCCACAATGAAATCAAAGGTGTTTCCTCATATCATAAATTCCTCACAATATGAAAAAGAGATGTTGTGGTCCAAATTGTACAATGTGAAAATTGGATATAGATCCTCAATTAAATCTTCTCTCTGTATTTTACTAGAGAATATCTATTGAAGGAATGAATGTGCCTATCCTTCAAGAGGGTGTGTGTTATGTGAAAACACACACAAGTATAATATACTATACACACAAATAAAATCCACTTAAATATATTTTTATATTATTTTCAATATCAATTCAGTGCTTTACAAATTTATTTCTCTCATACAAATGGAAATGAATATATTATATATAGAGGTGGAAATTGAATAGGTAAAATCATTCTTGAATTACAAGCTAAAACATGAAAGTGACTAATCCTAATATATGGACAGATTACATGGATTCTTTATTGACTCGGTTTGAAATCAAATACATGTGTGAAGGAAGACTAATATGTTTGCACATGTTTTTTATATTTTAGAATAGGAAACTACTACAAGGAGTCATTTATTATGGAAGGAAAGAATACATTTTCAAACACATATCCAGAATCTTGACTTCTAATGTCTACATGTCCTAAAAAATCTCCAAGGTTATCAAAAATATTATTTTCTAAGGGATTTTTGAGGATATCAAGAAATTGTTCTTCTGATAGTCAATTATCATAATATATTTCTCCATTATTTCCAATTATAGCTCTTCATTGTTGAAAAAATATGAGGTGAAGTGATTTATTGTATCAATGTGATGTCTCCTTTTATGGAACACGTGATTCTTGGAAAATTTTATTTCAAAGTTATCAAAAAGTATTTTAGATACTTTCTACTTATTTATGCATTGTGTCTGAAAGCTCTTTGCACATCAAAACTACTTTTTCGTGTGACGGGTAGGGTTCCATTAGACATGACACAAATTATACTTGCCCATTTGGCGGAATTCGTTGTTGCTTTTTCTATAATGTCTGATATTATAGGAGATAAGAATAGTTACATGACATCCAAGCTAGTAGTGATTTTATCAACCGACAAGGAAATTAATTTTAATCCGTATTTCTAATATTGTCGACCACGTTTTGCTTGCTTAAGGAAGGGTAATTGGCATCGATTGGGGTTTTGGGATAGACAATCTGCAGTTCGAACCCCTCTAAAATGAATAACAATAATAATGAAAGTTTATAAAAAAAAAAAGGAGAGAGTTTTGAAACTAGTAAAAAAATTTTAAAAATGGAAATGGAGTGGAGGGCGTAGGGAAGCACGTGTTTCTTGTCAAGGGCACAGAAGTTTGGTGAATGCATTCAAGCGTTTGACAAAATGAAAGAGAGGGGACAGTTTTTCAAAGAAAATTGAAGGCAGGTGGGTGAGAGTTGGGTCAGTTGGCAGGGGGCGCCCTCAATAGCTGTCATAGTCTCACCGAATGCATTAAACAATTTCCTAAACCACTCAATGCTAGACCAGCATGCCTCTAGCCTATGCCTGTACCTATCGTGGAGTGTAGAACTGAACTTTTGCTATGAGAGTGCCGTGAGGAAGTATCTGGCTATTTGCAACAGCTACAGGGAAGAGAACAATAGATGAGTGTAAGTTTTTGGAAGAATCGAGCTGGCTTTCCTCTATTTTTATAGTTCTTGCAATCTGGTCACTGTCAATCATTTTGAGCTGAGAATCAGCTTAAATAATGAAGAATAAGACTGCTCCAATCGATCGAAAGCTCAGTTCAATGGAGGAATTGCTACACGCAGTCAAGAGGCGTGAGGATCGATCTCGTGATGTCCCTCATGCATTGCCTTGGCGACCCACATCCAGAGGGAGTTAATCTGGGGAGTTGCAGGGTGATTCCCAAGGCACCGTCGGTGTTGATCCTGATGTTCTGGATGCACGCAACCTCAGTCATGTTCAGTTGTGCAAGTTGTCTGCTATGTTGTTATCTGTTCAGTTTGACTGCACCCTCAGACTCAGGTTTTTCCCCTTCTAGTTATGTTCTCAAATCGACGAAGTGACAGTGAAAGTGTTGCAAGGGCAACGTGTTGGCGGGTTGACCATTTTATGTGTTCTGTCCATTCTGTTCTGGTTGCACGCGACCACAGCCATGATCGGCTATTGCAAAATCTCGTAGCTGTAGTAGAAGAACGAGATAAAGTTTTAGATTGAGCTACCTTGCCCTTTCTTTTGGGAAGTCGCTTCTGTCCAGGTGGCGGATCTAGCATGGAAGAATCTCGATCAAACCTTGAGGAAAGTTTTGCAAGGAGGCTGAGATTGTGTTCACTACTATTCCTAGTTCTGGCCATGGGTTTGAATTGGTGGTTATAGATGAAGCTACAGGATAGGGAGGTAGGCATGTTACCTCCACGTCCTTTGGGTGCTATCTGGTGTGTTCTTGTTGGGGAATCCACAACAACGCCCTGCAACTTTGGTATGGCCCAACCCCATAAAAAATCTGAAGCCATGAGCTCGACTACCAAAATCCATCGAACTCCCTTTACCAAATCTGATAAATCAATGTGCAGCAAGTATGCGGTACACAAAGAAAATTTGACAGTGAAGTGTGATAGCAAAGACATTTTCACTACAATAAACTGTGTGAAAAAGGCCAACCTTTTACCTTCCATTACTGTCCGTGAAATTGCATGATATGCAAGTGATGGCGCATGATTTCGTGTAGGTGACAGATCACATCCAAAGGCACAGGAGATCTATGCAATATTGGAGAAAATGTCTTGGGAGATGAAGGTAGCAGGATATTTCTCAGATCCAGAGCTTGCATTGAGTTTGTTCATCCAAAACCGATTCGTGACAGTGAGGGTGTTACCAACAGACCTGATGAAATTTATTTATGAGATTCTCTATTGCTTCCTTACTTGTTTTACGATGTAACTCATGGGAAAGAATCTCATAGGCGTGGATCTGTACTATATCAGCCCAAGGAAAGAACTCATGATGGTTTGCTTGATCAAGTGAAATGGTAACTCAGTTAGTAGTGGGACTACTTCTAGCCTGTAGGAGCCTGAAGGATGTGCAGAGAACTAAGGACAATTGTTCCATCTTATTACTTCATTTCAGGGAGATCACTTTACTTAGAATTTTGCTAATGATAATGTTGTAAGGCATGGATCGGCTAGGACTCAAATCAAGGACCTCCATCAGCATTGCTGAGCACTCTACCTTTGAGACAACGGTCCTTCGCAGGTTTGGGGTTTGCTAGTTGATTGGTTTCCTGTAAGAAGGGTTCAACTTTGCAATCTTTTGAGGTCGATCTGTTTCATATCAGAATATTCATGAAGCACAATTTGCCTTGCAACTATATGAGCATCTTCTACGAGTCAATATGTTGGCAGGCATAAAGGGTGCTGTTGGAATTATCACACCTTACAAGCTACAGCTGCAATGTTTGCACCGAGATTTTGATGCTATCCCCAAATCTGATGAAGGAAAAGGTTGTGTATCATCATGGTAGATGCCTACCCGAGCCAGGAGCGTGGTGTAATCCATATGTCTCGTGTCCGAGCTTCAAATCATGGGGTTGGTTTGTAGCTGTTTTTCACTGTGTGAATGTGGCGCTAGCACGAGCCCGCAGAGCACTTTGGGTTAAGGGCAAGCAACGGATTTGAGACAAATCTTTTTCATATGGAGATGGCGTTCTAAACCAGGCATGTTAAGACTAGCCCCTGAAATATTTTGCTGTCCTTTTTCAACTTCATGAAATAAATGATCTACTATCTGAAATGACGCCTTAAGATGGAATATTGTGTTTGATTTTATCGATTGTCCTTGAGTGCATTGGTTTCTTTTTTTTTTCTTGTTCCTTCTCTTGAATCGACGTTCCTTTCATGATCAGTTTGCATAAGGGAAAATTGTTGTTATCTTTATTCTGTTATAATTATATGGATGAGAACAATGTTTTACTTGCTTTTGTTGTTTTGGATCAAACCATTTGAAATGGGAAAGGGACATTGTTATGAAACATGGAAGCTATAAAAAAATAAAAATAAATAAATAAATAAATAAATGTTACCTTTCAAAATGCTTAGTTATGGCTACCCTAAGCGATATCAAATCAATAGAAGCTCATAAATGCTTAGGTTTGATTTCTACTCGATAGTAGATACTTCCTACTTTTTGCTTCCTTAGGGGGTTTCCTTCATTAGTACTTCTTCCCCACTCGAATGCTTCTTTCCTCTTTGGCTTGTTCCCTTGCTTGTGCTGACAAGATAGTTATCACCTTTCAGATCTACTGAATGAAGACTTACCGTTGGATAAAACACAAATGCATGTATATTTCTTTTGCGGTGTTTTATCATCATTGATAAGGAATATCAAAAAGTATGGAAATCTAGGTCCTTAGCTAGTGTGGCTCTTGCTTTATTAGTTGTAACACTACTCCTTGATTACCTTTCTATTGAATGTAATTTGTTGCGTAAGTGAGAGTCCTGCTGGACTGAATTGATAGCATAACCGATGATTTCTAGTTGGTAAAACCTTAAGGAAAAAAAGTCCACTCACAAAAGAAACTTTTCTTTAATTAAGAATTTACATAGAAAGTTCTAGGAAGAGAGAATCCTAGAAGCGAATGGACGACGCTGAAAAATGTCTTGAGCACCAAACCTGTAGAAGAAACCACAGAGGCTAATGACCAGGTTTATAAAACTCCAAAAGAACGCATGTGATTAAAAATAAAGAGAAAAAAGATGGAGAAAAGGGATAAAAGCATGGGTGCACAAAGAGAACCCGCCAAAGAAACAATGGGTTTCAAAAACTTAGGAAAATGAGAGAAGTGTGCATGATGAAGATGAGACCCTAATGGGAAAGTATGGATTCAAACAAGATCTGGAAAAGATCATTGAGGATCTAGTGCCCAACAAGAACACCTTCGAAGGGGAGGAAAGGGATATGCAAATTGAGAACATGCATGATGAAGGGCAAAAAGAGACAGAGGGAGATGATACCAGCAGCTAAGGGAAGGAAGATGACAGCATAGGAACACTTTAGACACCAAGCTTCATCCTTGACCAAAAAACAACAAAAGTAAAAAAATCATCAGTAGACATAGCAAGAAAGGAAGACTAAGAATGATAAATAGAATACAAAAGAAACACAAGAGGAAATGTTAGCAGGAAACCAGTCAGCTAGTTCCTCTTTTGGTGCACCAAGAAGGGTCCATTCTAGAGTTGTATATGTTGATCATCTATTGAAACTTGCAGAGGAATTTAGATGACCACAAACCTTGAAGAAGCTCTCAGAAATAATGCGTTATGAATTATTAGATCATGGCTCCTTCTGTAGGTCAGGAATCAAACTTGTCTTTGTGTGAAGATCTATTCAAATCATTGGAAGCTGGTTGCAAACTGGTATGGACAACTTGGACACTGCTTAAAAATGGGAAGATTGTTAAGTTAAACCAATCTGGACTTAGTGACAATAGTTTAGTACGTAAATCTAAAATCAAATTGGTTAACCCAATGGAAGAAGACTAAGCAGAAGAATACCACAAATATCATATGCAACATCTAAATGTAAATTGGTGAATCTTGTTTATTAACAATCAAATGATTGCTAAATTTTGAGTGCATGCAAAATAAACCATCATTGTGAAGTAACATGCAGGTTCTTTTTAGATTGATATCCCTATGGTGGGAACTAAGGAAGATTCACCCATATTTTATGGTGAATTTTTAGAATCATCCTAAGGTGAAACAAATTGTTAGTTGATAAACATGCATAGATAAAGCAAGATTTAATAAGGAGGCATGGAATTTTTAGTTTCGAAACCAGGCAATGGGATGTCTCTCAACCATTTGAAAGGTATGCGTACCTTTTCTTTTGTAAAAATGCATGCACACTTGTAAAGCCTAAGTATAAATATGCCTGAAGATAAATCCTCAAGCTTCAATGCAAAAAAGCCGGGTTATGCTAACTAATGAGGTTATAAAGAGGAATTCAACGGCTTTGGTGGGACCTTAGTATCCTATATTATTTAGAAAGGCATCTTTTTTCAGAAAAGCTTGAATTGTGGAGTGATCTTTCATCTAAAATGAGTATGTTGAAAGTGCATGCACAATAACAGCACGATCATGCAAGGCTATGAGCAAGTTATCTAGTAGCATAAGTGAGGATAGATGGCCTGTGGAACTAAATTACCTCCTAAAAAGCAAATACATTGAATAAGCAATAAATTTGTTGGGAGGGGGGGGGTAGGCGGGGGCGGGGGGTTAAAGTTTACTTACTCAGTGAAAAAGGAATAAAATTATGCACTAGGGTATTTTTTGCATGATGAATCTTGTATGTAAGTCATGGACCTTGAATCCTCCTTTTTTATGTAAGCATAATGAATTGCAAGATGTCTTAGCACATAAAATAAATAGCATGTCTCAATTATATTAAGCTGCTGCTACACCTTGTGGTTGGCCCTAACTAACAAGTGGAAAACTCACTTACTTGGAGCAACCCATACAAATCTGTCATGTCTAAAAGAAAAGTATACATGTCCCTGCATAGGCCGTTTCTGTGCTGCCTTTATGGCCATCTTTGTAACAAGTTTCAGTTCCTCGAACAGCAGTTAGTTGTATCATTGCAAGTGATGCACAACCACAGCGAAGTGTGCCGCTTCCCGTTATGTGTCGAAGCAAGTCAAAAAAAAAAAAAAAATTATCCTGTTTTTTACTGTGTTATTCGTAAGAAAAAACATTCAATTGGGATCGTTTCAACACCTTTCAAAAGTCAAAATAAATAACACTATTTGATTTAAAATTGAAGATAAAGAGAACATGTAAACAGTCACAAAGCTAAATTCTTGTATGCCATTATGACTGGGTTCTCTTCATAGAGCAAGTCTAACTTTCCAAAATCAAAAACATCAACATCTTTACCAAGCACAAGGTTAGCATTTGATATATTGTACCTCCAAAGACCATTAGGAATAACATTAAAACACCAACAAATTTAATTCGTTATAGGAATAATTAACAACAGCAGTTACTAAAGGGAATATTTCAATGATTACAAAATGGGCTCCATTTAACCAAATGTGGAGTTATTTATATTGCATGGAAATAAATTGATGTTATTAATTGTTATTATTAAATTCTAGTGATTGATTACATGAAATTAGCAAGTGTAGAATTATAGCGGAAGGACTTTAATGAAATTAAACTGAAGGATAATTAGTCAACATAACGGAACCATGGGAATTTAATGCACTTTATCACCACCAAAGCATTCATGATCATGTGGCAGATAATCAAGAGACTACTTCCCAAGCAATATAATGGCGATATCTTACATTAAAGAGGTTCACGGGGAAGTTTACAAAAGTACAAAAGGACTTAGCATTTTAGATAAATATTAGCAATAGGCAAATAGAACCATACTTACCCATCTCTCTCCACTCTCAAATTCCCACATTTATTAACGTCCACTCCCATAATCACAGAGGTGTTACAAGGTAAAGTTTATCACCCGAAATGAGACTTGTATATATTGTTAGGAGAAATCTATGAAATGAATTTCAAAATGATGCCCATAACATCTTAACAAATCCACTGGTTTGTGAATGGCAATAGCCTAATGTGTTTCTTGTGAATTGATGTCATTTCTAATTAGAAAATTTTGGCTTATAGTCCATGTCTGTCCACTAATAGTCATATGAGTGTGGGATGACGAGAGGAAACATATGACAAGAGTCTAGGACTGTCCCATTAAATCAAAGAATAATATCAGTTGATAGGTGAGCGTTCATAATAACTTAAGAAATAGTCATTAACAATTCATTGATTTTGCACACAAAATGAAACTCAAACAAAGCTACATTTTGTTAAACGCCAAGTAGATTATCATGTCAGTTATGTATGAGTCTGCATATTTTATGTTATCAATTATAACTCGAGGTCTCAATGAGAAATATGTCATCACAAACATTTACATAAGAAGAAGAAATTACCTGTCACTGAAAAAGAAAACCCGGTCAGTAACATACATTTATGCTTGACCGGTTGGTAACATTTTTTCCATGCTACTGACTAGTAGAACTCAAAGGCATCCTCAGGCTAAATAGGAAATGAACCATGCTACTGAATGGATACAGCTATTTTAGATATTTCCCGATAGCATAAATATGGTATCAGTATTCTAGATCCAACCTGTAACAACATGTTATCAATCTGGTAGCTCATTGTATGTTATCTGCCAAGTTGGGACATATTTTATGCGATTGGGCCATAGCAACTTTGAAAAGGGGCTGCTACCAATTACCTAATCATAGAACATTTTTTTACTGTCTACCACTCAGTAGATATTATTGTATCAACTGCACTATGTAGCATAAGTAAATGTATGCGTGCCCTAGTTAGAAGTCATAGACGCTACTTCTGCATGATCAGAAATAGATGAACAACTTACTTGGGGTCCTGAATTCAAGTGCATTTTCTATGCTGTCGTATCACAAGCATTGGTGCAAAGAAAGATTTATACCAAATACCATGTATTAAGTTAAGTCAATATTAGAAGTTTCCTTAATTTAAAATGTCTGTGTGTGTGTAAGCACGTTTTATGTGATAAGAACAAGTCAAGGCATTTTGAAGTGGTAATGTAAATTTAATACCAATAGTCAAAACAAATAATTCAGTTTAAATTCTAGAAAAGTGGATATTAAATATCTTATACTTCATTAAAATTATAGGCTAAATTTGAATTGGATTCTCAAGACCCTAATTCTACCAAATCTGGCTGTCAAAATCTAAATGATTCGTGTAACTTTGATGCCCAAGACGTTCATCACTAATTTTTCCCTGTATTTTTATTGAAGGCATAATTTCTTTGCAACTACTTATTCAAATCCTCTCCCCATGTAGCTAAGTAGAAAGACAATTATTTTTGAAAATGTGTGGAAGGTTATAACTGGTGCAATCATTTTGATGTAACCAAAACTTGATGAAAATATCCTAAATTTGATTTCCATCTCGTAATGTCTCGACAACGTAGAATAAGGAGATTACTAACATCTAAAGAATTTTGCATAATTAAAGGCCAAGAATTATTTAATAGTAACCAAAACCAATCTCCATGAATCCATTGAAATCAGTATTTTAAAATTGCTTAAATATCAATTTGTGCTTAATGATCCGAAGTCATGACATCAGAAACAAGATGCCTACTTGAGATATGAAATTTACTAATCAAAGATCATAGTGGAGACTGAAAGGTATAGACTATCCAGGACTTAGTTTGTGCCATGTATACAATTAGGATTAAATGTGAATATGCAAGTTGTAGATCTAACCTAACACCCAGCTTGAATAGCAAATTATCAACATGTTTTCATACTAATCAGGGAATGCTTAAGGATCCGTACAAAAAATCATTATTGCCTGCATAGCCATGTGAAACATTGAGGCTGCAATGAAAATATAATAAGATGCATCCTAAAAGATCTTTACCATGCCTATAGTAAATGACCTATGCAAAGGAGGATAAAAGTTTATCATTGGAACAATAAATCATTGTTTTAAAAAACTTTGGCAAAGTAGAAATCTAAATGTCTGTATCACTACTACTAATTAATAAAAGTTATCAAAATAGGTATGAAGTAGAAAAATGATTAATTATGATTATTTTGACACTTGTATAAAAAAACACATTATCACAATGTGAGTATCATATTGTTCTACGATGATAAATAAAGAAACTATTTATGTTATCATACGAAGAGTGTTGCAGGTTCTTTACAACCATGCATGAGAATTCTTTCATGTAATTAGCAAGGACATCGATAGTAACAAAATCGGGCTCCCTCAAATCCTTTAGAAAGACACATATAGGTTTCTTATTTCATGTCTGCATTTAGATAAAAGAATAAGAGGTTACATATAGGAGTGTTGGTGTAATCTGTCAGACAAAATACTCATGCATTCTAGACATATTTAGTATGGTATTATAATACTGATCATTATTGGGTTATCATGTGTACAAAGTACAATATAGTTAATCCCTCCTTTCTTAGTGAACTACCATGAGCTTCCTAATCTTCGCTCTTGTATTTTATTTCATCTTTCCCATAGAGATTTTCCATTACATATCGTTACTGTTCCACCACCTTCTCAAGATTTTAGCAACACTAATTCTGGGTGCCACAGCCTATACTAGGGTGCCCTTGTCGCACCCTGGGCGCCCTTGATCTAGATTTAATCTCTTTCGATCATTTTATGGGTCAACGTTCATATTTTTTGCATCCTTATCTTTCTTCCTGAGTCAGCCTTGTTCAGGATTAATTACGAAATTAAACTTGAGTTCAACCTCATAAATACAAATCTTATCAAGACATGATAACGTAGGGTAACTAAAGGTCATTTTCATAAGGCTATCACTACTAGATTCACTCCAATCTAGAGCCTAAGGATCTATTGCATCTATCTTCATCCACTTCAGTTTTCATACAGTTCTAGCTAGAAAAAGATTATGCATAACATCCACTTCACATATGAAACAAATGAGGGATTCTATGAATTCAAAGTTTTACATACTATTTTGCATCTTCTATAGCTACCATAGCTCAACATACTACACAAAGTAAGACTTGCATAAGAGCATGCAGGGTATGACATGGACACACTCAATAGATCTATATCCGGGTCTACAATGTAGTGCAACGTTAAGCGATAAGTTCACTAGTTTGGTGGATTCCAGTTAGTCAAGACTCATTCAAACTTATGCATTATGTAGGGACTTACATTGAGCTCATCCAACAAATCGTAGTACAATGGATAGACTGAGTTTTAGACCTAGTTGTCGATTCACAACCAAACATAGTTTTCCAATGAGCTTACATGACTATTCACATGCAGCCTAAACTCTAGACCAGGGCACCATGGGGCACCCTGGCGCACCCCCATATACACATTATTACCAATGATTACAACTTAGTGTCATGATTCAAGAAGTCCAGATATACCCTTCATTATGGTTTCTGAGTGTTCGTATGCATAGTTATCTTCTCTATTTTTAGACCTAGCAACAACCTGCAATATAATTTTATAACCAGCTTACAGTCTTTCTTTACCCTCTTCTTCTAATTTAGGGTCTTTATTAGATTTAGATTAAATATCGATAACTTACATAATTATTTGCCATATTTCAAATTGCATATAAAGATCCTAATTCTCTCATTATTATGTTAAGCTTGTGCTTCTCAAACATTTATTCAATGTTTAAATTTTACCCTTACTACATAAGTGAATCTGACGTGATGCCAAGAAAGAAATATTAGGATTTGAGTGAGATTTAGATTAAAGATACCTTCTCCAGGAACATGCTTTGACTAAGATATCCTTATTTCAATACCCTAGTTTGATGTGCCAAAATTAGCAGGAACTTGACAAGGTCATAACTTGTGCTTTGGGTGTCCGTTCGAGTCTGTTTTTTTTAAACCACATGTTTCGATGAGAAAAATGCATCAGGAACTGGCCCTATCAGTTGGAGAAAGTTTTGAAACATTTTGATCCCTAAATCTTCCATCTTGAGGAGAAAAATTATGATTTAAGTTGTAGTTTAGGGTTTTCTCCTATTTTAGGGTATTAGATAATTTTAGTCTATTCAATTTGCATGGTATGAGCTAGAAAGTTGGCAATTCCTCTAATTTAGGCATGTAGAATATGCATGGACATTTTTTGTATGCCCATACGAATAACCATGTGAACTTACTAAGAATAGAAGGTTCTTGCAAACTGCTAAAAATAGTAACCTTCTGTCATCTAAAATATATTTAGTGAAAGTTAGTTAGAGATTTTCTTGGAAATTCGAGTATATGACTTATTTTCCTATTTATGAAGCATTTTAATCCATGATTCGAATAGTGAAGAAGAATATCTGAGTCTCTTTTGGAGTTCAAGATTATTTATAGTAGTAATGAAGTATGTGTTAGAAGTTCGCTATATTACTAACAAATATCAGATGAAGGTTCTGACTATTCTCTACTTTATCATGAGATCCAGAAGAGGAATGATTCCCAGGAGGCAGTATTTTTTTGATGACATAGACGCCACATATGAAAGATTTGCAGAGGAAAGTTGTTGCACTTTCTGTAATGATAACCCAAAGAGGAAATTAAGGTGGAGATGACACAAATGAAGAAGAAATTTGTGAAAAGGAGGAAATGCCAACACCACCATTATATTTTGAAAAAAGGATGCTTTGAGCATTAGAAGGAAAGAATTATGGGATAAGAGTTTATGTTTTAGAGTATGGTGGTAGTCTAAAATTTTAGAGGATCTGATAGACTCAGTTGAATAGCATGGGGAATTGTTTTGAGTGGAAGGCTATGTTAGAAGAAAAGAAGGTAAAATTTGCAAACAAAAAATTGAAAGGTCATGTTATGTTATGGTGGGATCACCTATAAAAAGAGAGGTCAAGAAAGGGGAAAGAAATAATTAGGATGTGGAGTATGATGGAGAAGAAGGTGAAAGATAAATTTCTCCCTCTTGATTATGTACAAACCCTTTACAGGAAGGTTTCAGAATATCAAACAAAACTTACAAATAGTACAAGAAACACATAGATGAGTTCTAATGAAGTTGTCCATTCGTGTAGAGAATGAAGAAATTGAGGAACAAAATGGCTACAAGTATGTAAATGGATTAAAATTTTCAATTCAAGATGAGATAAGTATGCATAGGATTAAGAACATGGAGGATGCCTATCAATTAGCCTTAAAGGCCAAGGAAAAAAACATCGTCGAAGTTTTAGGAGATCACCTAGAATGGATAGGGGGGATCATATTCCTTTCGGGGATGAGATGGTTTCAAGCCAAGGTAGGGGAGAATCACTCGTGGATTGGAAAAGCAATAAGATACGAGACACAATTTATAGAATCAAAGAAAGAGGCAGAGGATTTTCTAGGGTCAGAGGATATGCTGGTGATAGAGGATGGGAGGCTCCACTTTTTTTGACCATTTGTTTATTACAGATGTGGTGAAGAGGGGCATCAATAGCTTTTGAATGCCTACATTCTTATACACATGTAAAGAGGCAAGGAGATGCTCCAAGAGTAAATCTTGTTGAAGCTAAATAAGTAGAAGATTAATAGGACCTAGAAATTCCACCAGATGTTGGAGAAAATATTATGATCAAGAGGAAATTGATTGCTCCAAGAAAGGATATCAAGGGGGATGCATGGCTGCATACAAATATTTTCAAAACAAGATGCAACTTCAGGAGGAAAGGTATGTAATTTTATTATTGATGGTGGTAGTTGTGAGAACATGGTTTCAAATGAGATGGTCAAGAAATTAGGTCTACGATGGTATACCTACATCTACTCCTTGTTCATCATCTCCTCAAGCACTAGTTTAGGAATCCCCTACTTCATCTACCACATCACAACCTATGTTAATTTAATCATAATATACTCCTAGTTCACCTACTCACACACCATCTACGCGGCTGCAATGGTCTACTAGTCATTCACATAGGCATATGCCTCTTCCTTGCAATAGTTACTACATATCCAATCATAGGTCACCACCTCTTTTTGTTCATACATGAGTGTCTATAACCTCCGCATTCACCTTCTCATTGATCTCCATCACCTACATATTGTTTTTTGCACCTACACATTTTTCATATACTTCCATCACATGCATATAGAATTCGCTCACCAGTGCAGCAATTATCTACTATTCCACCACTACTAGAGCATGGTCATACAATCTTGCCACCACTAGCATCAGATGAGGGACCTTTGTGGACTTCACTTTCATTTTTTCATGTCATTATCTCACACACACGTTCGGGGCATAGTATTCACACTTCCCCCCTCACTATCTTAGCATCAAAACATTTCACACACTTGCATTTATCAACCTTCTAGCATAGGAATTGTTATCTAAACTTCACGCATCATTATTACCCTATAACGCACTCTTGTGCTTTGGTTCACACTTGACTGTTGAGGGAATTCTATACACATGAACCCCACACATTGCATATTAGTTACTACACATTAGACACCACATATCATCAAACGATCCTACATTATCTACATTTTACAAACTCCATCATAGGCTATAGGAATTGTCAGTCCTCATACATCCCAAACTTTAACATCCTACATCTTGTCTTACATGCATCATACATTTTATACACATGACTTATACACTACACCATAGTTATCATATGTTGTGCACATCATACACATCACCTTACATTATACATCCTTCACACTACATCCTAAATCTTGGCATCTTACACCCCCACTTTGTGTATACATTTTAGAGCATTGACCACATCTTGTACTTACATCTTATTCTACCATACATACTACATATTTTGTATATTCACCTCTAAGCGCTACACTCTAGTCTCATGGTCCATACTAGGTTGTTGAGGGTATACAACACAAATAAACCACATAACAATCACATGTTCATCATGTAATCTCCTTTTATTCATGTGAAATTCCCTAGGATTAGTGAAATACCCCTTAAGCTATAGGACTAGTTCTCCTAGCATCATCTTGTGATAGGTTATATCATCACTTTTACTTACATTATTTAGTGGTATACCGATTTAGGCTAAATCCCCCACTCCTTTCTACTCATCTTGTCATGATATACACTTAGGCTATAGAGTCACGCACATGTCATTCTTTTGTCGCATATCATCACCACACCACTCATCGCATCAGACTTACATACAACACACACTTCGACCATTTCTTGATGATGAACTCTCATTTTTTCATTCATTCTTGACTATTGAGATGGTCATACTAAATGAACCTCACTACCTACAACCCCATTCACTTAGGGGGCATGTGGCTCTTATCATCCATTTTGGTATTCAATTCCATACATCCAAAACATACTAAATTTTCTAGTTCACATTTAGTTAGTGCTTGCAATTACTCTTGCATGTTCACTTTACTACACATGTTATTAGATCTCTTGTATGCCATTATACTTACCATACACACATGTGCATTCATGTCCTTTTCTGAGTTGTGATCTCAGATACATAGCTTCTAAACGCATCACCGATGCTGGACACACTACCTATCGGGAGTATCCACACTCATACACTACAAGTGTTATTGTTGCGTTTTGTACTTAGGACTTTCCATTATCAAGTTATACTTGCTTTGACATACTTGCTATTTTGATAGGATACTAATGGGAAATTCATTTGAAACATTTGTTATATAGTTATATTTTCTTCCATACTTGTTTTTTGTTTGCTATTACTTTTTATTGTTTATAGGGATTGCCATTTGTTATGTGTACAAAACTCTTTTTACTATGACCATGAAGGCCTTGAGTGTCTTGTGACACAATGAATGGTGTCCTACATTTGTACACCTACATTTTGCAGTCTATGATCATCTCTTTCAGTATTTACATTGTCTGCTTATGTTCTATCTTACACATATTGTTTCAAGTTATCTACATGCATGCTTGTTTGTACTAAAACTTGTTTTTTAGCCACTTATCTATGTGTGCCTTGGTATTTACCAAGGACATTGCCTTCCCCTTGAAGGGCATAGTTATCAGTATATGCGGTGTTGGTATCCAAATTGATTCTCCCCTCAACAGTCTGAGCAACATCACTAGTTTGACAGGAAATTTAGAGACATATTAGACCATGGTGAGTCATTTTGTAGTCGGGGATGAGATCTAACTGGCCCTTTATCACTCAAATGTGGAGAAATGGATAGCATCCTCAAGAGGATTTGATCTATCCTCACTATTTTAGGTTGTGCCTTTCAACTAAGGTAAGAGAACCTATTTTGCAACCTCTGTTTATTTGAAAGAACAATAATAAATCCTTCTTTTGCATAAATTTTATAGAGAAGACCTTGGGAAAATATGATCAACAAACCAAATTTGACTCTCACGAGTTGTCACTTGTAGATCATGGAGATATTTTCACAACAAGGAAAAGGTTACTAAAGACATTTGGGACCCTGATTGCTACTTGCATGTTTTGGTAACAGAGATTTTGTCATTTGTATGCACATAGGACAAACAAGGGTAGTATAGGTAGGATTGGTTGTTTTTGAATAAATTTTTTGGTGGGATGTGGGGTAGCATGAACTTAACTCGCTAGATCCTTGAGAAATCTAACAAAATGAAAGGTTAAAACCAACAGAATGTGAAAGAACAACAAAAATGTTTCTTTAACCAGAGTATGTGCTTCAATGGAGGCCCAGATTAGCACTTTTTCATAAAATATATGAGAATCCAACATGAAGGATCGAATTAGGAAACCCAACAAAGTATTAAGATCTAAGCCAAATAATGCCTAAGGTACACCCAAAGGCTTACAGACAGTCTCTACCAAACAAATGAAAGAGAAGTGATTTTAAATCGTTTATTTCACTCCCAGATGAAGGCTCTTCTGAGAAATGAAATTGTAGATGCCACTAAACTATTACAAGGGATTGAGATAACTATGTGATTGAATCAGATTTTTTAATACAATATTGGAAACAGAAACAAGAAAAACTACTTGGATACATTTAGAAATAAAACAAACACATTTTACTCAAGACAAAACAAAATAGCTCAAATTTGATACAATTTATCAGTAGGGGAAAGTTTCTAGAACAATCTCAGAGCTTGTAAATGGATGTATACTCACAACCACCTTGACACGATCAGATTTGATACAAAAGAGATACACAGGTTTCTCAAACGGCTTCTCAAAATGATGGGCTCTATCAAGCGTTTTCTATTAGAAAATTCAGTCTCGACCCCTAACACTCTAACCTCCAACAATTTACATGATAAATTTATTCCATTTATAACATTTACACAGAGCCCCTTCTTCCCCAAAAGATAAACATTTTTAATGCACCAGTGCTCGCCATGATTTTGATCACAATTCTCAGAATCAAATCTGTAAAAATTCGTCAGGTGCTCGAGGGGTCAAATCTCATCAAATATCTCCCACATTCAAGTCCTGTCTAGTGGATAACTCTTCCTTCAATTTTCCAACCACTTCCACCCCTAATCTATCAAATCTAGCTCCTTGTGTGCTTGGGAGAAGAAAAACAGAAAATTTGATCGAGGACGATAGTCAAACCATTTTAATGGTGAAAGATGTCTTCCAGATCTTCCCACCAAACTCAGATATCAACAATTAACTCCCCTCTCTACTTAGCATGTAGGAAATACCAAGAAATCATGAAAAATCACAGTTCCATACATGTTTTAGTAAAATTGGGGGAAAATCAGATTGAGACTCTCAGCTGATGTTGATCTTTATTTTGAATTTGGGCCATCCACGTGGAAGATTCAAACTTAAAAATATACCTGGGGGCTTCCTCTGAACTTATTTACACCTTTTGGAAAAATGGGAAAATTTCACATTTTGCTCCACACTTCCACCCTCGGGAAATGATCTTGACATGTGTCCTAAGGTGGGCCCTAGCAGAACCGCGACTGAATTTTTCCATTTCACCTTACTTTTGGAAAAGGGAAAATTTTCAAAATTTTCCCCACAGCTCTACCCTTGAAAAATGGGCCCGACATGTGTCCCAATGTGGTTCCAGTGGAACTGCCCTTCCCTTTTTACTTTTGAACCAATTCTCCCAAAATTAATTTTTTCAAAATTTCCCCCGAGAGTTCGCACCTCTGCCATTGACTGGAGCAAGCTTTGACCTTTCCTTTATTAAGCCTATGGGCCCTTTTGATGTTTTTAGTCATTTACATGTCAAGGGGCAAAAAATCCAAATTTCCCCTGATGGCCTACCTCCCCGCCCCTTTGACTTTTCAAACCACTATGTGTCACCATGGCGCACCTTGAGATGGTCCCAAAAATATGATATCTTGAACGAGCACGAGCTCGCCACATGTCCTGGCCCGAAAAAGTTTGTTTGAATGCTTGAAGCTTAGCGGAAGGCGTTATGTGTCATGCTACAAGGAAATATCCTTTGGCCATTTAAAAGTGTAAGAAAAATGCAAAGTAAGTGGAGGAATCCACGTGTCATCCTGGCACTTCTTTAAAATGAAACTTGAGGGCTAGCCCCCAAATATGTGTGGTTCCTCCACGTGTCTCCATGGCGCAATTTAAGGATGGTGCCCAATGCTGAGACCTTGAATGAGTGTGAGATCACCATGTGTCCCTATTTTTCCAAACTGTGCTGGCTGCATAAAATTTTTCTAAGTCTAGGAAAAGTAGTGGAAACATCCATGTGTCCTCCCGGTGCTTCTCCAAGCCCACACCAAAAAGTAGATCCTTAAATGAGCACCGCTCCTCTACGTGGACAAATTTTGAGTTGAGGCTTTCTATGAAATTTTTAAAGTATCCAGCTGAGCCGCATCTAACCAAAATGTGCCATGTCCCCTGTCGATGCAAGGATGTCAATTTGACTGGGAGAAACACCCGTCAAACTATAAAATATAGAAAAACGATCATTTCAGCCCGAAAATGAAAATTTCTCTAAGGACAGAGAATTTAGAAATGTTACAAGGCTCAAACATGTTTCTCAGAGATACATCCATTCATTTTTCTTCAAGTATTTAGGGAAGAAATGACAATGAAGAAAAATCCTGACCATGGAGAACGGAAAATATGGGAGAACCTGAGTTTTTAGACAAATAGAGAACAGGAGACCCAAATTACATACCTTTTTCAAGAGGAACAAATAAACAAGGAGAAAACCTTAGACCCATAAGTTATCTATGACCCATAAACAGATTAAGAAAGGAAACAAATATTAACCAAGCAGAACATGGGGAAAAAGAAAGTGACAGAGGATATAAATCGATAGATTTTTAAAGGAAAACTAGGGCGAGACTATTTTGAGCACCAACATTGGCTCTGACTTGGGGATGGGAACTCCTTGTGAGTGCCACAGTAATAAAGGTAGACCAAGTGCCAAGAATAGCCATTGGGAAATAGAGTCATCTTGCAGAGCAGAGAAATAGATCCATCTTCAAAAACAAATAGAGAAACCAGCAAAAATAGGTCACCAAGGACCAGAACGAGAAAAAACACAAAAGACAGAGAAAAAACAACAAACTATACACTGTACACAATTTTTTTCCTTGATTTAGGGGCATCAATCCAAGAAATGCTTCAAATTCCTTCCATTTATAGGCAACTCGAGTAGTTCACCATCTAAGTCCTTGAGGAAAAAGGTATGCTCACCAATCCTGATATCAATGGAGTAAGGGCCCATCCATAATGATTCAAAGTTACCATGTTTGCCTTAATCCTCATGTCTACTATCCCATAGCAGCACAAGATCTCCAACATTGAAGGCCCTGGGAGTGACCTTCTTATCAAATAAATTCTTCAGTTTCTCTCTAAAATTTACATTCCTTTGGTGGGATGCCCTCCTCTCTTCATCGAGCTGAACAATCTGCTTAATGCGAGCATCATAAGGACCTACCTCTTAATATTCCAGCTGTTGTATAAAATGCTATGAAGACAGTTGCATATGAAGGGGTAGCAGGGCCTGAGTCCCATATACCACCTCAAATGGACTCTTTCCAGTGACCCTCTTGATAGTGATCTTATCTTCCCAAACAAAAACTTCAACTATTCACCCCACTTTCTCTTGTTCTGCTCCAATGTTATTCTAATAATCTTCAACAATTTTTTATTACTGGACTCATCCTGTCCATTTCCCTGGGGATTGTAATTGGAGGCATATGTAAAGTTGATTCCATACTCCTTGCACATTTCCACCAAAGGTTTAGCTCTAAAGATCATGGCATTGTCAGCAACAATCTTGACTGGCACCCCAAACCTGTAGATGATATGGTTCAACAGAAAATCCATGACAACTTGGTGAGTTGCCTTCTTGGTGGGGATTTCCTGCACCCATTTAGTGAATTTATCAGTGGCTAAAAGAATCCACTTGTGGCCAGCACTTGAAGGGTTTGAAATCTCACCAGTGAAATCCATTCCCCATTGTTTAAATGGGGCTTCAATTGATCCAGGCTGCAAAGGAAGGGAACATGAAGCTTTCAGTCTTCCAGAGAAGTGCTAGCAACTCTCACATCTTCTAACCAAAAGAGTTGTATTCTTGAAGAGAGTTGGCCACCAATAACCAGCCCTTAGGATCTTGTGTGTTGTGACTTTTGCAACAAAGTGCCCCACACAAATTCCTCCATGGAAATCAGTAATTATCTTGAGGGATTCTTCTTCAGTAATACACCTTAACAAGACTCCCTCTGGGTTATTCCAAGCTAACCCTTAATCAGAGATGACATATTTTTTGGAATCCAACTTAAGGGCCCTCTTCTGGTTCTTACTTAAATACTCAGGGCAATATAAGTGTTTGAGATAGAAAATTACATCTTTGTACCACACAGAATTTATCAACCTTTCAAATACACCTGCCCTTTCTTTTTCTACCTCATTTACCTCAATAGTTTGCAAGTTTCTCTCATCCATAAGCTTAGCCAAGCCCAAACCTCTCACCAACTTCATGGTTTGGATATCCATATCATATTCTTGCAATTTGTTCACCCACCTGCATCTTTTGCTTGAGACTTCCATCTCCTACAAGATGTCCTTCACCATGGTGTGGGTAACATAAGCAACCACTTTAGAACTTAGAATGTAAGGTCTAAAAACCTTTGTTTTTTTACCAAGGAAAATGCCTACTTTTCCATGATAGTGTACTTCAGCTCATCCCCGTACAAGGCCTTACAAAAGAAGGCAATTGGCCTCTCATCCCCTTCATTGTCCTTCTTCAACATGACTGAAGGAATAGTGTTCTCTGAAGCAAAAGAGAATAGCTGAAAGGGCTTCTTATAATCTAGAGCTGCTAGAACCGGTGCATGATTTAGTGCCTCTTTGATCCCATTGAAATCTTGGATGACAACCTCCTCCCATTTGATGACCTGGTCCTTCTTTAACATGGAAGTGATTGGGATGGTCAACTAAGCAAAGTTTGATATGAATCTTATAATGAAGTTTATCTTCCCAAAGAAGGACTGAATTCCCTTCTTAGTCCTTGGGATTGGGACCTTGTTGATGGCCTCTACTCTTTCTGGATCAATCATCACCCCTTCTTCTGACACTATGTGACCAAGAAACTTTTCCTTCTGCACTCAAAAATGGAACTTCTTTGGATTAAGTGAGATGCCATATTCTCTAAATCTTATCAACATATTCTCCAAGTACAACAAGTGATCAATTCTCTTCCTAGAAAACAAAGTCACATCATCCTGGTAGACAACAATAAACTCATTGATGTAACCAGCAAAAGCAACATCCATTGCTCTTTAAAAGGTGGCTCTAGCATTCATGAGACCAAAGGGCATCCTGACATAGACATAAGTCCCCCAAGGAGTAGTAAAGGTTGTCTTGATCCTTTCTAATTCCTTCACCACAACTTTGTTATAACCAGAAAAGCCATCCAAGGTGGAAAGAAACTAAGAACCAGTCACTAACTGCAACATGTTCTCCATATTTGGTAAAGGATAATTATCCTTCATTGATGCTCTATTCAGATTCCTGAAGTCCACAAATAACCCGATATCACCATTCTTATTTCTGACTAGTACTAGGTTTGTAACCTAGGAAGAATATCTTGTGGGCTGAATAATCCCTCCATCTCTAAGCTTCTTCAGTTCCTCTTGCATTTTGAGAGACATGAGTGGATTGATGGTCCTCTGCTTCTACCTAAATGGCTTTGCATTAGACCCCAAGGGAATCTCATGCTGAAAAAGGTCCTCTCTGTATGCTTTTAGTTCAAAATAGGTCCAAGCCATGCAATCTTGGTATTTTTTCAACAACTAGATATATGAGCTTCTTCTCCTTGCTAAGATTGCTGACTAACCAAATTTTCCTTGGCTTCTCCTTTGTGCCAAGGTCATGCTCCTTAATATCCCTTGAGGCTACCATGCATCTATTAACAATGTGATCAACATTATCAAAATTTAACTCAAGAGCAACCAGCCCTCTGGGAATGGTATTAGTCTTTAGTTGGATGATGCCCTTGCTAAAAAAGGTCTCTTTTTCTTCTGTTATACATATCATTGGCTCCAAATCAATGCATTGATCAGAAAAATCTCCCTTGTTCTACAGAAATCTTCTGATTTGAGCATCATCATCAAATACCTTCCAGTGTTTAATGTTGTCAGGAAAAGAAGGTCTTATCAATACCTCAACCTCATATTCACAATATGGGGACATTGTACAATTGTAAAACTGAGACCCCAACACTGCAAGATTTTCTGCCAAGTCATTGAATTTCCTATTATGATGCACTATGTTTAATGAATCAAACATCTCAATGAAATCCCACACTATATGTTTATACTATTTCATTCGTTGATTCTTTGTGGCATACAACTTTTTGACTTGTTTTACTATTAATTACGAGTCTCCTTTGAAAATTATGTCCTTGAAACCATATTTACAAGCAATTCTTAAACCCAACAATAGTGCCTCATACTCACCAATGTTGTTGGTGCACTCAAAGTTGAGTTTGAAGGAAAAATCAAATTTTTCCTGACTAGGAGAAAGTAGAACAACACCAGCACCATTCCCAAACATAGAGCAATCTTCATCAAAAAAAAGAGTCCAAGGAGATCCCACTTGTTCAAAACACCTGCATTCTTCAATCCTGTGCTCCTTTCCATCAGCGAATCCTATAAAGTTTTCAGCATCAACATTTGTGTATAATACCTCATAGGATGCATTGGTAAGATCCTCAATAAGATGTAACATCTTCTTTTCCCCATATAACCTGACAAGGCTGCCCTCAATTGGGATGGTGGCATAGGACATGTCCATTTGGACACTCCCACCAACACCTGTAGTCCATTTTCTTGATAGTAGCATGCCCCACTTGGCTGGGCAGTCAATAATGACAACATCAAGTTTTAAGTTTTTACCTAGGCAAGCTGCAATCTACACCACCAAACCATTCACACATCCCACTACTGGCTCTTCTCAAGAGTCCATGGTAGTGAACTTCCCATATGCTGCTGTCACTTTGATATTTAACTCATTCATGACTTCCAGAGGCATGACATTACATGATGCCCCTGAGTGAAACATGCAGTTGTGCAACAATCTGTCTTTAATGATCAAAGTGGTGAAGAATGGGTCCACATTCATCTGAGAGTCCACAAAGGATGTCGCCAAATATATCTCAGGTGGTTCACCTAGTTCCTCCAATGCTGGTGGTGTTTCTATTTCTTGAATGATTAGAGGAGTCTCCACAATATTTACATTTATGCCTAAGGAAGTCTTCTCTTCTTTCAATCCCAAGTATTCAAATGCTCTCTTTTTGTACTCAGGAATCCTAAGCAACTCAACAATTGGAACATAGACTTTGATTTGAATTAAAACTTGGGAAATATCATAGTGGAAATTCTTTGGAAAGGTGGTATTGGAAGGAAATTCAACACACTCTTTAGGTGGTACAGTATTCTTGATAACTTGGGCATGAGGATGGATATGATTTTTGCTTAGAACTGCAAGGCTTTTGGGAGATGCATCTTTCTTAGGACCCTCTTTAGGAATGTTTCAAAGTAAGGGAGATTTTGGCTTGGCTTGAGGCCTTGTCCCTTTGATAGCCTTACTTATTTTGTTATATTCCTTCTCCTGAGAAACAATAACATTCATCAGTAATTATCTATCCTCCTCAGATGGAATTCCCACCATCATACTTGTTTATCATTAAAGCCCTTAAATATTCAAAGTCATTATTGGGAAATTCAAAAGCCTCTATAGTATCTACTTCTAAAATATGAGAGGAAGGAAGAATAGGTACCCTATGAATGCAGTCCCAAAATGTGGCAGCAGTCCCAGCACTTATCACCTTAGTTGAAGTTGCCCCTTGTTTTAAGCTTGTGGAACGACCCATCATGTAGACATCATCATCATTATCATCATCTTGTTCTTCTTCTTGCTAATCTTCTTCACAAGGAGATTGAGGCATGAAACATGTTTCACACCAATCAATGACATCTGTCTCCTCCACAATAACAACTCTGACAGCCAAAGGATCAGGCACCATTCTATTTTCCCTACCTTGGGGCTGCCTGTTTCCAAATCCAACAATTACTTTGCCTCTATCATCAGATATTTTGTGATTTGTAAACCTGTCTTGGTCTTGTTGCTTGTGTTGACCTTGTGAGTTCTAGACAATTACCTTCTCATCCCAGGATAGTTTGTAGGAAATTTCCTTGACATCCCCTGCCAAACTTTTCACAACCTCCTCTAAATTAGTAGCTTTACTTGTTTTTGGATTTTCCGGGTTAATTAATTTTAAACCCTCCCTTTTTGGAGGCTTTCCAATTTCCTTGATGTTGTTCTCTATTTGTAGAGCCATACTAAAGGCCTACCTCAAATTTGTGGGCTTTTTGTCTCTTAAATAATATGCAGCCTTTTTATCAAATGCATCAGAGTATTTGATCAAACATGATTCATCACAAGGCCTTATCCTAACAGGTAATCTCCTGAAGGTCTTATTAAATATTGTGTTGAAATCATGTACTGACTCATTATGATTCTTTTTTATGTTTTCAAATTCTTTCAAAAGAAACATCGGGTCAGTTCTATCACCGTACTGCAATCTAAATGCATTACTCATCTCAGTCTAAGAATCAATAGAGTTATCAAGTAATGCTTTATACCAATCCCTAGAATCTTGTTCCAAGGTATGGATAAAAAACTTGATATATAAATATTCATGTTTAATCTCAAAATCTTCCATCATATTGATAAAAAATATTTAGATGTTGATCACCAGTAATAGCATTGTTTCCTTAGAACTTTGGCATTTTATTCCTTACATCTTGAGGCATTGCATTTAGATAACCAGTCATTCCCACAAAATTTATAGGCTGAAAGGTGTTTACAACAAAAGGAGGTCTGAGTGGGGGCTAGGCCATGTTGATTCGAGAAGGTGACCTTGGAGGGGTGAAAATTGATAAGGGGCTAAGGGTCCTTGGAACACAGGAGTATAATTTTCAAAATGGATACCCCGCAAAGGCCTTGTCTCTTGGAAATACCTATTAACCTCAGAAAAGACATGTGCAGAATCTGAAAAAAACCTTTAAAAATCAAACGAAGGCCCTTCTCCAGCTTGAGAATTCAACTCCACAAAGAGGATTCCTGATTCAGAGTCACTTGAATGGAAATCTTCAATGATATGATGATCACTTTCATTAATGGAGATCCCTCTTCTTGTCTGTTGTTCTCCCATAACTCTCCAGGATTTTCTTCCTTCTGATTTTACTTTTTGTAGCTCTGGAAACAATGTCCTAAAAGGATCCCTAGCGAAGAAATATCTTCTTCCTTCTAGCTTTGCCAATATTAGTAACAAATCTGACTTTGACAGATTTTCAAGACACTGGTACTCATAAAAAATCAAATCAACAGGGAGTCACCACTAAGGATTTTCACCCTAGTTTTGAAAATACACTAAATATGATTTGTCAAATGTCTGTCAATGCAAGAAACCAGAAATGGAAAGATTGTAAACTTTCTTTACCCAAACTTATCAAATGAAAGCTAGTGCAATAGGTGTGAAAATTGAAAGAACTGCACACAACACTTAGAGAAAACAAGAAGTGTTTTACCAGGTTCTTGATTTTGAACTTAAATCCTTGGAAATGATGCCACTTAGGTGTTGGTATCCAAATTGATTCTCCCTCAAAATTATGAGCAACATCACTGGTTTGACAGGAATATTAGAGATAGATTATATCATGGTGATTCATTTTGTAGTTGGGGATGAGATCTAACTGGCCCTTTGTCACTCAAATGTGGAGAAATAGATAACACACTCAAGAGGATTTGTTCTATCCTCACTATTTTAGGTTGTTGGTTTCAACCTGGGTAAGAGAACCTATTTTGTAACCTTGATTTATTGAAGAACAATGATAAATCCTTCTTTTGCATGAATTTTATAGAGAATACCTTGGGAAAATATGATCAACACACCAGATATGACTCTCATGAGTTGTCACTTCCAGATCATGGAGATATTTTCACAACAAGGAAAATGTTATTAAAGACATTTGGGACCCTGATTTCTTCTGCATGTTTTAGAAATAGAGATTTTACATTTTTATGCACACAACACAAACAGGGGTAGTATAGGTAGGATTGGTTGTTTTTAAATAATTTTTTTGGTGGGAGGTGGGGCAGGATGAACTTAACTCACCAGATCCTTGAGAAATCTTACAAAATGAAAGGTTAAAACAATAGAATGCCATAGAACAACCAAAATGTTTCTTTAACCAAAATATGTGCTTCAATGGAGGCCCAGATTAGCACTTTTTCATACAATCTATGAGAATATAACATGAAGGCTCGAGTTAGGAAACCCAACAAAGTATCAAGATCTAAGCCAAATAATGCCTAAGGTACACCCAAAGGCTTACAGACAGTCTCTACCAAACAAATGAAAGAGAAGTGATTTTAAATCATTTATTTCACTCCCAAATGAAGGCTCTTCCGTGAAATGAAATTGCAGATGCCACTAAACTATCACAAGGATTGGTACCTATGTGATTGAATAATATTTTTAATACAAGATTGCAACAGAAACAATAAAACTACTCGCACACATTCAGAAATAAAATAAACACATTTTTCTCAAGACAACACAAAATAGCTCATATTTGATCAAATTTATCAATAGGGGAAAGTTTCTAGAACAATCTTAGAGATTTTCAATGGGTGTACACTCGCAACCACCTTGACACGATCAAATTTGATACAAAAGAGATACACAAGTTTCTCAAACGAATTCTCAAAATGATGGGCTCTGTCAAGTGTTTTCTATTAGAAAATTCAGTCCCAACCCCTAACACTCTAACCTCCAACCATTTTTATGATAAATTTGTGCCATTTATAACATTTACATAGAGCCCCTTCTTCCCCAAAAGAAAAAAACATTTAATGCATCAGTTCTCACCATGATTTCGATCGCGATTCTAAGAATCATATCTGTAAAAATTCCCTACGTGCTCAAGGGGGAATATCTCATCGAATATCTCCCACATTCAACTCTCTCCTCTGGTAGATCACTCTTTCTTCAATTTTCCAACCACTTCCACCCCTAATCTGTCAAATCTTGCTCCTTGCATGCTAAGGAGAAGAAAAATGGAAAATTTGATAGAGCACGATAGTCAGACCATTTTAATGGTGAAAGATGTCTACCAGATCTTCCCACCAAACTCAGATATCAACATTAACTCCCCTCTCTGCTTGGCATGTAGGAAATACCAAGAAATCATGAAAACTCACACTTCCAGGTGTGTTATAGTAAAATGGGGGGGAAATCAGATTCAGACTCTCAGCTTCTGTTGATCTTTACTTTGAATTTGGGCCGTCCACAAGATTCAAACTTAAAAACAGACCCGGGGGCTTCCTTTGAATTCTTACAACTTTTGGAAAAATGAAAAAAATTCACATTTTTCTCCGCACCTCCACCCTCAGGAAATGATCCTGACACGTGTCCTAAGGTGGGCCCTAGCAAAACCGCGGCCAAATTTTGCCATTTCCCCTCCCTTTTGGGAAAGGGAAAATTTTCCAAATTTTCCCCAATGCTCTACCCTTGAAAAATGGGCCTGACACGTGTCCCAATGTGGTTCCAGTGGAACCGCACTTCCCTTTTACTTTTTACTCTTTTCTCCCAAAAGGAAAATTTTCCAAATTTCCCCCGAGATTCCACACCTCTGCCATTGACTAGAGAAAGCTTTTACCTTTCCTTTATCGGGTCTGCAGGCCATTTTTTATGTTTTTAGTCATTTGCATGTCAAGGGTCAAAAAATCCAAATTGCCCTCGATGGTCCACCTCCCCACCCTTTGAATTTTCAAACTTCCACGTGTCACCATGGTGCACCTTGAGATGGTCCCAAAAATTTGATATCTTGAATGAGTGCGAGGCTCTCCACGTGTCCTGGCCTGGCAAAGTTTGTCTAAATGCTTGAAGCTTACCGGAAGGTGCCATGTGTCATGCTCCAAGGCAATCTCCTTTGGTCATTGAAAATTCTAAGAAAAATGCAAAGTAAGCGGAGGCCTCCATGTGTCATCCTAGCACTTCTTTAAAATGAAACTCAAGGGCTAGCCCCAAAATATGTGTTGTTCCTCCGCATGTCTCCATGGCACAATTTCAAGATGGTGCCCAAAGTGGAGACCCTGAATGAGCGCGAGCTCGCCACATGTCCCTGTTATGCCAAACTGTACCAACTACATAAAAATTTTCTAAGTTTGAGCAAAGCAGCGGAAACCTCCACGTGTCCTCCCGGTGCTACTCCAAGGCCAAACCAAAAAGTAGATCCTCAAACGAGCACCGCTCCTCCACGTGGAAAAATTTTGAGTTGAGGATTTCCATTAAATTTTTGATGTACCCAACTGAGCCGCATCTAACCAAAAGGTGCCACATCCCTTGTCGATGCAAGGATGTAAATTTGATGGGGAGAAACACCCGTCAAACTGTAAAATACAGAAAAATGATCATTTGAGCCCGAAAATGAAAATTTCTCCAAGGATAGAGAATTTAGAAATGTTCCAAGGCTCAAACATGTTTCTCATAGATACATCCATTCATTTTTCTTCAAGTATTTAGGGTAGAAATGGAAAGGAAGACAAATCCCAACTGTGGAGAATGGAAAATATGGGAGAACCCAAGTTTTTAGACAAATAGAGAACAGGTGACCCAAATTACAGACCTTTTTAGGAGAAACAAAGAAACAAGGAGAAAACCATGGAACCATAAGTGATCTATGACCGAGGAAAAAAATTAAAAATTAAAACAAAGATTAACTAAGCACAACATGGGGAAAAAGAAAGTGACAGAGGCCGCAAATCGATAGATTTTCAAAGGCAAACTGGGGTGACAATATTTTGAGCACCAACATGTGGTTGGACCTCTTTTGTGGCCGCATTCTTCTATCTGTGAATTCACATGTATGCCCAAATAGGGGGGCATAATTTGGAATTTACACATGGTACTGATACAATTTAGTCTAGAGTTCAGTCTACATTTTGGGCTATAGTTCAGTATATAATTTGCAAGTGGGTTCAGACTATCTTATGAACCCCATAAACAACCTCTTTTACATGACAAGTTTTCCTCAAAATTATAAGGAATAGTTACAAGTTTGAGGATACAAAACACTATCCTTCCTACACTACTTCGGTCAGTGCAGTCAGATCACCAAAAAAACTAGACAATACAAATCTCTCTCCACCAATCTCAGGAAAATAGTTACAGGTTGGATAATAACACAAGTTTCTCCCTACACTTATTTGTCCACAATGGCATGAGATCACCCAAAAAACTTGCACTTCGCAGATAGTTACAAGATATTCTTTCTACATCATTTTGTATCATCACAGATCAAGTGCACATGTTCATTTTTCATTTTCGTACTTTCATTTATACTCTTTTTACTAAATATATGCACTTTTAGACATATACATGTGTATTTGATTACTTGATTGTATTCTCTTTTGCATGTCCGTCTGGATGGGGAAAAATTAGTTAACAACAACACACACATGAAAAATACATCACACACACGATACTAACCATGGGGGTACACCACACACATTGACATCTACTCACGTGCTTCTATCTTAGGTTCACTCTCATCACTTTTTACACTTTGCCATATTTAGTGTCCACGCTCCATATTTTTACCACCCCATGTTTTCTGTAGTCCTCCAATGCATTTCTACATCACTCTAAATGGATTATCAATTACGTATATCTACCTAGTTCATGTTACTGAGCTTTCTACTCACCAACATAAAGTGGGGGGAAATGTAGTCACTTAATCATGAAATTTGAGTCAATATTTAGTCATGCTCTTATACTACTGTTCAAATGGTTTTTGGGAGAAAAGAGCACTAATTAACCTATGTCTTTGGCCATGTTTACTTTTCTTTTAGTTGTCACTTTTCGTCTTGCATCGCACATGTGCAATCTGTGATGTCATTTTAATTTTAATTTTATCTCTGACTGGGGTGCCCAGCTAGGACTGGGGTGTCCCGGGAACATTGGTCCCCTCTGAGGAACCCCAAGCACATTGGTCCTCTTTGGGGTGCCCTGATCCTCTTTGCAATTTACTCTCACCTTTTGGGAACTTTCTAGAAGTTTGAGATTTCTATATTTTTGGTTGTTGACATTTTTGTGGTTAATTAAGAAATTAGAGCAAGAGAACCAAATAAATATAAAGTTATGAGATCATAATTAGGGACTAAGCACTAATTATCTACTATCACCATCTAGAGTTGCATCCACTAAAGGCATCTAAAGATACACTTATATCCATCTAGTTCCATCACAATGCACACAAGGCTAGTTCATCTACATCATACTTAATATGAGGGGAGCCTATTTTTTCTGTGCACACATTTATTACATTCTACATCTAGTTATTTTCTCACTACTTCACAAAGTGTGACTGACACAAGAGAAATCTAAGTCATGATTTTCACACACACACAGAGAACTACATTGGATATAAGATGAAGTGAAACACTCAGTTAGTAAGTACCCCATTGTGGCCGCTGAGGAAAGTCTGGCCCCTTCATATGCATCTATTTTTTTTTATGGTTTTGATACTTTGTTTGGTGTTTTGTAGGTGATTCTTTATTGTAGGTCTTAAAGTGATATCCAAAGTAATTCATTTCCATTAGTGCCATTGAAAGAAAATATAGATGAATACCTAGTGATACCTCAGAGGAATTTTTCACACCACTTTCACAAACCAAGGCACCCATATCTTAGACCAGGGTGCCCATAAGGGCACTATACCTTTCCACGCACCCCAGTCTAGTAGGAGACCTCAAATATGCACTTGCTTAGGTTTCTCTGTAATCACTTCCTCCTCCTATTTACCTGGTTCACACTTCGACGCAGTTCCGCACCTTTTTCTAATCAGCTAAGGAATCCTTAACCCTCTGTTGCACATTCGAGTTTTACATTTCTATTTACTTAGTTGCTTGCATCATTTCCTTTATTCATTTAGCTGTTATTTAATGCTTTGCATATCATTATATTATAGTAGGATATTCTATTTTAGTTTAATTAAAATTCAAGTGAAGTTTGTGTCCTTTTTCTATCATTTAAATTACATGTTTTCAAATATATAAAAGGTAAAGAGATATGCTCTGATACTAATTATTTTCTTGATGAATCAAAGGAACTTATGTAGGTGAAAATATTCCTACCCTAAATAGAAAAGAAAGTATTATAAGAGTGTGATTTATTGGATGCAATGATCCAAACGCACAATGATGTATAGGAAGAAAAATATGTGGAACTATAAATTCTATTAAGAATATAGAAGAGGGAAGCACAAATGTGTATAAGAAGACAATATAATTAAGATAACATACTATTATATACAATACTATTATATAAAATTAGATAACATATTATTATATAAGACTATTATATGAGAGATTAGAGAAACACTTGTGTTTGAATGTTGGAGAAAATATAGGAAAAATCCCATCTACTAAATTTATATGTTTCTCTATCACCCACCATATTTATTTCAATACATGCATCCGTACATACATACATACATACATAAATACATATAATGATGATGGAAGTTACAAATAAGAACTATTGGTGGAAATTGTTACACATTATCCCATCTTCCGTGATTACATGATATTTATGATTTAAAACATGGTGTGTTATAGAGATGATTTGACATGGGCATGTGTAAAAATGCCATCTAGAATGTTTCTTGAATGCAAGGTGGCGACGAGAGAATATTGAGGTGAAATGGTCATGTGCCAATCCTCAATGACAAATGGTTAGTGGATAAGTAAGGGGTAGGTGTGATAATGCGTAAAAGATGTTCAAGGTATTATGCAAATTTGGGATAGGCTACAAAAGCTACACAATGCTTTGTGGCATTGCAAAAACTACAAATATAACACCATAAAACGTATTGATAAAAAAATTACGAACATCATACATTGGTTTCCTAAAGATCATTAAATTCATTTATGACCAGCCTTGTTTACACGTTAATGTTGAATTGTTTTCGTATTTTGTGGTTTGTGGAAAGAAGAGTGTGTGGCTGCGTCTTCATCACGAAAGCCCACTGTCAAATAATCTATTGGCCACGTGGAGATTAGCAAACGTTTTTTCCCCACCGTGTGCTTATATAATGTGGCGTTGTGGACATTACCTCCCATATCAACCATGGCAATGCATAACAATGTTTTTATTGCCTTTCTTATCATGACCTATCTGGCGTACAGGGCTAGTGCAGCGAGAATCATATCTATATACTAGGGCTAGAACGGAAATGAATCCTCCCTCGCTCAAACTTGCGCTACCGACAACTTCAAATATGTCATACTTTCCTTCCTTCTAGTATTTTGAAATGGGCAGATGACAAGGCTGAATATAGTAGGCTAATACGACCCCTCCTCAAGAGAATGCAAGAAGCTCAGCGCTGCTCCACAGTCCACTCAGAGGGGGATTAAGCCTTAGGCAAATTAGGCAGTTGCCTAGGGCACCAACAGTCAGGGGGCGCCTGAATCTAAATATTCCTTGTTTGTCGGTTAATTTTAGAACTTAACTTTAAAATAATTTATCTAAAGATTTAATATTGATCAATCCATTTATAGATATTATTGTATAGTAACATAAATTTCACGCATACACATAAAAATAATTTGTAATATTTTTGCAAGTAAAAGAAAATATCACATATTTATAAGTAGATATGATTTTGTTGGTATTGTTACCCATTCTCTGATGTAGCACCAAATTATGTAGGGGTGTAGTTTGTTATAGAAAAAGGTTAATGTATTTTTTATAATGTCACTGGTGTTCTAGTAGAGGTGAGTATAATTGAAGGAAAAATATATTTTATTTTCTATTCTTAATTTTTTGGGGAAATTTTCTATTATTTTGTTATGGAGGAATTCGTAGGCCTGGTCTAAATACGACTCTTCACAAAACCATGAGAGCTACATAAACATTTTTGTTTCTTTTCAAATAAATTGTGCTTTATTCGAGGATAGAGTTCATGTCACTTACTTGATATGGCTAACTCAGACTTGTAAGAAGCCTTGTATAAAATATTGAATTTTTTGTGTTCTAAGCATCTACTACGATTAATGTTTTCCATCCACGAAATATTTTTCATCCTTATGTGATAATTTATTAATATATTTTTATTATTTTGACCATGATGTAAATTTAAAAATAAAATAATATAGACATATTTTATTTATTTACTTTATGGGAAAAAAATATTAGCTAAATTTCCAAGGAGGGCGTCCACTCAAACTATTGCCTAGGGCGCTCCCGACCTTTAATTCAGCCCTGAGTCAACTACTGCAGTGGGAAGAAGGTATCTCTCAGCGCTATTCCGCACTGCTCCTATCCAGAAACCTCTTTGGGTAAGGCCCTACAGGGGATGTTCGACTACGTATGGATCCAATTCTAAAACAACCCACCCTGCCAATACTCTGGTGGTGATACTTCCAATCTAATCAAATCGTGGAACCAATGGATGACTTCCATAGCCAAAAATGATCATTTTTTCTTGGGGCTTCTACCTTCCATTGCTTGATCCGTAAACTTCTACGTTGGAACTCTAAGAATCACACAACTATGTTGTTCTACTTTCAACTATTTTGGAGAAAATGACATATTTGCTTGAAAAATTAGAGCTTCATGACTGATTATCTAGTCCTATAGAAATAAAATTGCATAGAAGGAAATAATTCAAAACTTCAACACCAACAATTTAATCCTGGAAACCTCCAATGGAGGAAAACCAGTCGGGAAGGGAAAATGCTCTTTCTTCCAACTTTTATTGGTCTAATATAGACAAGTATAGATTACAATAAGTATGAAAAGAAGCATTAATGTAAACCTTCTCTCAAATTACTTGTTTTCTCTGTTTCTACACCTTGCTCCCACAATTCCATTCCAACACTTAAGATCTTGTTCATTGATCTCATTCAACTCTCCTTCTTGATCTCTTTGTAACTTCAAATCATCATTCTCTTTCTCCCTTCATGCATTTATAGACCTTCCCATGTCCTCCCGTGCATTGGGGGATGTGAAAGGGCATGGAAGGGGAAAAGACATGGCTGGGCACTTCAACTTTGTATCCATTTGCGTTCCATTCTTCTTTTCTGTTTGAAAGTGTCAGGACCGCCCCCATGAGAAGATCGGCGGTCTCAAGACCACTTCCCTAGCTGGGTGGTGGTTTCAAGACCACCGCCCTGGTAGGGCAAGTGGTTTTGAAACTGCCACTTTGTACAGAGCAGTGGTTCCTTCTAGAACCTCAGTTTACCTCATTTTATTCATTTTTCTAGTTTCTTCTTCTTGGTGCTGATGGAACTGATGAAGTGGTGTGTTTTTCTGGATCCCTATGGATCATACCTCCCCTACTTAGGAGGATTTTGGTCCCACAAAAGCTTAGTGGGGGGAGTGGGTAGAGGAATTAACTCCCTCTTGTGCTTGTTTGAGTACCGTTGGGTCTGCCTTGGTGTCTTCTCTCATCTAACCTACCAAGACTCATGTGGATCTCCGCTTTGTTGTTCCAGTGATACATCCTCCTCTGAGTTGCCTCAAGTACAAACCTCTTTGGAAGGTAACTTTTGTATCTTTCCTTCTTTGTCGCATAGATGGCATTAGTGGATACAAGCTCTTACAACTTACTATCCCGTGCATCTGCATGAAGTATGGCCTAAAGGTTTCTTCTCCAACCCTCTCAAGTATGGCAAAGGTCCCATATTGTAGTGGTTTAGTCCTTTCCTGTCTTTGTCTCTTGAGATGAATTGGCTAAATCCTCCCCAAGTACGTTGCTGCTATAGTCACCAATGTTCCTTGTATCTCCTCTTCTTCTTTTTGTCCCACGGTTAGGTCTAGTGAATTTGTAGGTAGATACAGTGACTGCATAGCGGAAGTTTTTTTTTGTTCCTTGAATAAGTAGTTCCTGTGGTGGCTTCTTCTGTAAAAAATGACAAGTGCTATCCAAATTCTCCATCCTTTGGTCAGAAATAACCATGCTCTCACGTCGATTTTTTTTTCTTCCAATGAAAGCAAACCAACCTGATGATTTTCTTGAATAAGTCTTGGTGCTTGGTTGACACTTACCATAGCCTTCTTTGATTTGCTCTAGTGTGCCCCAATGTCAAAACTGACTCCATCCTTGACCCATCTGTACTGGTTCTCCCTCCTTGTGAACACAACATCCATGGCATACAAGCAAGGACTTATAAAGACAACGTAAAATGCATCAAGTGGAATAATATCAGCCTCTAATACATCTATGTATTGGGTATTTATCCTAAACTGAAACTTACACTTCCTTGTAACTTGTATTTCTACACCCTTTTTCACCCATCCCAGTGGGTATGGATGTGGATGCATCTAATTCTCTAGACCAAGCTATCCTACAACTACATCAAAAATCAAATTTGATTGAGAACTAGAATCTACTAAAGCGTTAACCTTAGTCCTCTTGATTTGGATTCTGATTTGAAATAGCTTACTCATCTCTTCTTCTTCTGTTGTCCCCATACATGTTAGTGGCCATGTATCCCAGCATCTTGTCTACATCTGAATCATCCTCAATCTGCCACCTCTCTTTCTATCTTCACAGTGGCCATGGGATTTCTTGGAATCCTTGGTTCAGTGCTTTGGGTGCAATTCCGGATGTAAATTCCAACATGTGGCATCACTATGTCCATTTACATCACAATTCTTACAGAAATTCTTAGGATCTTTACAAGTATGCAAAGTAAGTAGCGACATGTTTACCTTTCCTACTTGTCTTTTCTTCCCTTGTTCTTTGTCCTACTGTTCTGTTGAATGGTCTCCCTTTGGCTCTATTTCTCCTTGCTTCTTCTCGTCATCAATGTAGTATGCTTGTACAAAATCTCCATTGAGATCCTTGGGCTTCGTGGAGATCACCTTCCTCCGAAGGTGAGTGTGAAGTCCTCCCAAATATTTGGTTAGAATGTCCTCATCCTCTAAGTCCATGTTAAGCAACATGGCTTGTCTCTGAAATTTCGTAGTGTGGTCTTGCACGCTTTGACTGCTGCCTTGTCTAAAGTACAACCACTCAATCATCATGTCAATCTTATGACCAATAGGATAGAAGTTAGCTCTTATAAATTCTTTAAAACCTTTCCAAGTACTAACAATAGGATGTTTCTTCTTCTCACAAGTGGCTAGATAGGTTTCCCACCAAACTAAAGCATGACCTTCCATTTTGAGATGTGTAAAGGTGACCCTTTGTGCCTCATTGAAATTATGCACACTAAAGTAGACTTCCAACTATTTTAGCCATTTATCCAGTAATTTTGCATCTACTTGTCCTTCAAAATTCTTTATTTCCACTTTTATTTCAACTTTAAAAGGTGTATGTGTATATTTTACCTTCTTGCTTACAATTGGCGTCTCTTCATGCTCTTCCCATTCTTCCTCTTTGTGGCTCTTTCTGATACCAAATTTTTTGGCTAGTTCTCGAACCGCTCAGTCCATGGAATATTGCTTAAACAAATCATGTATTTTACAGATCTGAAATCTCTTCTTGTTTTCTATGCAATCTATCCATCATGGTCTCTAGCATCTCAACTCTACAAACTAAGTTCTCTTCCTCCATTTGAGCTCAAATTCTTTGTTTCCACTTCTTCGTAGAAATATCTAGCTTACAAGGTAAAACTTCTTTGCCTTTGGACCTTGTCACTATCATACAAAATCACAAGAAAGATTCGAATACCATAGTCTTTGATATATAATCAACTCTGATACCAAAATGATCCGTACACTTCTACTTTGGAACTCTACGAATCACCCAACTATGATGTTCTACTTTCAACTGTTTTTGAAAATGATAGATTTTCTTGAAAAATTAGAGCTTCGTGACTGATTATCTAGTGCTATAGAAAGGAAATTGCAGAGAACGAAATCATTCAAAACTTCAACACCAACAATTTTATCCTGGAAACCTCTAATGGAGGAAAACTAGTCGGGAAGGGAAACTACTCTTTCTTCCCACTTTTTATTAGTCTAATATAGACAATTACATATTACAATAAGTATGAAAAGAAGAAACAAAGTAAACCTTCTCTCAAATTACTTTCTTAATCTGTTTCTACACCTTGCTCCTACAATTCCATTCCAACACTAAAGATCTTGCTCACTTCTCTCATTAAAATCTTCTTCTTGATCTCTCTGGATCTTTGAATCATCATTCTTTTTCTCCCTTCATGCATTTATAGACCTTCCTATATCCTCCCATGCATTAGAGGATGTGAAAGGGCATGGAAGGGGAAGAGACAAGGTTGAGCACTTCAACTTCACATCCATTCGTGTCCCATTATTCTTTTTTGTTCGAAAGTGTCAGGACTACCACCCTGAGGAGACCGGAGGTCTCAGGACCACTGCCCTTGTTAGGACGGTGGTTTTAGGACCTCCGCCCTTGTAGGGTGGTGGTTATGAAACCACCTCTCTGCATAGAGCGGCGGTTCCTTCCAGAACCTTTGTTTACCTCATTTTATTCATTTTTCTTGTTTCTCCTTCTTGGTGCTGATGGAACTGATGAAGTGGTGTTTTTTTTTGGATCCCTATGTATAAATGGTGCTGCAGTAAGTGTTTTCAGTCATGTTGCCATGGTGAAATATAAGGTGCTTTCACATATCAAGATGTCCTCCAAAATATGTAGGATTGATGTTGTGTTACAAATTCTATAATGATAAAACTGTATATAGTTCCTCAATCAAACCTTTTCTCTAAATTACACTCGACCTTCTATATTACACTTTAAATAAAAATCTAGATTAAATAATACATATATTTATTATAAATTACACATCAACTAATAGGAAGGCATGATGGATGTATGCATAACCAACAAGTGTGAGTGTCATGAAAACAACCACTAATAATGTCTAAGTAACTATCATAACTATATTATATAAATATATGCAAAATATGCCGAGATGTATAGTTCAAAATAGGCATTTTGCGAACTATACCTCTCAGCATATTTTAAATATATTTATATAATATTGGTATGTTAGTAGCATTTGTTGGAGTTGCATTATACATAAAATGATACCAAAAAAAAAGTTAGGAAAAGAAGGTGGACATTTAATTTGTGCATGAATGACCTTGATGAGAACCTATCTAGTTGGTGACTTAATTCATCATAGTGATCATTGTTGTCTTTGTAATCGTCTATCATCATCATCATCATCATCTCCATAATCACCAATACTAATTAATCTTACTACTAATATTGATATTATTATAACAATTTATAAGAAAGAAAAAATATTATTATTATAATTATTATTCTTATTGATATTAATGTATTTATTCTTCTTATTATTATTCTTGTTATTCATGAATTTTTTATAGCAGTTTTCACTTAAATATCTGAGAGGGATTTGATTTTCGGAAGAGTTTGGGATTTTAAATCCCACTTATTATTGATCAAACCATGGTTCTCTCAATTTAATTTGGTGTCTGATACTTTCCATGTGAAGCCACTTTGGATTCATCTCCCTTATTTTCCCCTCCACTTTTGGATGGAGAGCTATTTCATTTCTATAGGAAATACTTAAGGGGAATGTTTGGCTATCGACCCAAAGAATGATGATTATGAGCATTCTACGTATTTCAAAATTTTGGTTGATATGGATACTTCTGTAGATATTCTTTTAACTATTGAACTCAAAATTGAGGATTGAACATGGATACAAAATATGGATTATGAAGGGTTTCCCTTTAAGTGTAGAACATGCTTTTCTTTGGGCCATTTAGCTTCAGATTGTCATTTGGAGAGAAAACATGCTGAAAACAAAACCTCATGGTGAAAGAACTTCAACCCCAGTCTTGTTTATTAAGAATCCCTTAGATAATGATTCTGATGTTCAATCAAAGAAGTCAGTTGATCAAGATGTAGATATGGAGGAATTTCCTGTTCCTCCTCAGTAGGAGCCTATGCATTTGGAAAGGAATAATGATGTGGATCCTTTTGTTTTGACAAAGGACACATCGATCTTATTAGGGATACAAAGTTTTGAGGAGAAAATTTAAGAGATAATCCCAATCCAAGATATTGAAAATAAAAATCCAAACATGAAAAAGGATTGGAAAGAAGTGAAATAGAAAAATAAAGGTTTATCTCTCCCCTTACAATTTACTTAAGATCCAATAGGAAGGGGTCAAAGAGTTTAGATAGTTGTTGGTTTGGGTTTATTGTTAGCTGCTAGTTTTTTGTTAGTTTCACTATTTGTTTCTTTGTTTTTTTATGTGTGGTGCCACTGGAAGAGGAAATTTATCTTGTTCTAAAATTTCTTATATTTGTCTCCACTTTTTACGGGGTAGGGTCCCCTTAAACCTCCTTTACCATTAATAAAAAATTATAGTTATTATAATATAATTAACAGTGTTAGTAATATTGTGATTATCATCATGTTAATTGTCGTCATCATCAAAATTGTCTTCGTCCTTGGCTTCATTTCCATTTTCATCATCATCATATAATCATTGTTATTATTGTCATCGTCGTCTTCGTGATTTTCATCTTCATCACGATAATCATCGTCTTTATCGTCATTGATGTTATTAACATGATCGTCATTATATCATCATTGTCTTTGTTATCTTCATCATTATCATTAAGACTCGCCATCATTGACATGATCATCATCAACACTATTGTCACGGTCATGATGATGAAGATGATGATGATAATAATGAAAATGATCATGATGACAACAATGAAGATGAAAATAAGGATGATGTCATAAAATGATACCAAAAATAAAGTCAAGTAAAGGAGAACATTTAGTTCGTCCATAAATGACCTCCATGATAACCTATCAAGTTTGTGACTTAAGACTCATATTATTTTGATAGTTTATTTTATATACCATAGTTGTAATCCTAATAGGAATTGAAAGGAAAAGACTCATAAAAAATAAAGTTGTGAAAATGCATTTTTAATTAAACTCATAGATTGTGATAACTTAAAAAATCAATCTTTTATGATCTAACATGTATGTAGTTGTGTTTTTTATGTCAAAAATTATCTTACATCACACGATATTGTGTAATACACACAGAAAACAAAGTCAAACAAGGATTTACATTGACATTCAAATTGTATATTAGATTTTATTATTTCATACTCCTATGAAACTTCTATTACCTATATGTTGTTACATAGAAGAGTCGTCTCAATTTTTGTACCACATATACAATCCATTAAATCTGAATACACACAATATGAGTAAAAATTATAATCAATAACACTCATGGAACATCCATGTGTTAGTAAATGTTCATCGTGTTTCAATACCCGAAATAAAAGAATATATCTCACCTGAAAAGTCTTGTCAAATATCACATCTAGTGGTATCATAGGGAATTGCAATTATAATCTTATATATCATTAGAAAGGCCATGAAGGTCAAGCCATTGCAACCCCTTCTCAGGATATTGCAAGAATTTGAGCTTCGAAATTAGGTTGTGCTAGTAGAAAAATATATTGGTGTTTCTCTCTCTAGGTGGAGGCTCCGGAAGTAATTCCAACGCCTCCACTCAAAATGCTCAGAATGTCACAAATTATCTTTGGAACAAATTTCTTGGTGGAAATTCCACATCAATACCATTAAGGAATGGAATTTTAGATGACATTCACTTTGAAATCAAAGCAACAACCAAGCACTAGAATGATCTCACTAGTTCCATCTCCACGCTCAACTCCTACATTGGGAAAAAGGTGTCCCTCAGTGCTACTCCACAATTCCCATATCCCAAAGCTTCTCTGGGTAAGGTAGTGTAGACATGTTTATTTGAATATGCATGGATCCATTTCTACAACAACTAATGTGAATACTCTGGTGGTAACGCTTCCAATCTCATCAACTCATGGAGCCAATGGACGAATTCCATACAAAAAACTACTCATTTTTCTTTAGTCTTCCAGCTTTAACTGCTATTTATGGGAAACCATTTCGTTCCATCTACCACGCTAAAATATAAGTTGTTGCCTCACATCAAGAAGTCCTCCAAATATGTAGGAGTGATGTTTTGGTTAAAATTGTATGACGAACAAACTAGATATAGTTCCTCAATTAAACCTTCTCTCTAAATTACACTTGGCCTCTTTTATTACACTTTAAGCAAATTTTGAGTTTCAAACACACACACACACACACACACACACACACACACACACACACACACACACACACACACACACACACAAATATTTACTACAAAACCCACTAAAGTGTGTAATGGAAACACTGATATATAAACATGATGTTGATTAAGCTAAATATGAAATATATGTGCCTAATCTAATTGTTATTGTAGAAGTAAATGAATAAATAATTAAGTATAGAAATTAACCTAAGAAAATGAAGGAAAAATATGTGAAAGCCTAAGTGCAAAAAAAGGGTAAAAAGCCTTATCTGGTTCATAGATATCCCAAAGGTGCACGGAGATGGAAAACTAGAAAATTTGAAGCACTGACTTCCGTAAAAAGGCTCAATAAAATGTATAAATGGAGGAAAATGTTGGACTGGGGTGCCTGGATAGGGACATGGGCATCTATGGGTACCCTAGGCCTGTTTCTATGTGTCAATATCTACCAAAATGCTTAGAAAACCTCTTATGAGTGCTCACAAGGCACATGGGGTTTAGTTAGTAAAATTATGGTATAGCACGTGCATTCGAAGGGTATTAAAGAATACCCTTAATCCTAGTGTTTACCTCTAAATATTCAATTGATAATACCCCCTATTTTTTAAATGTACCTTACCCATTTTTCAATTACAATTTTATTTACCCCTTTTTATTTCTACCCTAATATATTAAACAAAAAATATATAATATTTCTCACTCAATTTTTTTTCATGTTCATTTCCTCTCAAAATATAGTTTGAAGCAATCGAAGACCTATCACAAATCACCTTATAAATTTTAAGATTTAATGATTTATCAATAGTTATTCAAATAATTAAGATGGTGAAATAATATCACTTGCATTGAAAAACATACTCAATCTTAGTTTTCTACCATCTTATTATTTCTTGGTTAAAAATATCTTAATTGAGATCTCTTTATTCAAAAAGAGATTATAATTTAACTTTATGAACACACTCTTTTTAAAATTTTGAGGTTTTTACTTTTAAAAACTAGGGTTCAAATATTTTAGTTTTATATTAAAACTAAACATCCGTTTCCTTTGGCCCATCTCTCTAACCTACCCTTAATACCTGATTCAAAATATTAATAAATTAAACCCTTTTAACCTCTCGTGTCTACCGGTATATTGAATTCAATTTTATTAATTTTAATTGCCTCAATATGAACCAACGTGCTAGGATATTGCCTAGTTAATGAACCTCCTGTGTCGTGAGGTATTAACTATTGTTATTCCTTTGTCGGTATGAGGTCTCATAATTATCTCTGAAGTCACTGGAAACCTGTAATGAAGTGTTGACCTGCAAAACCATCAAATATACATCAATTCTTAAAAAAGAAAGATGCATAATGAAATGTAAGACTGTCCTCAGCTCTCACAATGGTGATTTTAAGACTGAGTGTTGCACTACATCTCAGATCCAATATATTTCTCTGTGTGTGTGTGCAGAATCGTTCCCTAGGTGGCTCTTGTGTGTGTCACACTTGATATCAAGAAAGTAATCTAGATGTAAATAAATTTAATAGATATGTGCATAAAATAGAATGAACTTCCCTCCTATGAAGTGTATAAATAATAACAAACCTTGTGTCCCTTAGATAGTGCTAATGTTTAGTGTTTGGTCCTTTATAATGATCACATAACTTTATATTATATGATTTGATTTCTTTAATTTTGTAATTAACCTTGAAAAGGATAACTATTAAATAGATAAGATGCTCAAATAGATAGAAAGGACCCAAAATATGTGAACAAAGCACAAAGAGGTCAGGGGCTCCTAGAGGGGATGAGGGAGTCAGGCGTTGGTTTCCAGGATAATAAATGTTGGGGTATGAAAAGGGAGATTTATCAAGTAAGGATGCAAGACAAAAAGTGATAATAGAAAGAAAATATAGATCCATGAAAATTGGGTTGAAAAATGTTGATGCATAATCAAAGCACCCCTCAATGTCTGCAACTCAATGGGTTGAGATTGTCAGTGTGATTGCACAAGTTTGGACCATCTCCCAAGATGTGGGATTTGCGGGGCTTGAGATGATCCTCAAGAGAAGGCTAGTTCCTACTCCTAAACAACCTACCATAATCTACTCTAATTTAGGAAAACTATCTAATCCTAATCTAACTTTCCAAGGGACCATGGAGAGAGAGTGCGTGAAAAAAAATCCTACACTAAAGCGGTGATATACCAGAGAAGGAGGTTGTTGATCAAAAATTCAACTTCCTGAAATGGAGAGAGGTGAGAAATGGAGAGGATGGACAAGATGCATCACAATCCAAAGATAAATTTCACACATAACACCACTTCAACCCATTAAACACAACTCCCAAAACCTGCAATAAACATCAGAGACATGCACAGTCTAACCTAAAATGATGAGAGGCAAGAAGAGACAATAAAATAAGAAAAGGATGGAAAAAATGCATCATGAAACAGATTTTATTGCTCCATGAGTTCACACAGTACATCATTAGTGGGCAAGAGGCAAGAAAACACCATTACAAAGAAAAGAGAGGAGGCTTAAGCTCCATATTCTAACCTAGGGAAGAAAGAGAGAGGGGTCAGGAGAGAAAAGATGACCAACCCTATAAAAATGCCCCTTGTTACAATATATATCTAGAATATGAGAGGGAAAGGAGAGAAGAAATCGAAACCTACCTTAACTACCCCAAAAGAGCATTGAATTCGCCTGCCTCAACCACCCCAAAAGAGTATTGAATTCGCCTCAAATAATGATGGGTTCCACTGCAAAAACCCATGCCTCCATATGTTGTTCCTTGTTAGGAAAGAAAGGAAGCCCATACTTCATTATGGTGGTAGGTGAGAAGCCGGAAAGCCTGAAAAGTGGCAGATGAGAGATTTCCAAAAAGTACTCTCTTGCTCAAATTTGAACTTCCAGTCGAAACTTATGATCATCTAAAGGTCAAGGTCAAACGTTCCACGCGGGCTCTCATAATATCTTAAAAGATCTAAGAATTTAAAATTCTTGGTGGGCTTTATGATTCATCTTTCAATTGAATTGACCTTCTGCCAATCTCTTCAAAACTGCTTTGGGTTTGGAGTCTATCCGAGCAAGATCCACGTGGAAGCCCTGCTCATTCTTAAGATATTTGCTTCCTTTTAGGGTCCTGGGAATGCCACATGCTGACACTTGGCATCGTACGTGAGCGTGCTTCTTCATTCCCTTGGGTGAGTAAGGGGCCACACTATATATAATGTCAAAACCCCTTTTCGGGTGGTACCTTTTCCTTTCACTCTTGAAGTTGCGACAGTTGGACACTTGGCATCATCCACAAGCCTGCTTTGATTTCTTTGTGTTTTGGCTAAGTCCCTTCAATTTAGGAGAAACTATGTTGGACCCTTGACACGTGGAGGGCTAGTGCACATTTGGGAACTTGCCTTTGGGTTTTAACTTTGAAATTACGCTGAGCTGACACATGGAGGCTTCCGCTTGCTCTTACACTTTTCAATGGCCAATGCAAATTTCTCGGGCCCTAGACATGTGGAGATCATGTGCTTGTTTGGGGACAAGCCTTTGCATTTTATCATTGAAGTTGTGTTAATGAGGCACATGGAGGCTTCCATTGGCCTTTCCCTTGCTTAGAATTTTCAACATCCGGTTTTAACTTTATCGTGCTCTGACCACATGGAGAGCCTGCACTCATTTGGGGACTTTCCTTTTTTCACACCTTTGAAGTTGCATTGAGTAGACACATGGAGGATTCCACTGGCTCTTAGACTTTTCAATGCCTGGTGCAAATTTCTCGGGCCCTAGACATGTGCAGATCCTGCACCTATTTGGGGATCTATCTTTTAAGGTTCTACTGGCCTTTTTTATACTTAACTGATTCAGGTCTCGCGTGAACAAATAAGTGCTTCAGCTTCGAGGAGGGCACGAGGGAATAGAAAAGAAGGTGCGTGCATAGGTAGAAGGGAATAAAGTGAGTGTGCGGGAGGAAGGCACAAAAAGGGAAAATGAAATTGGAGCAGAATGCGAAAGAAGAAACAAGAAGGTGCACGAGGACACGTAGATGGATTACACTAAGGAAGCAAGGCACACAACAAGATGCAAGCACGTGAGAGGAAAGTAGAGAGGATGCGTGTGCGTAAGTGTACGTGCCGCATAAAATAACACATACCTACAAAAGATAAGTATGGAACCAGGTTGGGGATATCTCATTTGAGGAAGGGCGAGTGATAGGAAGACACAGAACTTAGCTAATTTAGAAGGTGTCTATAGAGGGTCGCACAGAAGAATTTCATGGTGCGGGGAGTGTGTAGGAAGACTACAACCTATGAAAAGTGCCAAATGACCAAGCCTACGGGTGTGCAACCTGAAATGTGAAGCATAAAAGCTAGAATGAAAATAAAAGTGTTTCAAATAGCTAGGAGAGTTATTTGGATAATAATTTGGTGACTTTCGGGGCCATTTTCCTACTAGATGAAGAGACCAGTAGCCTTGGTAGTCCATTGGGCATAGAGTCAAGCCTGGTAAACATAATTCTGATCTGAATCTTTTAAATCTTGTCCCTGAGCCACCTGAAACATTATTGGAACTGGAGCTGATCTCCCCAAGTGCTATCTTCAATGGATTGTGTACAAGAAACAAAACACCACAACAAACACTATGTAAAAAACTAAAAATCATACACACCCCAAGTGGGATATGTAGAGTGTAAAAAAGCATTTCTTCTTCTAAAAGAACCTACCTACTCTACGCTAACCTGAATCAAAGGGAACTCAAAAAAATCCTACAACTGGCAGGGAAAAGTAGCTTCCATTTCTCAACATAGTCCAAGCAATGTATATGATTTGGAGCTGAAAATGACTATTATTATGAGTGAAAAAATGACAAGAGGCTGATCCTCCACCCAAATCATCAAGGTATCAACTAGAAACAAGACAAATACGTCTTTTAGTTACTTTGCATTTGGATTGAAAAGCCATATTAACTGACCCTTGGTACTTCGAAACTCATCCTCATGCTCAAAAGTAAGCATGACTAGTAGAAACTCCTCTTTTGGCTCCAATGAATCCAAGTATTTGATTGGGCATGGACTGATCTGATGGATGTACCCTTTACTATGAAATTCAACTCCAAAAATGGAGTCTTCCTGAAAAAAAAAAAGCTACTTGCATGTTGATTTTTTCTTTGTAGTGTTTTTGCAGGAAGCTGAACCTCTGCCATGATGACTGGTATACAATGTGTGTCATCTTTGTTCCCTTCCTCCTTCTGTGGATAACATGGAAGATTCAAATCTTCTAACCTTGGTTCCATAGGGATGTTGTGAAATGCAGGCTACTGTAATTGAATGCTCTCCTTTGTGACAACAGGCTCATGTGCCTAGAAGGTGGACAATGGAAGAGAAAATGATGTGATCTCCTTAGGCTCATCTCCATCAAATAAATCCTCCAAGTCAGATAGATAATATGCCTCCGCATTGTCCTGTTGTTTGTGTTCAACCTCCTCCATGATGTCCTCCTGATCTACAAATTTCTCACCATCGTTCTCCTCATCTTTAAACATGAATTGTGAAAGCTCAAACTCTTCTTCAACATTAGAGTTTAAAGGGGATGAAGTGGGAGGAAGAACTGAAGGTTATTCTATGGCCTTCTCTATACTTGAATTTTGGAACTGTATGCTTCTCCTCCAAAACCATAATGTACTCCTCCTCTTTTGGATTTGGAGTAGCTCCTTATTCCCTCACTTGTGCTGCAGCTGAAGTTTTCACCACTTGTGGCTTGATCTCAGCCTCCTACATGGGTTTCTCCATCAAGGGGATTTTATCGATCCCAAATCTAAGAGCTAAGGTCACCAAGCTTCTAATCATTTCTTCTTTTCTTGGCTCTTTTTGTTGTTGCTCCCCTTGGCTTGATTTTTGAGTCTCTCCCTGACATGGACTTAGGAAAGTAGGAAGAGTGGTGGGTGGGGTCTCCATTAGTTATTGACTTATTTGTGGTGGAGGAGAACATATTGCTTTTGGCTCTTGTGGAGGGGACTTGGATTTGGAAGGGAAAAGGGAAGAGAAATTAATATGGGATGGGAGACTAGGAGATGGATAAGGGAAATCAACACTTGGGGTGGCAAGTGAGAAACTAGACTCGTGACATTGTTGCGATGATACTGATTGAGAAAAAGAAAAAGAAAAGATATGAGGTGGAGGAATAACCCATTGAAAAGTTTGACTAACACCAAGCTCGAGGGTCTCTATTTCCTCAGTCTATTGTGCATGTTGAGGAAGCATTTCAACCATGAATTCAAGCTTCTCCTGTGGGCTATAGTGTCTTGGAAAAGGGCCTTCCCATGGACAAGCTGCCTTGTAACCAATTTTGAAATCCTTAATTTGTGCTGTAGACCTGGATTGAACCATGCCAGCCTCTATTCTTTGAATTTTCTCCAGCAGATCAACATTCTCCGCATATTTGTTATTATCATATGCACGCCCTTGCTCTTGATAAGCTCCATAGTTTGGTGGATGACCAAACTAGTTTGCATCTTGCTGATATAAGTAAGCATAATGGTTCTGAATCTAATCATAATGCTGATTTGGGGGAGTTAAGAAATGCATTAGAGGTGGATTGCACTGCTGTTTCCGCAAATGTGAATTCCAAGATGGGAATGAAGCCATGATTTTACAAATTTATGAATGGCAGAAGATGAAACATGTGGAATGAAAAATGGGTGGAAAGAAAGTCTGCAACTTAGAGAATGGGTTGTTAATAAGATGGATTCACCAGATGTGTTTTACATGTGCCTCTAAAGGTCGAGTCTTAACAAAAACACACCAACCTACTAAGATGAAGTGGTAAGGTGCTTCAAACATGTCCCATCGGGCGTGCCAAAACTATTGATGCATAATCAAAACACCCTTGAATGTATGTAACTCGATGGGTTGAGATCGTTAGTGTGATTGCCAAACATTAGACCATCTCCCAAGCTATGGGACTTGCAGGGCTTGAGATGATCCTATAGAGAAGGTTGGTTCCTGCTCCTAAACCACCTGCCAAAATCTACTCTACTGCAGGAAAACTATCTAATCCTAATCTAACTTTCTAAGGGACCAGGGAGAGAGAGTGCATGAAAACAAAGACTACACTAAAGTGGAAATACACCAGAGAAGGAGGTTGTTGATCACAAATTCAACTTCCCAAAACGGAGAGAGGTGAGTGTAGACACCTAAAATATGCTTACACTTAGCATTTCCTCCCATTCAAATGATTAATGACACTTTGTTAATTCCCCATTCTTTGCTCCATTCTCGGATTCCCATGCACAACATTCTTTCAGTTGCATTACTCCTATAATCAGCTTATTTGGCTAATATCTCTCTTATTAGCTAAACATTCCTCCTTTCGACAATTTAGAACCTCCCTGGTTCTCTCTAGACCACTTCTATTGGCTTCGTAGGCTATCTATCAGTCGCAATTGGTTATCCAGACCCCTCCCAACTCTCAATGAGTCTCTAATCACTTGGTAATCAATTTTAACTAGCCTAAACCCTAGTTAACTAGCCTAAACTAAGCTTAACTAAGCATAAATCACGTTTATACTAATCTAATCTAAAATTTCTTTTTGATCTTTAGTCCCACATGCACCCAAAGTTCAAACTCTTCCATCTAGAAAACTATAAATAGAAGGGTCACCCCTCCATTTCAAACTTACATTTTACTCGTAATTCCTTCTCTCACATTTGGAGATATTCACTTTAAACCTCATTTGCATTAGCCAAGCTAATAGGCATTTGATCTTGGCTATCCTCCATTGTTGAAGCTCTTCCATCTCACATCCATAAATTCATAGTAGGTTAGTAGGATGGTATCTAACTTGGTCTTGTAGCCATTTTAGAGAGATCTTTTCACCTCCATTAAAGCAAATAACACATCTAATTTGATTGCTTAAAATCTAACTCGGTTCATTTTTATTAAGCTTTCATGTAGTAGAGAGTAGTATATATGTTATGATTTGAATGTTAGTTTCAAATTTATACATGCATATGTAGTCTCTTGTTTAGCTCTTATCTCATGGTGCATGGATGAGTTAGCAAATCTTTGAGGTTCTTTAGCCTCATTCCATAGCTTTTGTAACTTTCCATTACATACATTTGGCTCCATTCTACTCATTTTTATTCTATCCCTTCAAAACTTTCTACTTGTTTATGCTTTTCTACATTCTTTGAAGTGACGTCGCTTGCATCACCCCATAGAGGGTCAAATGTACAAGATGAAATATGTGGAATGAAGAATGGGTGGAAAGAAAGTTTGAAACTCAAAGAATGGGTTGATGATTAGATGGAATTGCTAGATGTGTTTTGCATGAGCCTCTAAAGTCTGAGTCTTAACAGAAACACACCAACCTACTAAGATGAAGTGGTAAGGTGCTTCAAACATGTCCCACCGGGCGTGCCAAAACTTTTGATACATAATCAGAGCACCCTTGAATGTCTATAACTCGATGGGTTGAGATAATTAGTGTGATTGCATAACATTGGACCATCTCCAAAGCTATGGGAATTACGGGGCTTGAGATTATCCTCCAGAGAAGGCTTGTTCCTACTCCTAAACTACCTACCAAAATATACTCTAATGCAAGAAAACTATCTAATCCTCATCTAACTTTTCCAGGGACCAGGTGGAGAGAGTGCATGAAAACAAAGCCTACACTAAAGCGGCAATACACTAGAGAAGGAGGTTGTTGATCACAAATTCAACTTCCTGAAATGGAGAGAGGTGAGTGTAGACACCTAAACTATGCTTACACTTAACATTTCCTCCCATTCAACTAATTAACGACACTTTGTTAATTCCCCATTCTTCACTCCATTCTCACATGCCCATGCATGACACTCTTTCAGTCACATTGCTCCTATAATCAGCTTATTTGGCTAATATCTCTCTTATTAGCTAAACATTCCTCCTTTCAACCATTCAGAACCTCCCTAGTTCTCTCTAGACCACTTCTATTGGCTTTGCAGGTTATCTATCAGTCCCAATTGGTTATCCAGACCCCTCCCAACTCTCAATGAGTCTCTAATCACTTGCTAATCAATTATAACTAGCCTAAACCCTAGTTAACTAGCCTAAGCCAAGCTTAACTAAGCCTAAAGCATGTTTATCCTAATCTAATCTAAAAGTGCTTTTTGAGATTTAGTCCCACATGTACCGAAAGTTCAAACTCTTTCATCTGGAAAACTATGAATAGAAGGGTCACCCCTCCATTTCAAACTTACAACTTTACTCACAAGTCCTTCTCTCACATTTGGAGATATTTGCATTAGACCTCATTTGCATTAGCCAAGCTAATAGGCATTTGATCTTGGCTATCCTCCATTCTTAAAGATCTTCCATCTCACATTGATAACTTCATAGTAGGTTAGTAGGAGGGTATCTAACTTGGTCTTGTAGCCATTTTAGAGAGACCTTTTCACCTCCATTAAAGAAAACAACACATCTAATTTGATTGCTTAGAATCTAACTAGGTTCATTTTTATTAAGCTTTCATGGAGTAGAGAGTAGTATATATGTTAGGATTTGAATTTTAGTTTCAAATTTATACATGCATATGTAGTTTCTTGTTTACCTCTTATGTCACGGTGCATGGATGAGTTAGCAAAGATTTGAGGTTCTTTAGCCTCATTCCATATATTTTACAACTTTCCATTGTATACAGTGAAAAATGGAAAGGATGGACAAGATGCATCATAGGCCAAAGATAAATTTTACACAGAACACCACTTCAACCCATTAAACATAGCCCCCAAAACCTGTAATAGACATTAGAGATATGCACAATATACCCTACAAGGATGAGAGGCAAGAAGAGATAATAATATAAGAAAAGGATGGAAAAAATGCATCATGAAAAATATTTTATTGTTCCATGAGTTCACACAATACATCATTAGTGCGAAAGAGGAAAGAAAACACCATTACAAAGGAAAGAGAGGAGGCTTAAGCTCCACATTCCACCCTAGAGAAGAAATAGAGGGGGGGAAGGAGAGAAAAGATGACCAACCCTAGAAAAAATGCCACTCCTTAGAATATATATCTAGAATATAAGAGGGAAAGGAGAGAAGAAATTGAAACCTACCTTAACCACCCCAAAAGAACATTGAATTTGCCTGCCTCAACCACCCAAAAAGAGCATTGAATTCACCTGCAACAATGATGGGTTCCATTGCAAAAACCCATGCCTCCATATGTTGGTCCTTGTTTGGAAAGAAAGGAAGCCCATACTTCATTATGGTGGTAGGTGAGAAGCTTGACAACCTCGAAAATGGCAGACGAGAGATTTCAAAAAAGGCCTCTCTTGCTCAAATCTGAACTTCCAGTCAAAATTTATGATCATCTGAAGGTCAGGGTTAGGCGTTCCATGCAGGCTCTAAGAATATCTTAAAAGATCTAAGCATTTAAAATTCTTGGTGGGCTTCATGATTCATCTTTTAATTGAATTGACCTTTCACCAATCTCTTCCAAATTGCTTTGGGTTTGGAGTCTATCTGTGCAAGATCCACGTGGAATCCCCGCGCATTCTTAATATTTTTTCTACCTTTTCGGGTCCTGGGAATGCGACATGTTGACACTTGGAATCATATTCTAACATGTTGCTTTATTCCCTTCAGTGAGTAAGGGGCCGCACTATATATAATGTTAAAACACCTTTTCGGGTGGCACCTTTTCCTTTCACTCTTGAAGTTGTGACAGTTGGACATTTGGCATCGTCCATGAGATTGCTCTATTTTCTTTGTGTTTTGGCTAAGTCCCTTCTGTTTAGGAGAAACTATGTTGGATCCTACAAACATGGAGGGCTAGCACATGTTTGGGAATCTGCCTTTGGGTGTTAAATTTGAAGTGACACTGAGCTGACACATGGAGGCTTCCGCTGGCTCTTACACTTTTCAATGGCCGGTGCAAATTTCTCAATCCCTAGACATGTGGAGAGCTTGTGATTGTATGGAGACCAGCCTTTGGATTTTACCATTGAAGTTACACTGATGAGGCACATAGAGGCTTCCACTGGCCTTTCCCTAGTTTAAACTTTTCAATGGCTGGTGTAACTTTATCGGGATCTGACCAAGTGGAGAGCCTGTGCTCATTTGGGGACCTATCTTTTTTTGCACCTTTGAGGTTGCACTGTGAAGACACGTGGAGGATTTCGTTGGCTCTTAGACTTTTCAACAATCAATGCACATTTCTCGGGCCCTAGACACGTAGAGATCCTGCGCTCATTTGGGGATATATCTTTTAAGCATCATATAAAAAGTTCACTAAAGAGACACTTGGGGGCTTCCACTTGCAATTTTTATACTTAGCCGATTCAGTTCTCGAGTGAAAAAATAAGCACTTCAAATTCGAGGAGGGTGCGAGGGGACAGAAACAAAGGTGCGCACATAGGAATAAGCGAATAAAGTGAGTGCGCGAAAGGAAGGCACGAAAAGGGAAAATGGAAGTGGAGTAGAATGCGAAGGAAGAAACCAGAAGGTGCGTGAGGGTGCATGGATATATTGCAACAAGGAAGTGAGGCATGTGGTAAGATGCAAGCACGTGTGAGGAAAGCAGATAGGATGTGTGTGTGTAAGTGCGCGTGACGTAGAAAAGAACACATACTTGCAAAAGATAAGTATGGAAGCAGGGTACGAATATCTCAACTGAGGAAGGGCGCACGATAGGAAGACCCAGAACTTAGCTAATTTGGAAGGTGTGTAAAGAGGGGCACGCAGAAGAATTACATGGTACGAGGAGTGTGTGGGAAGACTACAACCTATGAAAAGTGCCAATTATCATGATAGGAAGATAAAATGTATGTAAAAACGTTTTCAATATGATAGAGAATAGTTCTATGAAAAAAATGAAAAAATAGCACCTGTAGTGTACAAAAGTGGATGCCCCTAGGAGCCATTGTGGGAGTGGTAATAGGTGTTATGACAAACATCCATGTTGCATGTGTGGATCTGTAGAATCTGTGATCACAACTAGAAATTTAAGTGAATACACATGTATGTATGAAAAAAGATAATGACATACAAGTTATCTATCTAGCATGTGTAAAAGAATGTACATGTAACAAGTAAATGCAAGAAAGAAAAACTGAGACCAAGATATGGAATATGTTGTGGATGAGATAGAATGAAATGTAGAGAGAATGATAGGATCAGTGTGCCCTTTGAGTGTATGTATATGTATAATATTAGGTTCATTTATTTATGGCCCCTCAACAGTCAAGGATAATCGATAAACTAGAGTGTGTCATTGGGAAATGGTATGAATGTGTGTACTAACAAGATGTAGTTTTCAAAGTGTAATGTGTGGGGTCTAAGCATGTGAGTGAGTGAGTGAGTAAATGCATGAGTGTGATGAGGTCCATTTGATATATAGACCCTCAAAATTTGAGTATGGAACATGAAACTAGAGTCCATCATAGGGTATTGACTGTAGTGCATAGTAGTAGAGGTGAGAAAGATATTTCATAAATGTGTATAGTAAATAATACGCAAAGCACATGGTAGGGGATGCGAGATAATATGTCGTAGGTGTATGATGTGCAATATGTGAATTATGTAGTGTGTATTGTGTAATGTGTAGTCTATGAGGTTCATGTGTATGGGTTTCTCTCAAAAATCAAGTGTGAACTAAAACAAAAGAGTGCTTCATCAAGAAATGACAATACTAATGTATGAAAATGTATATGATGTATTTGAAGATATAGAAGTGATGTGATGAGAAAATAAGATGAGTGTCCATGCTAGGGGGATAAATAGTTTTAATGACTCCCAAGTGTATGATGATGAGTATGCTATCTGATAAAAGTGAAAGATGAGGGTCCTCCACCCAATGCTTGTGGATATAAATGTGTGTGATCATGCTTTAAGAGTGGTGGTATATAAGATAGATGTTTTTTAGGTGAATGAAGCCTATAGGTATGCGATCGATGAGTATACAGTGAAAACATTTGTGTAACAAAGTGTGGAGGTGATGGACACCTATGTGAAGAAAAACACAGAGATGATAAACACCTATGTGAAGTAGAGTGTGAAGGTGATGGACAGCTATGTAGAGTGAAATGAGGTGGTGAAGTATGCGGAGATGAAGGAGTTGTCTTAGTGATGGATCTAAACTAATGTGATAGACTAGTAAATCGATGAGACCTCGTAGGTTGTGTGCAATCATTTGAGCTAGGATTAGTTTTTACTTTAGTTTGGAGTGGCCACGAGGACCAAGATTCTCTAGCTAATACAATAGAAGCCTCAAGAGAAGGATTCTGCCATGGAGTAGATGGTGGAACACCATTGATAGAGATGAATTGGTTTTTGTGAATGAATTTCAAGCATAAATGATTTATCAAAATGATATCTTAATTTTTGTGGAGTCAGGTGAGGCATAAGAGCATGTTACACCCTTCGAGTGATGGTGCCAAAAGAAAAGACAAAAGCATGGTGAGAGGACCGACAATGATTGGGATCTGAACACCACCATATGAGTTGGGAATTGGATATGAAATTTGTGATAGTGGATAGCCAATATCAACAAGGAGTGTAATGGAACATGTGTTGATGAGCCAGGATGGATCAATTTTAGTGTTATTGATAAAAATAGATCCAATAGAAACCCTAATGTGAAAGTGATTAGAAGATAATGTAATAAGATAATCATGATCAAAGAAAGAAATAAATGGTAGATAAATATAAGTATGAGCAACTAAGAAATCATGATCCCCCGATCTAGGAGGAGGCACTGCGCTATATGTATGATTTATCAAGGAGGAAGACACTTGTTTGTCATGTTTTGGAAGAGGGTTGAAAAATATCTTTAGATTGTGATTTTCATTGACAGGTGTTGAGTCCACAGGCTCTAGAATATCGAGTTTATTACTATCGATAAGATCTTGGATGATAGTGTGAAGTTTCAAACACATATCTATAAAATTTCCAACACATTGACGATAGTCACATCAAAATTTCTCATTGTTAATTTGACCTTTAGGACAATATGGATCCAAGTTGAGCGGAGGAGGAAGTGAAATATGATTGATCTCAAGAAATTGTTCTAATATAATATGCAGAGTAATAGTCAACTTTGTATATGTACACTTAGGTGGTTTCCATTGGAGTCATTTGGTGTTAGAGACAATGTTAACAATGACCTTAGCTTCAGTAGGTTTCGAGGTTGGTTTAAAATTTTATTTATTTTTAAAGTGCAAAGAAGATGAAGCTTGTTCCTGATACCTAATTTTTCTTATAGATAAGAGTTTTATTTTACACAACTTGATAGTGTGAAACAATTGATCCAATGATGTAGATGTTTCAAATAGGAAACTCTCCTCAAGAGGTGGAATTTTTTTTGAATGAACAAGTCTTAAAGATTTGAGTCTGCCAGCACATTAGACATCTTAGCTAGGTTGTTTTTGTATCGTAAGACATAATATTCTATATCTTCATTAGATCCTTGTTTAAGTTATGCAAGTTGTGTGTATGAGACCTTAGAGTCGATATTGGTAGAGAAATGAGAAAGGAAAACATCAGATAGATGCATAAAATATGTAATTGAATGGATAGGTAAGTCATAGAACCAACACATCGCATAATCTTAGAGACTACGGTTAAAGATATTTGATAATAATATATGATCATCCACATAGTCAAGACATGCCACATGAAAGGCTTGGAGATTCTCTTGCAGGTAGCCATGGTCTTTGAAGATGAGTAATTTAGGGGAAATGAAGTTGGATGGTAGTGATAAGAAGAAATAGCGGGTGAAAAAAGAGTGAAGAAGTGAAGTGGAATCAAGAGATGAAGACACATGAGAGATAGTGAGTTAGAGCTGGCGAAATTGTGTCTACAGATCCTCATCTAAAAAAGTTAAATCAACAATATTTGAAGAAGAGCCAGGTTGCGCATTAGGAGTGTTAGGTGAAATTATGGGTGAAGTAATGGTAGGAATGGAATATGGAATATGAAGAGATTGAGTGGAAGCCATGGGAGATAAGGAATGAGAAATAAGAGGTACTGAAGCATCATGAGTATTTTTTTATCAGCAATCAAAGCATGTAAAATATGTGGAAGATGAGTGGGATTATCACACAAAGCCTATCAAAAATTGGCAAGTTTTTCTAACTACTCCTGATCAACATTGATATTATTTTTTTATGCTTTTTCACTATCATATGTTTCATTTTCGTCAAGGGGAACATAGAGAGAGAGTTATCAAATGGATTTTCAGTTGTAACCATTGATATAGATATGTCAACCATTGATTTGGAAATCCTATGGGAAGATGGAGGAAGCTCAAGATGATCAAAATACCTAGAAAAACCACTACAGGTGATGGACAAGAGAAGTAAAACCCTAAAGAGAGAAGGTGGATTCAAATATTGGGTTCACTAAAATAATTAACCTAAATATGAAATATATGTGCCTAATCTAATTTTTATTGCAACATCAAATGAATAAATAATTAAGTACAAAATTAATCCAAGCAAACTATGCCAAAATATGAAGCCCTAAGTGCAAAGAGAGGGAAAAAATCCTTATTTGATTCGTAAAGATATCAAAGTTACATTGAGATGGAAAACTTGAAAATTTGAAGAACTGAGTGTCATAACGAAGCTTGATAAAATACAAAAATGGAGGAATATGCTAGACTAGGGCCACTACATAGGGAAAGGGGCATCTGTGGGCACCCTAGGCCTATTTCTACGTGCATGTGTCTGCCAAAATTATCAAAAAACCTCTTGTGAGTTCTCTTGCGGTATACGATGTTGTTTACCTTTGTTCAAACTATGAGGTCGTACAATAATTTCTAGAGTCTCTGAAAACCTGCAATGAAGTGTTGACTTGAAAAACCCTCAAATACACATCAAATCCTAAAAAAGAAAGATGAAAAATGAGGGTATAGACTATCCTCATCTGTCACAATGGGGATCTTACGATTGATTGTTGCACTACATCTTAGACCCAATGCAGTTTTATGTGTGTGTGTGTGGAATCTTGCCCTAGGTGGCCCTTGTACATGTCATACTTGATAGCGATAAAGTAAGTTAGATGTACAGAAATGTAATAGATGTGTGTATGGAATTAAATGAACTTACCTCCTATGAAGTGTATGCATAATAACCAACCCTTGTGTCCCTTGGATGGTGTTATATGGATGCAATGGAGCTCTTAGATATTTGATGGATGAAACCTTAGGTGGTGATAGCGAATCCTTAGTGTTTGGTCCTTTATTATGATCACATAACTTTATATTTATATGATTCCCTTGCTTGAATTTTGTAATTAAACACAAAAAGTTCCACTACCAAAAATATAAGATGCTCAAACGGATAGAAAGGACCCAAAATATGTAAACAAAGTACAAAAAGGTCAAGGGTGCCCAAAGGGTTTGAGGGCCGTTAACGCCAGAGTCCTAGATGGGTGTTGGTGTCCAAGATGATAAATTCCAGGGTATAAAAAGGAAAAATGAGAAAGTAAGGGTTCAAGACCAAAAGTGGTAACAAAAATTAAAAAAATGTGGTCAAAGACATGGGTTAATTAGTACTTTTCTTACTTCGGAATAATATGAATAGTAATATACAACAGGACTATATACTTACCCAAAATCCATGATTTTGTGTCTACAGATGGATGTATGCATATTTAAGAAGTGTCAAAATGTCATAAAAACAACCACCAATAATGGAAGTAGTTATTTTGATATTTTATTGTATACACTATAGTTGCAATTGTAATAGGAATTGAAAGAAATAGACTCGTATAAAATAAAGTGGTGACAATGCATTTTTAATTAAACCCATAGATTGTGATAACTTTAACAATCAATATTTTATGATCTAATATGTATGTAGCTATGTCGTATGTTTACAAATCATCTTACATTAAACAATATTGTGTAATACACACAAAAACCAAAGCCAAAAAAAGATTTACATTGATATTCAAATGGATATTTAGAGTTTATTATTTTATACGCGTCTGAAACTTCTATTACCTATATGTCGTTGCATAGAATAGCACTCTCAATTTTTTAATGACATATATAATCCATTTAATCTGAATACACACAATAGGAGTAAAAGTTATAATCAATAACACTCATAGAGCATCTATTCATCATGTTTCAATATTCGGAACAAAAGTATCTATCTGAGCTTCAGAGTAGTTCCAAGTCTCACATCTGGTGGTATCATAGGGATTTGCAATTATACAATTATATCTCATTATATCGGTCATCAAAGTCAGGCATATTCTTGTCTTGTTTCTTCTAGGCTCTACCAAAACATTCTTCAGATGTCAATATTTTGAAACAATATTATAACTCTGATCTCAATAATAATGGTACCTATATAAATAGAATTTGGAAACTTCTACACAAGTATATTACTCATAGAATAATTACATTGTACACTATTTTCATGACCATTAGGTGATCTAATATAGAAAATTATTAGTGCTCTCTCTACTTACAAAAGTATTGTTTCAATTAAGTTATTTTCACATTCTTCATGAATACTATTTGTATAGAAGTAGAATAAAAAACTATAATACACCTTGAACATCCATGATAGCTCCTCGATCATTTTTCACAATCAAAATCCCTTGATCTTGATATTTTTCTTCTTGTCAAATATTCCTCTAGCAAAACCCTTTGCAAAATAGGGACAATAATAAGATTGCTATGCACAATTGTTGAGATAATTGTTTTCACAAAATTACCTTCTCTGACTCAATAAAAGAAGATATTGTGTTTGATGAATGTAATAACTTACATACTTATTTCAAAAAGATTCATATTGAAGGAAAATACATCACATTTAGGTAGCATATTTTCAAAATTTCTCTACTATGTACAACTGTCCTTTTGTAATTATTATCCTGGAATTGAAATAGAGTCATCGTAGAGAAATCGAACCCTGAAATGTCATATGCTCTTAAGATGATAGATTTTATATGTACAAGATAGAAGAAAATTCCAATGAATAAAAAACCAATCTACCTACACTGTCAATGAATTTAATTCAATTGTTATAGAGGTCAATCAATCATAGATGCCCAACATAAATACCAGAAAAAATAATTTAGATGTTTTTAAGAAGATTTTTTTGTAGTTTTCAATACCATTTCTTAGCTTGACCAACTCAATTTAAATCCACATTAAAAATTCATTTTCTTTACAAAAAACTAACACCCACCAAAATATATATATATATATATATATATATATATATATAAAACTAGTAGTTCATAAACTATGTACATAAACTATGTATATATACTACTAAAAAAAGGTGAACTGATTAGGAGCTGCATTTGGTGAAAGTGTGAAGGCTGCAACAAACTCGTTTGTTGCATATGCTACAGTCATTGTAGGCCACGTGACAACACATTTTTTCCGCGTTTTGTTGAACACTTCACATGCAAATAGTTATCGATACCCTAAAATAGGTGGGACTTCAACAAAAATGATACAACTAAAATCATGTTTATAGACTACCTATTTATGGTTAATACTAATTATTTATTTGTTTTTTGTTTCCTTAAGTGAGGAACATACAAATGTAAGGAAACAAAGATAAGCAATTAATGTTATGCATTAACAATAACATGCAGGATGAAAACCCAACATGTGATATTTATTGCAATCTTAATTCATTAAAAAACTAGCATATTACATTTGCGTACAATAAATATAAGTGAATTACGAGAGAGAAACCACTAACTTGGAAAGTATTGACAATGTTTTTAGAATGCAAAAAAAATTGATCGCAGTATACTTATAGAAACATATGTTTGTTAAATAAAAAAGATGAAACCACAATGATAATAAAGTGCATTTGATGTAGAGCAAATTCTCGATAAACCAAGTGCTAGAGAAATTGCGAAGGAAATACTCTTCCACAGATGACTAGATTCCTCCCTCGATGCCTACGAAATTCAAAAGAGGTGGAAGAATATAAAGGAGATATTATTTCAGTTTTTACGCCAAAGGTGTTACTCCTTTGGGAAAGGTCCTTGTGGATGTTTTGGCGACTGTGCTAAATTTGAAGGTTTGATGGCCGTTTGGATGTTTTCATGTTTTTAACAGTTTTTTTTGGCCCTACCTTCCTTCTTTAGACAAATAAAAATTAGTGTTTTTGTCGATCCCGTTGCAAAATCAATGTAAAATATATGCTACAGAGGAATGTTGGGAAAGATTGAGTCCATCACAAAAAATCGAAGAGTTCTCCTCCTGGTTATTGGAACCTGTATTGCATTCTGAATATATGGGTCCACTCAAGAAACACAAATAATTTTGGCAAAATCCTGATGAGATAAACGCACAGACACGAATGCAGGATGAGCTGGTCTTTTTCTTCTGACTATTTAAATTTTATCTGCTCGGCATCGTCGTCTTTGGAGAATAAGCCTCGGTTTGTTTGCAGGTTGTACAAATACATATAAATATCCATATTATTCTCCATTGTTTTCTAGTGTGAAAAAGTATGTGTTATATATTTTGCAGTAGCAGCGCACATAGTATTATTATGATGGTAAAGGGCGGAATGGGTCAAGAATGCGCGGTATGTAAGTACCAGAGAAGAAAAAGCTCGCTTGAGTGTCCGCTGGCGCCATACTTCCCGCCGGATCAGCCCAAGCAGTTTCGGTCTGTCGGCATTTATGGTTGAAGATAGCTTCGGAGAAGCCTCCAAAAATCACAGGAAATTTTGGCAGTTTCATGTTGTCACCTAGCTCTCGACAGTCCACCGCCATTGATGTGGTAACTGAACTCAGGTAAAAACTTTAACTAGCGTTTGACAAGAGTTAAGGAATGGAGGGCTGGATTCGGGAATGGGAACCCATTTTTAAAAAAATTGTAATGGAAAAATTTTTCCTCATCTTTTGTGATCTACTTAAGTAATGCTATTTTATACCACTTGTGATGTTGGCCCACAATATAGGATTGCAAATCCTCCCCCCTTTCAATTTATTTTTTGTCAGACAGGTACAACCATTTAAAATAAAAAAAATTGACAAACAGGTGGCTATTTCATAAACTATTGTAATTCGGAACCTATCTAAAACAAATCCATAATGTGCTGAAGCATGTCAAATTCAATATATTTTATTAATATAATAATTAGCAAGTGATGTGAAATGTTTGATGGAAACGTTGAAAAGAAACAACAAGTATGAATCGTGATACTCAGTACGCAATCAATAATAAAAAATGATGTCAATTTTGGAGGACCCTTAATGCAAAGACTAATGTATTTTAATCTCAAATCCAAATGCAAATCCATTCGATATATGTGTGTTGTCAAATATATTGAGGGGTGGGATAGGAATTTATAAACTTACAGGTTTTTTTCCTATAATCCGCCACCTCCCAAGAGCACCCATTAGGCTGCCACATGATATTCTAGGGAAAACATCATAGTTTTACACGTATCAAATTTTTTATCTTAACCTTAATGATATCATTACTCCCATTAAATAGGAGAGTGTATCATCAAATGATATACTACTGCTACGAACTAATGGTAAAGAGTAATGAAAAAAGTCCCCCAACCATTGAGATTAAGAAAGCCCACATTAAATGTGAAAATTATTTACTAGAAATCGTGTATCCAAAAAATTAAAGTTGAATCAGTGAAATATTATAGAAGTGAAAGGAATGGTGAAGAAGGGGATTCAGGGACGAGTCATTCAGGAGTGATGAAGAAGGGGAGTGAGGGATGAGTAATGCAAGAGTGGGTAGAACATTTGGGGAATGTATGCGAAACTCTTCTTTCTTTCGAGAAGAAATATGAACCACATACTATTTTTGTAGATGAAAATGAATATGAACCTGCCTAAGTTTAGGATTGCATCTCTTGCGATCCTTTCTTTTTAAGATATCTATGAACTATATTGCCAACATGCCCTCCACAATTTATCCCCTTTTTCAATCACACATTTGACAACAAATACTAATGTTACATATGTCCCTCATTGTAAATATAGGTGGCTTCCACAAAATGGTTCCACTCAATATTTTCCTCTCTAGATTTCTTCTCCTCCCTCCAACCTCAATATTTAATAATTTTACTCCAAGTGACATCTTTTACATATTGATATGTTTCAGACACTGAAAATCCTAAACATAGAATATAGTGGAGGAAGTAATAACTTGTTTAAGTTCAATGTATTTAAAACCTAAGATATAGATCCATCCCCATGTATTAGGCTTATGAATGAAAATGAAAACGAAACCATGAGCAGACCATAAATAAAAATGGGGGTGGAGCTGGAAGCGATCCAAAATAGCAAATGCGACATGATTGATTTTTCCTTTGTTCAATGCGAAGAGCATCATCCCAACTCAAAACTTTACTCCTCATTTAATCACGATGATGACGTGCATATCCCCATAATCAACCTAGATAAATCAATAAACAGGGCTTAACTAATAATTCTAACAATTATAGAATAGAAAAAGTAATATCTTTAGTTTATGATTATTTGATTATATCTTGAGATTTGATGTTAATCATTTAAATTTGAGAGTGAAATATTTTTTTTTTTTGCAATAAAATACTTTTCGATTTTATAGAGTGGATGTGAAATATTAATTTTTTTAGCAATACAACAATTTTTGATTTTATATAGTTAACAATTAATTTGGCTTTTTCTTGCATTTAAAAGCACAAAAAATCTAAATAGACGTCAAATTTAATCCCCATTCGTGCCTGCACCTACCCTTCACATTGTGGGATTAAACATTCTGGCCATCAGTGGCAGCGTAAATGTTTTACATATTTACGACCTCATAAACAATTATTTCAGGAATCTGAACCGTGCAATGGGAATCTTTCTATCTGCATGGGCCTTCCATTTACAACATCGGCTCATCAAAAGAAAATCATGGGATTGCATATTTTGGTTGTCAGTGGGTAAGCGGATGTTTTTTGTTGCATTTTTTCTTTCGTTCTTTTCCATTCAATAAAAGAACCAAAATCGATTAGACTTAAAAGAAATGATTCAGAAGAAAGAAAAAATAACACTCACCGGAAGATCCATGTGATCATAATATTTATTATAGTTTAGCCCCAACTTATCACCCCTTCTCCGTGGAAATTCTAAAAGAAACTTTGATTTTAATCTACCACTACTACATATGGGGTCATTTTGAGACAAAACTTAGGTACAATATTAAAGTTTTGTCTCAAATTTTAAGTTTCGTCTCAAATTTCCCCCTTTTTCTATTTTTAAAAAATTAATAAATAATATTTTCGCATTGTTAATTGTGCACAGAGGTTTTTGTTTTTCCGGATGCTTTTGTTTTCCCTCTCCTCACAGCAGATCACGAAAGAATGGGTTTGTTGAGTGCTAAACCAAAACTATGGTTAATGGTGACCAAAAATCCACACATTCTCGTTACGCCGATAGGCATATCTGCCAGGTTTATCTGCACTCATGCAATCAATGGTAGGGAGTGATTATTAGGGCTTGCAAGACCATTGGGCGCTTGAGAACCGTGAACAGTGCCTCCCATCTTTAACGCATTCACCTATCGTTGCCTTTAGGAAGGTCGTCAAATACACATTTTGGCTTGTTTCGTTGCCGTTTTCTGGTGGCGAGGGGTGTTCTGCTCGGGATAATGGATTTGTGCTGTCCATTCACGAGGCTCGAGGGCCGATAGTTATGTGTTTCAGGTTAGGAGTTGAAACACATAACTGATTAATATCAGTTATGTGTTGTCGATAAATAGAATTTACTTCTCCCATTTCCATCTCTCTTATGATCTGTGAGGCAGATGACTTTGAGGATTTGCATTGGAGGACCTTACACACCTCTGCCAGCGGGTTCAAATGCATGTCGTTGTTTTGTTTTTTGTATGTAAAACAGAGCAGAGAACATGGGGTATTTTTTGTGTATTTTTTGGGCTTTTTTTGTGTGTAATAATGTGGTCTGCATCCTCCTAATAGGTGTTTACAGACATTTTTTGAGTTTGGTTTTAAATAGATGGTAGGCTTCATAGCTGTTGATCTTTGATTCTTTTGTGTTCTTACAATTAATTTTAGTTATGTGTTTCAGGGAAGGAGCCGAGGAAGAAAATATAAAATGAAGCCCTAAATTAAGACCCTGAAGAAGCGCCGCAAAATCGGGTAGCTAAATGGAACCCAACATAAGCTCACCATGATGGACTGCAATTGCAGTGCTTTCATTGGCACTTCTACAGGTATGCCAGGGCAGACTATTGGCTTTTTGATGTGGCACTGTAAATTGCTTCATAATTTAGCTGTGCTGGTTTTTAATATTTTATTGGTATGACAGATAATTATTTAGGATTATTATTCTTTTCATTGTAATTGATTTTTTTGGTAAGACTAGCACTGCAACTCCCTGATTTCACTGGAATCATCTACAACTATGTTAGCAGAAGCAGGTAGATGAGTAGCCAAATCAGCGAAAAATCATTAATAAAAGAAATTATATAAATGCTCACGAGTTAACAAAATAGGTCAATGGGACTCTGAGGATACATCCTAATACCATAGGGACAAATTATTCCAGCCTAAGCCTTGGCTCACACCAATACTAGAGCTAGAGGGAGCACACAAGGTGGGTATACCCAAACACCGATGCGAAAGAATCTAGAAATGAAAACTAATTTTGTCTTTTCAACATTTGTCCATATTAATTCTGTCTTTTCACTATCACCCTGACCTCTACATTTAGATGAAGTTTTGATTAATTGGCATTCAGCTGTGGCATTTCACAGATTTTCTGCTCTATATTTCACATTTTATATTCCCACTAAACGATGCCCATCTGGTGAAACTGAATATGTGGTAATCAATGTGGTTTCCCCGTGCCAACATTGGTCATTGTTCATTATCTCTCAACAGTGAAACTGAGAGATGATAAACGCCAATGCCCAAGAATCTAGAAATGAAAATTAATTTTGTCTTTTCACTATCACCCTGACCTCTCCATTTAGATGAGCTTTTGATTATTTGGCATTCATTTGTGGCATTTCAAATGCCTGCCGTTGTGTTTTTTTTTCTGGTGCAAATAGGAACAACATAAATTCTGTTCTGCTTACCTTGACATTAATGATATCCCCTGCAGCAAATACATTACTCTGCCCTTATATCCACCTTTATCTGTCTTAATTCTGTCTTTTCACTATCACCCTGACCTCTCCACTTAGATGAGCTTTTGATCAGTTGTGGTGTTTCACAAATTTTCTGCTCCATATTTCACATTTTATAATCCCGCTGAAGGATGCCCATCTGGTGAAACTGAAAATATGTGGTAATAATGGTGGTTGTCCCTTGCCAACATTGCGTTGTTTATTATCTCTCAAGAGTGAAATATCTTTTATACTGATCTAAAGTTGAAAGATTTGCATATTTTTTTGTACCAAGGATGGTTTAATTTTAGTTGTGTTTTAGTTATGTGTTTGATGAAGTCTTGCAAATCCTCCATTTTTCCCCCCTGGAGAAGGGCCCTGGAGCTCTTCAATACTCTCAAGCATTCAAGTACGTTTGACTGAATGTATGTTGTCTTCCGCACTTACAGAATTATGCAGCCAAGCTTTTTTTCCTTGATTGTTTACTCCTCTTTTTATATTTCTTGTAACCCCCTTTTTTCCTATAATGTATCAACTTTGGAGTAAAATACTGACTGACTACTACTGAGTACTATGATATAGGGTGAACTAAAATTTTCATAAATTTTTCTTTGCATATTAAATCTATAAATAATACTGTGAAAAAAGTGTGCTCCCTGCATGATATATTTGTGGGATTTATGTATTTTTTGTGTTAATTTTTGTTTTGTGTCTGCGCAAGCATAGAATACCATACCCAAGGGACTATCTTCCTCGCAAGTATCCATAATCTGACCATAAACTGGCATTTTCCGCTTAGAGTTTAATGATATTTATATATTTTTATATGATTAAAATGTTGGAATGCCTAATTTTATTTCATCTTATTTCCTGTCCCTTTTGTTTCCCACTCAGGCCATATAAGCTATATTAAATAACAGAAGGCTATGGAGTTGTAGTTTGTGTGTTGTTGGTGACTGGACTGTATTTTGTAAACCATTGCCCAAATCAGAGTGCAAACCCTCTTCTTGGGTATGCACATATCCCTCTTCTTGTGTATGCACATATCCCACTATTGGTGATTGGACTGTATTTTGTAAACCATTGCCCAAATCAGAGTGTAAACCATATCCCTCTTCTTGGGTATGCACATATCCCACTGTTTGAATGATGGGATTTGTAATGTTACGGATTCTACAACCAATATATATTCAATGCATATATACCCTGACGAAGCAGTCGTGGAAGTGCATCCGTACAAGGCCAGCGACAAGACAAGCACAAATTTCACCTCCTCATTTGGACAATAGTTATGTCAAAAAATTGAGCGTTTCCAGGAAAACTATAAAACAAAAACAATATAGTCATGCCCACAAGGGAATACACACTTTGTGCCATTTTTGTAAACCTCCAAAAAATACGAGAATAATATTGCTGTGATATGCTTAGCAATATTATTTATATTGTTTGAGATTGGATGTTTGCATGTTTAGAAGATTATTTCTATTGTGTCCAAGTTGGTAAATGAACTCAAATATGACACCTTCAGGAAACCTGACCACAAGTAAGAAGACAACCTGGAAAGAAAAAGTGCCAGCCCTTTAAATCTAAAAGCTGGCAGATTTGTCCATGCTTTATAGTGGAAAGTGTTTTCATTGGGTGCTTTTTGGACTTCAGTCTTATAAACTGTGTGTAATTTCTGCATTGTCTGCCCTCTATGCTCTAATGATTAATGTGAAAGTTATGTGCATTATAATTGTTGGCTGTGGAGTTTTTGAGATTTTTGGGAGTTAAACAGAAAAAATTATGTTTGTTGCTTTCCAGTATATCCTATCATTTCTATACGATTCCGAGTACTGAACTGTCTACATATTGTAATTATAATAGTCCGGTGCTAAGGGAAAATTAGTTCCGAACAACTTCCCAAATGAGATTTGCATTTTGAGGCATGTTGGCATATCATTCACTGAAATGTCTACCTCTGACTAATGCTGCAAGTTTTTGAAATAGGCATTGCAACTACTTCTCGGAATATGCATGTCTCATGAAGTTTCTGCAGAGCAAATTTGGCTCTAGAAAAATCAGACATGCAATTTACAGTTGTCTTCACAAATTTTGTGGACTCCAGGATGTACCTTTCAGCCCTATTGTTGTTCTAATGTGTACACAATACACATCTATAGTGGTGAGAAATGGTTAAACTAACTTGAAGGCATCTATAAAGGCAAGAAAAGAAACTGTAAAATTGATTTGCAAATTAAACAACATTAATTTGTCTAGTAAACAATAATTTTCAGATGGAATAAAAATGTGATCTAATTTGCATCAGATTCTTACCCAGAAGAAAGGGAAACATCCTTGTGAATCACTGTGATCTAATTTTCTTTTTCTGGAGTTGATCCATTTAGGAATTTTTATGTATATGTGTTAGTATATGATGTATTTATACACTCTTTTTTGTTTGGTAATTTTCTTTCTATTCTGTGCGCCACCTCCAAATTGTAACATTTATCTTAGGAGAAAATAGGTATGGCTTGACGACATTTGAAGCATCATATTTAGAGCGATGTAAACATTAACAAAAAATTGAAGGTATGCATATCATAATTGGAGTTCACTTCTATTGTACAATATTTTTTAGATTGGGTTAATTTGGATCAAGATACATTTGTTGGAACTCTAGGTATTTCAGCTTTTATTACTGAGATTTGTATCTAAAATTGGTTTAATTATCTAATATGCAGATATAACCTCCATGAAAGACATTGGAGTGATGTAAATCTTATCAAAAGATTGAAGGTCCAAGCTGCCCAAGCCACCCAACCTGCTAGAAATATTTCCAGCAGACAAGGTAAAAATATTTGCAAGCAAATGTTGACACTATTTTTACTCCAGCTATATTTCCAGCAGGTACTAAAATTCTATGCTCTGGTCATTGCTTCCTCAATTTCTTTAGTGATGGTAACTGCGAGCCTTTTTTCCAAGCTTCATTCTCGTCATGATATAAGAATTTGGAATTTAGAATTTGGAACTTGGAATTTAAAGCATGATTTTATTTAATTGTAATTCAATTCCTTCAAGATATTCTAGAGAATACCCAATTTTGAATTACTATTTTGGGGCTTTCTTGTTGCTCCTCATGGGTCCTTTATTCTTAAGTAATTTGGAAGGCATGGGAACAAGTGAAACACTTGGTGGTTGGGTATCATGTCTTTTCTTGTTTGACACTAAGTGTCAACCATACAAATCGATTTCATTGAATCTGAAATATAATGATAAGATCCTTTCCTACAAGAGGTTGCTCTGCCCTCCATTCGTTTGAGAAAGGAATTAAAATATTTCATGAATTTTATAGATACCCTGACGCCCTTTTAAATAAATGTCTTAAATCTGAAAAATGTCATTACTCTTGCTGATAGTCAGACTGTTTACACTGGAAGGAGTAATTTGGCTGGGTAGGCATTTAAAACTACCTATTTCAAGAGGCTGGTTAACTGAAGTAGCATCTTAACAAGTTTTAGTGCTCTCAAAAAAACTGAATTCCTTATGCATTGTGGTACCTTGTGAGAGTAAAGTCTCATTACCAACTGTATAATTTGGGATCATGTATAACTGATTGAATCTTGGGTCAATTTGAGTTAATATGCATCGTGGTTAATGCCATTTATATAAATCAAACCATATGAAGGTGTTATCTCTCATCATATAGTTTTTCTTTGATAATAGGGTAATATCCTGTACCTGCTGGCAGCTGTTATTATTCTGAGTCAGTAAATCCTAGTATTCAGAATAGTTTGCATTCAGTTTCTAAATGTCTTCATTATTTTCCACTGTGTAGTAATGATTGGAGAGGTAAGTTTAGTACTTTTTAAAGAAGTAAGTGATTTGTTTTTATGATATCATAGTTGAAGATCAATTTTCTTTGGCCTCGTTTGGTAGCATTCCCTATGGTGTTTGTGAAGTCTGGTGCTATTATTCTGAAGAAATAAGACTATGTTTTACTGCTTCAGAGTAATAGCACCAGCCTTCGCAAAAATCCACCATCACCATGAAAAAATCCACCATCACCACCTTAATTCAAAGTGACTACAAATCTAACTTGTGAGAAGAGTTTGTGGTGTTGATAATGAAAGCAATTGATAAGACATAATTTTTATTGCAGTCATTGGGAAAAGTGTATTTAAAATGCAAGTTGCAGCACTAACAATGGTAAGAAAAAGGAACATGAGACCATAGTCCTGGTATTGAGGAAGCCATGAAACCTTGACACTTCAAGGCTCAAGATCATAGCCTTTTCTTGCAACTTTTACATTGTGTGCTGCAGATCCTGCTGTTATCAGGACTAGCTTAGGCCTGCCTATTTCACTTGAAGTATATTGTATCAAAAAAAAGTATCTTGCTCCACACCCCATTTACTTACTGTTACCTGCGTTGAATAAGATTGTCTCTTCTTCATTGGAATTGAATAAGGAAGTAATAAATATCTACTATATTTTCCTCAACATAATACCTATCTCGTTAACATCAATATGCTTCATTACACTCGAAATATATGTAGGATGAGCTATGGCAGCCTTGGGTTGAGTCTGTCATAGTATCTTGATAAGCTTATGGCGATCTTCTTGAAGAAAAAAAGAATTACTTATATCATAACATAAGTTTTTTCTCTGTAGCACTCAAACATGTTTCATCACTTAGCTATCACAATTGTTATCACAAGTTTCTTACCACCATGAAAAAAATTGTAAGGTGCAATTGTTATTTCTATATTATACCAATAGTTAATTTTTGCTAGCTGTAAAAGCCCAATATTTTATTCTTTACATGGTAGTTTAGACTTTTTAATAATATTGATAGTACAACTTCTTGTAATGCCATAGTATTTTATCCTAATAAATATGAATATTTTAACAAAGCAGGTCATCGTGGCATGTAAATGTGGCTGCAGAAAAACTTGATGCTAGAGAAAGACATTCATTTTTGAATTGGTTGTGTTTTCAGGTATTTTTCAAAAAAAGCAAATATTTTACTTTATTTTAAAGAAACAATTTTCAATATTCTTATTTCATTTACATTTGAATGATTAAGGCATTTAAAGAAAAAATATCTTCAGGTTCTTGTCACATAGAAATGTTTTCACATGATAAAACAACTCCACAAACAGTTTTACATACTATTCAACTGAGTTTCTCCTGTTGGAGGATGATCTATTTTCATTTCAAATTAGTTCTTAGACTTTTGTTTCTGCTTAAAGTATTTTCATTGGAAGCTTCTACCTTCTTATAGTGTTTTTCTAATCTCTATAACAGAAATCTAAACTGAACCAAGAATTTGTTATCAAGGAATTATGAACTTCAACTAATTCATTCAATCTTATAAAAAATTCTATAATCACGAGTTCGGAGTGTAAACTGCAAGGCTATAAGGGGAGTTACAAAAATGAATGAAGAAGACAATATTGTGATCTAATTTGTCTTCATAGTCCATGAGGCATGTCCTAGTGATATCTTGTTGACCACTTGCGAGTGGGTACACAAAGGCATATTAGACATAAGAATAGAGAATACTGAACTATTGCTGCTGCTATTTATCTTGTTCTCAACTTCCAAATGCCAATAACACTATGTGTATGCAACCAAGACATAGACGACATAGATATGCTCACGCTACATTTAGTGATCAATACAAGGCAACCATTGGTGCAGATTTTATGACCAGGGAGATTCAGATTGGAGATAGATTGGTTACATTGCAGGTTTGCCAAGTTTTACAGTTTTATGGGAATAAAGATTGAGAAGTATCCATTTCTTAATAAGTTAGCATCTTCTAATTGTTTTTATGAAAATAAAGATTGAGAAGGATCCATTTCTTAGTGGTTAATGACTTGTTTTCCTTAAAGACAGGTTATATTTTTGAATCTTACAGAGAGTAAAATATGTACGCCATTGTTTACATTTATATTGACCCATAGCTCAGTCTTTAATACCTTCAACAGCCCTTGGATAAAATTACTATGATTTTAAAGGGAACTAACAATTATAACCATGAAAATATGTGGGTTGATTCATGTTTAGAAATATGTAAGCTTCATCTCCCTGATGATGGGTCCAGTATTGGATTTATAAATAAATATCATGTATAATTGTGATATGAATATCCAAACTCGAATCTATACTATTTTATATGTGAATGTTTTTGAGAAATCTATGTGCATGTGTCATGATGAATGATTTTTTGAGGAATAATGTTAGGTAGATATGGGATACAGCTGGGTAGGAGAGATTCCACAGCCTTGGAGTGGGCTTCTACAGAGGGGAAGATTGTTGTGTTCTAGTGTATGATGTGACTGTGGCCAAATCCTTTACAAACCTCCACAATTGGTACAATGAATTTCTCAATCAGGTATGTCAATATATAAGATATTATACAATCGGTTGTAGGTAGTGTTTTCTTATTTAAAGATTTTAAGGGTTCTTTTAAACACCCACTAATTTTTGCTAACTTGTACAGAATTTCCAGGGTAACAAACATTTTCTAATTATTTAAAAAACTCCATTCATGTTTTCCAGGCATGATCTCCAAGCCAGAAAAGATTTCCATTCATTGTGATGGGAAACAAGGTTGATCCAAATGGGGGAAGTAGCAGAGTGGTATGGTTCTTCTCCAAATATATAATTACAACACTAGGAATTGTATGACGCATGCTCTGATGGATTTTCATTTAATTTGTTCATGGTAGGTTAGATTTCTAAAAGGAAAGCCAGAGATTGGTGTGCCTCCAAAGCGAACATCCCATACTTTGAAACATATGCTAAGGGAGATTAAAACGTGGAGGAAGAATTTTTATGTGCTTCCCAGATTTCCCTATCCAGTGAAGTTTATGATCTGCATGATAGGTAATAATTATTTCATTTATTAATATATATGTCTATCATATGTGTTTACTGGTCAACTAACCAATATTATGATGTAACTTGTTTATATTTATGTCTGTATTTGATGATAAAGTATATTCCTTATAGAAAAGAACTGATTTCATCTTTTATCGATTGCACTGATATGTGAAAAGCTAGTATGAACCACCTGAGTTCATGATCAGGATTAACCACCATATAGCTCAAAATTTCTGGTAGTTTGAGTTGTTAACATTTAAAGATCTGTTTCCTGTGCTGATTTTGTTGAACTAAATCTTGATTTCAACCACTCAAAATCATCTTCATGTATGTAGTGTAGAATATCCACTAAAGAAAAAATAGATGAATAATGGCTTATCTTTTGTTTTTCTGTACAGGCCTATATCGGAACATTTTCACTAGACGTGTGGAATTCTAGGGATTATAATGTCTGAGGTTAGTCCTTGATGTAAGTTATGAAAATGGATTGACAGTAATGAGTTAGTGATAACTTTTTTTTTAGAACAAAATATAAAGATCAGGTCGATTTAGTGAAAACTAATTATTTTCCTAATTTAAATTTAATTTGTGAATACTTTCGGCAGAATTGGAGTAAAATATGTGATCATAATTTCTTAGAATCCAATGCACCTTCGCTGCTAATGATAGTAGAGAATTGCATCAAAGTTGAGACAATCAAAGCGAAGAACATGAAGATGACTGCTGCCGATGGAGAGGCAATTGCTCAAAAAAAAAGTTGCTCAAAATTGAAGTTAAGAAAAATGACCTCGAAGTAGCACTAGGGAATCATATGGATCACTTGAAGTTGGTGGTGGAGAGAAGGTGTTAATATTGTATATCAAGGGTTAACATAATTCAGACACCCTTTTGTATCTTATCTTATTTGATATTAATAAAATATTTGTGGACCCATTTTTTGGGCACAATATTTAAATCAAATTGTTGTTAATTTATAATATTAATTACCAGACCACTCCGACATCATAGATGATATGTAACTTCGTTGATTGCACTATATGATATTTGGTTATTGTGTAGTTTTAAAATTCATATTTTTCATTCTTTAAATTCGTATCATCTCTAGAGAGACAATAAAAATTGAAATTAGTATTGTCTCTAGAGAGAAAAAATGTTAGTATTTGGTATTGTCTCTAAGGAGACAATGGTGATATTGTCTCTAGAGAGACGAAAATGATATTGTCTCTCAAGAGACAAAATATGCATCAATCATTATTGTCTCTTGAGAGACAATAATTAGAGACAATATTAGAGACACCCGCTTTGAGACAATAATAGAGACGATATACAAATTTTTTATTGTCTCTATTTGAGACAATTTAGTCAAATTTTGTCTCTATTAATGTCTCAAATGACCCCTTCTTGTAGTAGTGTCAAAGACCAAGTCGTGTGATCATAAGCTTTATTCAAGTTTAGCCCTTAGTTCCTGCCCCCCCTAAGAAATTCTATAAGAAGCTCATATTTTCATCTACAGTTGCTCATAGAAAGGTGGATAGGTGTCTATAATATTACTTTGAAGCTCTTCAAGCCCTAGGTGTGCATGGATCCAAACTAGACCAAATCGAAGGGTTGAAATCCTCTGATAAATGTGAACCAATTTGGATACTTTTTTTACTTTTCATTTTCTATTTTAGACGTTATTTTTCTAGATCAACCACTTAAAATATTTGGGTTTCCTGATATTTTATTGCGTCCTCTTTGTGAGCTTGAAGTGCTTAAGTGAAACATAGATTTACAAATATTAATTGGGTAGGAACAATATGATCTATGCAAAAATGTGGGGCATGCAATCCACAACCTTAATCTACCTTTGACTCATATGACCAATCGTTGGAAGCTGTCAATTACCGATACATGGACATGCATCTTGTTGCTGGAATTACTTAACCTTATAACTACATACAGAGGCTCGAAAAGTTTGCACCAAGTACTTATTGTGGCCAGGTTTTGAAGTTGGAACATGTTGAATTTTTTATTTTTTAATTTTTCCCCTATGGGTGAAAATTGCACTTGCGTGAATACTTCACTACTCTCATCGCTAACGTGGGTACTTTGCATCTTCAGGTCCCTAACGTGTCTCGTACAACATGCATTCAAATTATCCTTACTTTTACATTTTCTCTAACTACCCAATAGAGTCAAGATCTGCAAATTCAATCAAGTATTCACCTCGACAACATTTTCCATCTGCTTCTTACATTTTCATATATATTCCTCTACATTCTTTTTGATGTCTAGCACAACACGGGTTTAATCCTTTTTATGATTAACAAACATGTCGTGATCTTTGTATTTCGTATATTTTCACATTGTTTCCTCCTTTCTTATTTACTTTCCCATCCACTTCGACACCCTTACACGCTATTTTCTAAATCCTTCTTCCTTTTCCTTAATTTCTCTTCAAATGGTTTCCCTTCTTCACTATATCCTTTTCGGCGTTCACATCGTACATTTAACATACGATTGCTAGTATTAAAAAACTTTGAAATCATACCATGGATACCAACATGAAATAACATCTTTGGTGTTATTAACAGGTCGATAGGGATGTTAAAAAATATTATATTTTTAGTTTTTATTTTATTTTTATTTTAAATATTTATTATTATAAAATATAAAATGTAATATATTCATTAATTTTTTAAAATTCTTTTAATAAAAAACTCATAGATTTTACACGTTAAGAATTTATTAAGTATAATTTTTGTGTTATTTAACTTTTTTAGAATAATTAAAATGACTCCATTTTATATTAAAATTTATTAAATAATTTAACATTTCATATTTTAAGTTTAATTATTATAATTATAATAACAAATATTATAACTATCATTATAATTATTATTTATTTAAATTATTATAACTATGACTTTTATTCAAATTCTACTTATAATTTTTATAATTGTTATTATAATTCAAATAATTTTAGATATAATTATATTTAGACTAATGATAATTATATTTATGAAAATAACAATAATAATAATTATTATTATTGGAATCAAAATCCTTGCTCCCGAACGCTTCCGAACATGCCGCCAATACCTAACCCTAGCTCTAGCTTCGTGAAGGATATCTTCCATGTTCAGGAAAATGGGGATAGTGGTGGATTGAAAGAAAATTTCATAGAGGTCGACAATGGTCCTCTGCTAGTGATGTTCAGGGAAGACGTTGTGATGTGGTGAGAAAACCAAACAAGTAACGTGGGGAATTTTCTTTGTGCCCCGATGGTGCGCATTGAATTATATGTTTAAAAAATAGAGAGGACAATGCAATATCCATTGGTGTTGATGTTGGAGGAAGTGGGTTTGGCATCTTCATTTCCCCTTCTCAGTAGGTTCCTAAATAAATTTTTACATAATCCTCTTCAATCCCTAGAGGACCTTTGGATTATGGAATCAAATAGGGTATACCAAAATCCCCTATGCATCCCTATTCCCCTACTCAGAAAACTCTGAAGTGGGTTACAAATACTAGATGTGATCATATGTGGGATGGTGATTCTAACCTCAAACTAATTTTACCTTCAATGAGGTGTTGCATGGGAGGGTTGAAAAACCAAAACCCATCGTACCTGTAACAAATATCCCTAGTGTCACTTTTGAGGAAGATGTAGTTAAATTTGACAGTTTCTATCAAGATCATGCTCTAATTTATAGATTTAGTTGCTTTGGGCCCAACCATCCAGTCCTCTACGAATGGATTTAAAAGTATTTTCTTCCTTTTCTAGAAGGCACATTAGACATCTTTCCTTATGCAAGCAGGACTTTTAATGTTGTTTTGACATGAATAGTTGATAGGAAACCATAACTAAAGATCTTTATGCATGCCAATCTCATTATATTTTCATGAAACCCTATATTTATATTGGCAATTAACATAGGAATTATCAAAATAGCATTGACAGATCATTAGTTCACTGGATTCAACCACCCAACTTATGGTATGAGTTGAATTTTGACGGAGCATCTAAAGAAAATCCATGGCCATTAGGAGGAGGTGGGGTGATGAGGGATCACAAAGGCTATCTCGTTGTTGTATTTGCTAGAAAAATAGGCCACCAAACAAACCAATATTCTAAAGCCTTATCAACATTATGGGGGACTAAGATTGCAAGAGATTGCAATATATCTAATAGAATAATTGAAGGGGACTCTTTTAATGTAATAAATCTTTTAAATCAAGCACAACCCCCTAGTTGTACCATTAGGGATTTCATTTATGAATATATTGAGATGTGTAAATCCTTTGCAAACTGCCAAATCATCCACTCCTATCGTGAAGGAAACAAAGTGGTGGATAGTATTGCTAACTATGGAGTTAGTTATAACATGAAAACTTGGTTTAGTGATGAAATTCTCCCTAGGAAGGTACACAATGACATCATCAAGGATAAATATGAAATCAAAAACCATCATTAAGAAATCCTATGCCATTTTGATAGTGATTAACTCCTCACACATGGCTAATAATATCACTCAACCTTCGCACAGTTTTTGGGTATGCAAAAGTGATGTTAAGAAGCAGTTTTAAGGGAGAAACATTGCTATTGGAAAGCAAAGAAAGAACAACAACAAAATGGGTGGAGCTTCATGCCAAACTGAACCCACCTATGACCCGGCTTGGAAGGATGATGTGACCTTCTGGACCTATTTGTAAATAGGTGGGCTTTAAACCTCATTGAAAAAAATGCGAGGGTCATAATAAAGACATTTCTCTTCAATTCATGACTGGATGGAAGCGAAGAATGGTAGAATATGGTGAGATCAACATTAAAATCATTAAAGAATTTATTTCTAAGGTCATGGGGCTTAACTTAGAAGGTGCCAGATTCTTTAGTAAGAGGGTCAAGAGGAAAATTGAAGCCAAGAAATTCCTAGCAGAATGATAAAATTTTGAGTTTGTCAATGCACGTATAAAAGTGACCTCCATTCTAAAGCCCTTTGATGAAATTACAAGGATGATTTTCAGGTATGTCACTTTGGAAGGTAGATATGTGATGATTCCTCTCAAACATTTGGTTTTCCAAAATCATTATAGAAGGAATTTTGGATGTTAGCTTTCTGCATTATCTTTTAAACTCCCTAGAACACTCTATTCTTGAGTTCTAAAACCACACTTGTGCCAGCCCCCTTCACCAAGGCCTCATTTTGTTTCTTCACCACCATTGCCTTTCCCAACATCATTCAATCCCCACTGCCGCTGCCACCCCCTTACCATGACTCCACTTCCCCCACCACTGCTTCTGGTCGAAGGAAAATTAGAACAAAAACCCCTTCCCCTTCCAAAAAATCCTTCATAACATCAAAGAAATTGAGTCTGCTAAAAATCTGCTTCATACTAGCAATTTAGTTTGTGCTTCTACTACAGATAGGGAGGAATCCCTTCTCAAAAGAATTGTCAACCTAGAAAAGGAAGTTGGGGTTTTGAAAGAAAAGATTAGGCAGGTCTGTAAGAGAGAATGAAAAATGAAGATGCAAAATGACCCTGAAAAAGATAATGATCAGATTCTTGAAATATACAAGAAGCTTAACTCACTAGATAATAGATTGGGAAATTTGAAAGAAAAACATGACTATTATGTCTCAAAATTTCACCCTACTGAGAGATGACTACAGGTGTTCTAAAATTTCTCTGGATCTCTCACTTTCGTAGATACAATGGAAATACGTCAGGTATGTGGGTATACCTATTGTTAAGGTGAGTCTCTGGTATCAAGGTTGATTCCTTTTTGATGTATCCTAAACTAATTTTTAGGGGTTTTGAGGGTAAAAGGATGACTGTAAATGAAATTGAAAATGGGGTGATACACAAAACTTGTTGAGGGATTTGACTCAGTATATGCACAATCAATGTGAGAATGAATTTTTGGATGCACAAACCAATAGTTTTCAACAAAATATTAAGGAAAAACACTTTGTGTATTGAGGGAACAAATCAAAACAACACCCATAAGATACCATGCACACTAATATTATGCACAAAATACTAAATTTAGAGCATGGTAAGATGATTAATCAGGTAATTTGGCATTCACAAGAATTAATGAGATATACACACCACTACAAATAATTGGAAAGGCAGAAATCATTTTTCATTCAAGGAGAAAAATTGGAAAAATTTCTTTAGCACTCCTATGTCCAAAAAGTCCTCCCTGTGCCTTGTAATTGCACATAATATATAACAAGATTATTCACCCATCCCATCCTAAAATATGCTAAACTTTTTATTGGCCCATGCATACTAATTTTACCCATTTGTCATGAATAAATAAAGGAATAAAAATAGACATATTAATACAATGATGCATTAATAGCCTTGATAACAAAATACATTTAATTCAAACTATAGTTGACTGATCTATTTCTAATAAAGTAGGATGAATAATTTGGCTAATAATAGCCCTTTCTTGCTGTGTAAGTCTTCTCTAATGTACATGCCATCTCTATCTTCTAGTTCTTGATGTGACACTTACAATTTGATCCACTTGTAATGATAAATTTAGCACTCTTTAATTCTGCCCCTTGGATGCACATGCAAAAATAATCTCCATGTGTGAGCAAAAATAATTCTCTTATTTGCAATACTTTAGCAAAATACCCAACTCCACTGTGGGGACCACCTTTGATGTGCACATGCTCAAATTTTTTGTTCTTGTAATCTATGGGGCCACATGTGTACATGCAAGCATAATACTCCTTTCGATGTGACACCTTGTTGTTATACTCTTTGGCTTGGCTTTATTGTTCACCATGCTTAAATATGGTCCCTCACCTTGATTCTATTTGGAGTGTATGAGGTATTTTTGGTAAGAATAAGGTATTTCTACAAAACTAAGGTAAGGTTTTGATTGTTCTTTAATAACATGTGGTTGACCCATTATTGGCTCTTCTTTGACCTTGCATATTCATTACCAATAGGGCTCCTTTACCTTAATCATGGCATATCTTATGATTTGATTAATCATTTAGGGACCTTCACAACATGGTATATTATATTCTTTGTTTGACCCCCACTTTTAATTATACATCATGGCATGTATCATTTTTATTTGTTGGGCCCCCCTTCTTTTGATGATTACACATGGTTGAGAAGACTGCAGACCTTAGTCTAATTTCAATGCAATGATTGGGATCATTATGGGGTTGGTCCCCTCATGATGATGACTCGACCCTTGATTGCACCCACAAAGCACTCCTGAAACTGTGAAACCCAAACTAGAAGTTCCGCAAAAATTCCTTGTCCTCTGAAACACACTTTTCTTTTGATATACAATATTCTTCCTTATTCATGGAGTACTTTGAAGTTCAAAATTCAAAAACAATAAAAACAACAAACAAGAAAAGGCCATGGTTTAAACTAAAGAACAAAACCTATAAGAAAACGTACTAAAAGGAAAGATGGAAGAAAAGAGAGAAGTAAAAATGACATAATGAGAGCCCCAAAAATGAAAGGAAAAATAAAACTTGTAAAACTACCCAAAATGATGAGAAAATATTAAATAATTATCCAAAAAATTACCTAGGCATACGATAGGGATGCAAAGGCATGTCAGCATTTCCAAGTACCGATTCATCCAAAAAAATGACAAGTAAAACTTGCATAGTTATAAGATATTAAAAAAACAATTACACCATTCTTAAACATGTGGGTAGTTGGGAATTTATTGCCATTAGAGATTGGAATTCGGAGGTCAGCGTGCAAGATTCATGTAGACTGCACTTCTAACTTCGAATTCCGAAATGATGTGGAGGGATCAGGTTTTTGGTTTCGGAAGACACAGTTGAAATTTTCTTGCAACTTTCACATCAGACTCTGAAGTATGAAATGGTGGCACAAATTCAGAATTCAAAACTGGGAAGGCAAACTACATACAAAACTCACTTGGAGTTACGAATTTTGGTTCTGAAAAAATACATGTTGACTTCTGAAGTTTGAAATCTGGGGAAAAATGAAACTAAGGAAATTTAAAAAAAAAAAATCCTGAAAAAGTTATGGAAATGGAAGGGTAGAAAATTTGCAAGAAAATTTTTATTAGCATTCTTGGCAAGGGGAACTAGTGAAGTTAACATGAACATAATGTTGTGCATATAAAAACACAAGTCTAGTGATTTGAATAGATAGTGGGTGGTGTACTTCCCTAAATAATCTTCCTAAGAGTATTGTTTCTTCCACTTCCTCTCATGACTCATTCAAAATTTTAGCTTTCAGGTCTTCCAAGTCCATGTGGGAAACATCATTGTCACCCATATTGGGGTATTCAATTATTAGTGTTGAGGTTTGTTCCAAACTTGAATAATTGACCTTCATGATGAAAAAATTCAATGAGATAGGTATAATGTGAACTAATACAAGGGACTTGTTCCCATTGAAAGAATTTCTACTTTTAGCAGGTTTTATCTGAGATAGATTTTTTGAGTAAGTTTTCATAATTTTCACTCTTTGATGGTTTTTACTTGCAAGGAGTAACTTGGACAATGAAATTTTAATAATTTGGAAACTTAACATAATTATACATGTGGAACTTGGCACACCTAACTATTTTTAGATTGATGTCTTCTAGGTGTCATAATGGAATCAAACTGGTCTCAAAAGATTAGGTTTTGTCTCAGGCCTTAATAATCTAGTTTTCAAGGAATTGTATTCATGAAATCATGATATATTTTTAAAAGTCAACTCGAAGGGCTTAAATCTTAATTTTTATTATCAAAATTATACAAAACATCATTGGTTTTTATTTCATAGTCATTCTGACGGTGTTTTTGGTAGGATTACATTGGTGAATGTTTACAGATATCAGGTGAACAAATTGTGAGATATGCGTAAAAATCAGATTTGGAACTCAAGGGTTCTAAATTTTTTTTGCATCATCAATGGGAAAAAATGGATTTTTTTGGGGGGGAAGCAAAAATTTGAATCAAAATTATTCGAACTATTTTAAAAATTATTCATTCATATTTATAATTTTTTACTATTTTAATCCAACATGCCAAACTAGGGTTGAATGGGGATTGACATGTGGTTTCACCCTAAAAATAATGGAAAATAGGTGTATAGGTACAATATGGGAAATTAAGTGTGTTGATCACCTTATTTTGAGATGTGGTGGGATGTGGTGCAGTGTCAAGGAGATATAAGGGGATGAAAATGGATTTGGGGGCTGCAATCTAATTGCTCACATGTTCAAGAGCTGATGCAAGAGGGGGGAGTGCATTTTCATGTCCCTCATGTCCCTTTGAACCTTAAGGAAAAGTGAAAGTGGAAAATCATCCTCCTAAATTGTGCCATTTTTCTTGGGAACATGAGAAAGGGGGCTCGTTTGGGGAAGAGTATGTTTGACATGTTTCTAGCATCTCAAGTTTTCACATAAGTGGATGTAACTAGTTCAGAAAATGGGTGGAATTTTTTCTTGTACTGCATGTCCCTTTACACCTTGGTGACAAGTGGAAGGGGACACGACATCCTAAAAAACTTGCTAAGCATTAGCAGCTCATGAAAAAAAGACATGGTAACTTGAAATACTCACATGCACTTTCAAACACTCCAAGTAGTCGTTTAATTGACAAAGTTGCCTAAGTTAGTGGAGGTGAGCAATTTTTTTTCCCTCACATCCTTTTTCACCTTGGTAAAAATTTCAATGGACACATAATATTGAAAATTTCACTCATTCTTTTTTCATTTATTGATGTCATTTCGTCAACTCTGTTTTAGAACACTGGGAGAGCATTTTCTGCCCCTAGAGCATGTAATGTTGTTTCATGGTTAAACCTTAAATGATTTTTCCTCAAAATAACCTTTTTAGATTATCCCAATAAATTTCAAGATCCAATTCTTCTTGGTAATTTATTTACATGGAATGTTTCACTTTTGACTTGAAAGGGAATCTACAGTGTCTTTGATTAAAACATAATATTTTGAAGTCTTGAAATAAAATTGATGTTCCCAACATGTTGAGGATTCCAAGATATTTCCATTTCCTATATTTTTACCTCCAAAATTCTCCTGAAACTCCCATAATCATCTATACGAGTCAACCTTCTTTGTTAGAGTATGGCATTCCATGTACATATAATGACCATGTCTTGTTTTTTAGATTACTGAAATCACATGGTCCATAGAATTAAACTAAAATACCTTGAATACATTAAAAAATTTCAGGTGGGTTGGTTCCCTTGAATTCATGTTCCAAAGGGTATTCACTAGTTGCAAAATAGCCAGAATGGACCTTTATAGACCTCCAGGGATAGTTTTCTGGCTTTGGATCTTAGAAACTTCTTCAACAACCTTAGTAATACACCCCTGCAAATGAAACACACTTCAAAATCATGTTATTATTTTCCTCTTAGACATAATGAGGATGAAATTGTGTAGAACTTGGATAGAAGAAGGGTTTATAGTGATTGGGAGTGGAAATTTTTAAGTGGGGATTGATTATCATGGCCAAAAATTATAATTTTACATGATAGACATTTAACATGAATAAAAAGTAAAAACAACTATATAATGAGAGTGACTTAGCTTGTATCTAGTCAATTGTGTTTAATCTAGGATGGAGTTGTGCTAGAACATGCAAGCTCTAGGTAGTATATGATTAATTTAAGAAGTATATATATACAAGTCTTTTGGACAATAATGCCTAAAATGGGACATGACCAATCAAGAAATATTGTTTATATAGGGTCCTAGTGTCATTGCAGTGAGTAATTTTACATGTAGTAATCTCTTTATCACTAAATCTTCGTTGTAGGATTTTCCTATGACACATGGGCCTGAAAAACAATTGTATCTATGTACACAAAAATGAAGAAAACATTAGGTGGAATAAAATATGCATATTATTGAGTTGAAATGACCTTGGTGGTCAACCCAATATGGTATTCACCGAGAGTTACACTAAATTTCAGAACAATGTAGTTCGTGCGTGTGTGTGTGTGTGTGTGTGTGCGTGTGTGTGTGTGTGTGTGTGTGTGTGTGTGTTTGTGTGTTTGTGTGTTTGTGTGTGTGCACGCACACACACATGTGTTTGTGTCCATGCACCCACACACGTGTGTGAGATAGAATTTTTTCCCTTAAAACTAGGTTTCTCTTGTTCTAGTTGCATCAAGATAATGTCCTAAACCATTTTTTCCCCAAGATAAATGTCTGTATGGAATTTATATTTTTCCATTCCTATGTGGTTAGTAATTAAGGATAAATACAATCCTTAAATGTTTCTCTTTTCCCAAGTAGTAGATAGGAAGCAATAGACCCAAATTTTATATCCATGTAGAATAGTAAGTTATTCATGTGTGTGTGTGTGTGTGTATGTATATGTATATATATATGAATCCTCTACTAGAATTGCATCATTAACAACCCTAAACTCCAATTAAAATTAATTATAGAATTATTAGAAAAGATAATTATGAATGGGGAATTTCAAAACATAAGAGAAGAGGAAAAGAGTATAGAAGTACCCAAAGGGTATAGAAGCACCAAGGGGATCCTGTCTCTACTGGGAACTGGTGTCGTAAAGGCTTAGAGGATAAAATGGGAAATACTAAGTTGGGTCACATTTTTTGCAATTTCCAAAAGTAAAATTTTTACTTCCATATAAAAAGGATAGAAGTATAAAAATACAAAATAATGTAAATCAAAAACAAGTGTTGTTAATGTCTAGTTTTATTTCCTACAAATCATACATATAGTGGCATACTTAAGGCATGATGTAATAGTAATAAGTATATAAATTCAGGTTTACAATTGGATTTCCTTTTTTCCAGCCCCCTCTCTTATTTTTAATCAGTTTTATACTACGTTTCCCAAATGAGGGGCTCAAAATGCATTTATTTCTCTTAGATCTTATGCAATATTAAATGCATGCATAGAGGTAACTTACCCTATTTGTTCCAAATATATCAACACTAATAGTAGGATAACTAGGTATACTACAGATGTACCTTTTATGATCATGGTGAATATAGTGGCAAAAATAGTGCTTTTAGATCTATATTCACTAGAGTAAAATTCCCTTCGTGTGTGGATACTTGATAATTCTTGATTTTGACTTTGATCCTAATGTATTCTCTAGATTTAGGGATTATTAGGGTAGATTTTCTAAATGCTTGATAAATATTTTCTAAATTAGTTTTTTAGAATTCTAGGTGAGTAAATGAGTGTGTTTAACATGATTTATATTAGTTCATGGGATGTGATTATGAATGAAGGCCAATAGGAAGTTCAAATAAGTTAGATTTAAGAAAATATGATCATCATACCATTGTTAGTAAAACTACATGATGGTTCTAACTAGAAACAATGGTAGGGTCAAGGGGGTATAATGTTATAAGTTGAAATTTAGAGAAGTAAAATCTAATATATATGATGTCTGTGAGAAATCAGTTCAATATTGTAAGTGTGACTATAGCACAGTAGGATAACAAGAAGTATTTGTAGACCTTCACATAAAGTGAATTAATGTGTTTAAGATTAATTTTTTTTTAAATCATGATTAAGGGATATAAGCTACATCAACATTTACACGTACATAAATATTAAATCTATGTGTATACAAGTAAATGTTTTTACAATAAGACAAATAGACCAATACAAAAATTCTTTTTATTAAAAAAGAGTGCATCTTTTATAAAACTATCTACATTATTTTGAGAGATAACAATATTTGAGTATGTGTGTGTGGTGTAAAAGTTCGTATATATATATATATATATATATATATATATATATATAAATGCAATCTATCAATATTCGTATATCCTATATTTTTACATGTGTCTATCACCCATAATTGTTGTTGCAAATACATGTATACAATGATAATCGTAGTTAACACTAATAACAATTTGTGGAAATTATTATATAAATAATTCCATCTTCCTTACATGTGTGAAAAACATGATTTTACACCACAATTCACAATAATATTAAGTATTATCTTCTTAGTATCATGTAGTAGACCTTTAGGGAAACAATATTGTATGTGAAAATTTCCACCATTCGATTAAATTTATACTAATAATAACATAATTAAACTCAACATGCATATATTTTCCTAACAAAAGCTAGCTAAATGAGTAGAGAAAAAGATGCATAGAAGTATATTTTACCTTCAGAGACAATATTATTTTGACTCCTGATGTAAAATGTCACAGGGAGAAGTTATCCATTTTATCTAAACAAAAATTTTAAGTGGAACTATTTTTCTTTATAAGAATTGGTGGCATTGGTGCTAGTGCATACACAAGAACTACCTAGACTAGTGACACTAATTTTAAATAGACATATAGTGATTATTATGTACGCAATTTAATATCGTCATGGTATTATGAGTGAAATTGATAAGAAAAAATTTCAACCATATTTTAATTTCCTTTTTCTAATTTGGAAAGTGTAGAAACCTTTGGGTTGTGTTGGGAAACCTTCTTAGGCTGTTAACTTTTACATGTAGTGTTTTTCCTTTTTTATTCAAGATTTTGAGATGGTGCATTATATATAGCATGAATATTGTGTAGAACATTAGATTAAGATGCAAGGAGATGCCTAATATTATGTTTGGAATCAATCATTTTGGCATTAGGGTATGCTTAAAACAAAGTATCATAATTAGAAAACTCCATCTTAAATCATGTTGGTATCCAAATTTATTCTCCTTTTCAAGATGAGGAGCATCATAGATTTGGTACAGAGCTTAGAGACATATAAATCATGATGTATGTCATTTTGTAGTCGAGCATGAGATCTAACTAGCCCCTTTGTAACTCAGATTTGTGGAGAGATGGATAACACCTTTAAGAGGATTTGACCTATCCTCACTACATTAGGCCATGCCTTTCAACTAGGGTGAGAGGACCCGTAGTGTTACCTATGTTTGATTAAGGAGATGGAGAGATCCTTCTTTTGCACAAATTTTATAGAGAAAACCTTGGGAAAGTATGATCAATACTCCATAATTTAACTCTCAAGAGTTGTCAAAACAAGGCTAAGGTTACTGAAGACATTATGAAATCCCTGATTATTTTTGCATATTTTAGTAAATAGATTTTGTTCCTTTGTTGATATACAGGGAAAACAGGGGTAGTTCAGGATGGGATTCACAGTTTTTGAATAATTTTGGTGGGAGATTAAGCACGATAAAGTTGATTATACCAAATCTTTGAGATACTTCACAACAAATGGAAAGCTAAATGACTGAAAGCTTCAGTATAGCTAAGATATTCCTTTAACCAGAATGTGTGCTTCAATGGAGGCCCTGATCCATATAGTTTCACACAATATTTGAGAATCTAGCATGTAGGCTCAAGCTAAAGACTCAATAAAACATCAAAGACCCCTGGTTCCTCATGCCTATGATACAATCGAAGGCTTACAGATAATATTTATCAACAAATGACATTTAAGAGATTTTAAATTTTTTTATCTCATCAGAGGATGAAGGATCTTCTTGAAATGAAATTGCAAATGCCACTAAACTATCATAGGGATGAGATCTTTTGTGATTTGGAGGGACTTTAACACAAGAGTGTAATAGGAATAAGAAAAACTACTTGCAGACATTCTGAAATTAAGCAGAACAAAACTTGCTCCAAGATTGACACAAATTAACTCAAAATTGATTAGATTCATCAGTAGAGGAAAGCTTCCAGAGCTAACTCAGAACTTTTCAATGGCTATACATCTGCAACCAATTTGACATGATAGAAAATCTAACATAGAAAAAACTAACCTAGTATCTCAAATTGGTCTCTCAGGAAAATGGGCTTTCTCAAATTTTCATTTAATAATTAGACCCCCGACCATTTGAAAGAGTATTCTCATTACATTTATACATTTGAATTGCTCTCTTCATCCCAAATTCCCCCCCCCCCCAAAAAGGAAGAATATTTGAGGGACCTTTTCTTGTTACCAATTTTCCTCAAAAAGTGACGTTTAAACAAATTCACATCTGAAAGCTTCCAGGTGGACCCAATTATGAACTGATCACATTTCTTAGACCCTCGACTAATGACTAGGATGCCATGCCACAACTTTTTGGCATTCCTTCTAATCATTCTGATTTTTTCATGTGAGATATCCCCATTTTAATCATTCTTCGGAGGCTCTGTACATCTAGATCTGACAGGTAATCTTTTTCACTCTCAAGGCAACACATTTTTCATATTTTGTGCATGTAACTTCCATCATTTCTTCATTTTCCCTCACTTTCCTTTACAACTCTTCCCTACATCCATCTTCTTTGGTAATTCACGTTTTTATAAGTTCCTGAGCAATTTACACTTCAAAATATCGACCTTAATAATCCTTGGACTCACAAATTAATTTCTGAATCCATTCAATGGCAGTTTGTAGACAAAAATGACAAGGACTATCATCAAAAAATGATGAAAAATAGTGCATATTCACATCTCCTGGAGTGTTGGAGCAAAAATGGCATAAAAACAGGTGCAATGCATAGCAGCCGTTGATTCTGCCCCTTCTCTACTTTACATTAGAATCATCCATGTGTTTCCTTGGTGCAAATACAAAGGAGAACTACAGGGGAAAGTTTCCATACATGTGTGGGCCTTCCACATGCCCTGGGCCTAAGAAAAATGCCCTTTGTCCTTTGAAAAAGTCTCAATAAAAAAGGAGCCAGCGGAAGCCTCCACATGTCTAAATGGCACACTTTGAGACGGTCCCCAAAAATTTAAGACACCAAACAAGCCTGGGCTCACTACGTGTCTCAGTCTGGTAGAGTTGTTAAAAATTTGAAGGATCAGTGGAAGGCACCATGTGTCTAGGGTCCGAGACATTTTTTCTTGGCTGTTGAAAAGTCCAAGAAAGGTCAAAGTGAGTAAAAGCCTCCAAGTGTCCTCTTGGCGCTTCTTCAAAATAAAAATTAAGGGCCGGTCCCCAAATAGGCGATGTCCCTCCATGTATCCCAAGCCTTAGAAAATTACTTTGAAAATTTTAAGTATAGAGTGGAGCTGGAAGAAGCCTCCACGTGTCCTCCCTAACGCAACTGTTAAGGTGAGGACCCTGAGGTGGATCCTCAAATGAGTGTCAACCCTCCACATGTTTAGCTTTTGAGTTAAAACAAGCCTTATATTTTTTTAAGTGCCACGTTGAGCTGCATCCAACCCAGAAAGGGCCACATTTCCATAGATGCTAAGAAGTAAATTTGATGGGGAAAACACCACCCGTCAAACTGTAAAACGCAGGAAAATTACCATTTGCATCCGGAAATGAATCCTTGTTCAAGGAAAAATATTTTGGAAATGATATAAGGCACAAATATGATCTTCTAAGCCACATCCCATCATGTTTCCATAGATACTTAGGACAGAAATTATAGATAAAAAAAAATGTGACTGTGGAAAATGGAAGGAAGGGAAAAAACCTAAGTTTTTCACCCAAGTTACAGATCTTTTCACATGGACAAAGTAATGAAAAAAAAATTATGGACTTTAAGTGATCCTCGGCCAAGGAAGGGACTGATCATGGCAACCAAATGAAGGATAGAGCTTTCATGCATCAATACGGGGAAATAGAAAAGATGACAGAGCTCGTAAATTGAAGAATTTTAAGGACAAATGGGGCGAGATCAAATTGAGCACCAACATCGACTCCGACTCGAGGATGGGCACTCCTTGTGAGTGCTACAAGAACAAATAGTAGGACCAAGTACTAACAAAAAAAACCATTGGGCAATGGAGTCAAAGAATAAGCTTGCAGAGCAGAACAATAATAACCAACTCCCCCAGGATGAACCGAGAAACTAACAAAATAGCCACTAAGGACCAGGATGAAACAAAACAGGAAAACATGAATGTAGAAAGAAAATAGAAGACTATACACTATATAATGGAAAACATCTTGATTCAAAGAGAACATTCAAGTAAAAACTTCAATTTCCTTCCATTCTGGATATGACCATGCTAATGTAGTTATGATATGTCTTTAACAGTTGGTCATATGATTGTCTCTCTTTTCCATCCAAGTTGCTATCTAACCACATTTTTTCAGGCTTATTATTTGTGCCTGGGTTAAGTTTTTTAACATCTTTCAAGGTTGCATCAAATGTCAAAGTCTTAGGAAAATCATCCTACTCCTAATACTTGTATTGATCAATTTTATATTCCTTGAAATCAACATAGCTCACAGAGTTATAAATATCAATATCTACATGCAATACTTCATAAGAAGCATTGTTGGGGTCCTTAATAAGATATAAAATTTTCTTTTCACCAGGTAACTTCACAAGGCTTCCTTCAATTGGAATGGTGGCAAAAGACATATCCATCTGAACACTTCCACCAACACATGCAACACACTTTCTTGATAATAGCATGCCCCAGTTGGCAAGGCAATCAACAATAACAAAATCAAGTTTCAAGTTCTTACCTAGATAAGCTACAAGTTGTACCACCAAAACTTTTACACATCATACAAATAGAACCTCTCTAGAATCCATTACAATACACTTTCCATAAGTTGTTACTTTGAGATCCAACTCATTCATGATCTCAAGAGGCATAACATTTCATGATGCTCCAGAATCAAACATAGAGTTGTGCAACAACTTATCCTTAATGATCAAAGTAGTGAAAAATGGATCCACCTTCGGTTGAGACTCAACCAAGGATGTTCCCAAATATACTTCAGGTGGCTCACCTAGTGCTTCCAGTACTTGGGGTTTTTTCAACTCTGAAATGGTACGAGGAGTCTCAACATTATTTACATGTCTTCCTTGGGTGACCTTTCCTTCTTTAAATCCCAAATATTCGAATGCTCTGTTCCTATGCTCAGGGATTCTAATAAATTCAACAATACAAACATAAATCTTGATCTGACTCAAGATTTGGGCTATGTCACAAGGAACATATTTGGGTAATCTAGTGTTAGGAGGAAGGTTTACAAATTCATATGATGGCACATGATTCTTTACATATTTATCATGGGGAAGAACATAAGTTTTATCTGGGGTGACAAGGCCTTTTCCATATGCATATTTTTTAGGGGTTTCCTTATGGATACTAGTAAGCACTGGAATTTTTTGGTTTGGCCTGAGGCCCTGCCCCTTTGGAAACCTTACTCCTAGTATCATATTATTTTTCATGGCCAACCACAACATTCTTTAACAACTACCTATCCTTCTTAGAAGGGATTCCTCCATCATAATTATCAAACATTAATGCCCTTAAGTATTCAAAATCATTATTAGGAATTTCAAAAGCTTGCACCATATCAATTTCATAAGTATGAGTGGGAGGAAGAGGTAATACTCAGTGAATACAATCCTAGAAATCTTTAACAGTTCTAGCACTCATTAGCTCAGTTGAGGTTGTTCCCTACTGTGAACTTGTAGAGAAATCCATTGTGCATACATCATCATTAGTGTCATCATCATTAGTTTCTTCCTCAACCCTCCTTTCAACAAAACATGTAGAATGTGGTAAGGAAACAGTTATCACACCTCTAAATTTCATGAGCTTCATCAATAGCAGCAACTCTGGTAGGTAAAGGATCAGGCACCACTCTAATTTCTCTAGCTTGGGGTTTTCTAGATCTCATGGGTCCTTTAACTCTGTCATCATATCTTTGATCATTTATAGGATGATTTACAAATATGTCTTGTCCTTGTTTCCTATGTTGACCTTGAGAACCTTGTCTAATTCCTTTCTCTGCCCTGGCTATCTTGTGAGAGATTCCTTTGACAGCTCTGGCCAAAGTCTTTACAACTTCCTCAAGATCCACAACCTTACTTGATTGAGGCTTCTCTGGGTTGATCAATTTAACATCCTCCCTCTTAGGAGGTTTTCCAACTACTTTAATGTTGTTCTCAATTTACAGAGCCATGGTAAAGGCTTGCCTCGAAGTTCCCAGGGTTCTTATCCTTCAAATAGTAAGCATCTTTCTTATAAAATGCATTTGAATACTTTATCAGACATGATTCACCACATGGCCTCAAATTAACAAGTAGTATTCTCAATGTATTGTTAAATCTTGTATTGAAATCATGCACTGATTTATTAGGATTCTTTTTTATATTTTCAAATTTTGATAAAAGAAACCTAGGGTCTATTTTATCTCCATACTGCAATCTAAAAGAATTCTTCATCTCTATCCAAGAATCAATGGAATTATCTAGCAAATATTTATACTCGTCCCTTGCATCTTCTTCTAGAGTATGGATAAACAATTTAATATACACATCCTCAAATTCTATTTCAAAGTCCTCCATCACATTGACAAAGAGCTTCAAGTGTTGATCACAAGTGATTGCATTATTTCCTTGAAACTTAGGAAATATATTTCTTACATCTTGTGGCACAACATTTGGATAACCAACCATACCTCTAAAATTGATGGGATCAAACATATTAAAAAAAAAAATGGAGGTCTAGGTGGAGGTTGAGCCATATTATTTTGAGGAGGTGATTTTACAGGAGAAAGAAAATGATGAGGAGTGAGAGGTCTATGTGGTATAGGGATGTAATTATCAGAATAACTTCCCTCTAAAGGCTCTGTTTCTTAGAAAAATCTATCAGATTTGGAAAATACAGGGAAAAATTGAGAAGAAAGTTTTTCAAATACAAAAGAAGGACCCTCTCCAGATGAAGAATTCAATTCAACAAAGAGACTACCTGATTCAAAAGCACTTAAGTATTGCAATATTCAATCACAGGCTGATCAGTTTCACCAATGGAGATCTCTTTTCTTGATGCTTGATCTCCAACAACCTTCAAAATTATTCTTTCTTCTAAATTTGACTTTCCCATCTCTTCAAACAACCTTATATTAGGGTCCTTGGTGAAGAAATATCTTCTTCCTTCCACCTTTACAGAGATTAATGACAAATCTTACTTGATATATGTTAAGATATTGGTATTTATTAAGAATTTAAACAACACAAAGTTGCCACTAAGTATTTTTGCCTTAGTTTGTGCAAATTCACTATGAAATACCTATGAAAAATGTTTGTCAATACCAAATTCATGCAAAGCTTACAGGATCTTCTCTTCTTCTACCCAAATTTTTCAATGATGATAAAAAATTTAGTGCAATAACTATATAAGCTGGAAATATTGCACTCAAAACATACAACTTTCAACAATTCTTACAAATCTTAACAGAGAAATATGTTTCAGCAAAAAAATTGCACTTTAAAATTTGTAATAAGTATTACCAGGGTCTATATGCATTGTTGATGGTGTTCAAACTTTGCACACAACGTCATTTCCCTGACAACGACACCACTAGTGTTGGATTCCAAATTTGTTCTCCTAACAAGTTGAGTAGCATCATAGATTCGACATGGAGCTTAGAGATAGATAGATCATAATGTATGTTGTTTTGTAGTCAGGGATGAGATCTAACTAGCCCTTTATCACTCAGATTTCTGGAGAGATGAATAACACCTTCAAGAGGATTTGACCTATCCTTACTACTTTAGGTCATGCCTTTCGACTAGGGTGAGAGGACCTATAGTGTAACCTCTATTTGATGAAGAAGATGGAGATATCCTTCTTTTGCACATATTTTATGAAGAAAACCTTGGGAAATTATGATCAATACTACATAACTTAACTCTCAAGAGTTGTCACTTCTAAAAAATGGAGACACTTTCAAAATTAGGCTAAGGTTACTCAAGAAATTATGAAACCCCTATTTTCCCTGTATATCAACAAAGTAACAAAATCTATTTACTAAACTATGTTGAACAATCAGGATTTCATAATGTCTTTAGTAACCTTAGCCTTTTTTTGAAAGTGTCTCCATATTTTAGAAGTGACAACTCTTGAGAGTTAAATTATGGAGTATTGATCATACTTTCCCAAGTTTTTCTTCATAAAATTTGTGCAAAAGAAGGATATATCCATCTCCTTCATCAAATAGAGGTTACACTATGGGTCCTCTCACCCTAGTTGAAAGGCACGACCTAAAGTAGCGAGGATAGGTCAAATCCTCTTGACGGTTTTATCCATCTCTCCATAAATCTAAGTGACAAAGGGCCAGTTAGATCTCATCCCCGACTAGAAAATGAAATACATTACGAACTATTTGTCTCTAAGCTCCATATCAAATCTATGATGTTACTCAGCTTCAAAAGGAGAAAAAATTTGGATACCAACACTCATGATGAATAGTTTTTGTTACCCAAGAACAGACCATTGAGTAATGGAGTCATAAGACATAAAGCTTGTTAAAGGTGCAGAGCAATCATAGCCAAATCCCCCAAGGATGACCTCGAGAAACTCACCAAAATGTCCACAAAGGACCAGGACTCCAATAGAAAAAGATACATCATAGAAAAGGCCTTGAAAGTCTCCAAGTAGAACTGGTGTTCCCACCCATGCCCAAAATGTGAAAATATCTTGATGCCCTCTGATGATTTTTTCAACCTTTCTAGGAAATGTTGCTTTTCCCAAATGCATTCCATTAACAGGACATTTCCCAAGTCTTGAGTTCCCCATTCAAGATTTTTTTCCCTATTGACCAATTCAACTGTTTAGGATTCCTGAGCACAAGAAGAGGGGTCCATGATGTATTTAAATACTGGAAGAAGATAGGAATTATCTTCAAGCATAGAAATATAAATAATAGTAAAAGACTCCTCCTCCAATAATTACAAAGCTCTAGGAGCCACCAACATTGTCAGGAGATAGGTGAATGATCCTCAACTGTTTCACTTGGGAACATCTTTGGTTGAGTCTCAATTAAATGTTGATGCCATTTTTTACAACATCTGATTCATTAAGGATAGACTGATTCGTAGCAATTGTATGGACTAGATTCCGGAGCATCATTTAATGTTGATGGCAAACTAGAATTCATGAATGACAATTACAACATTAAAGTGCACAGCAGCTTGAGTGGCATAGTACCAACTCACAATGGAATTCTAGAGAGGTAGCTCTATTGTACAGTGATTCTGTCAGCCCAAATAGAAAATTTCAGTTTCTCACTCCACTTGTTTTTGCTTCATCTCCAAGGTTCTTCTAATGAACTTGAAACTTGATGTTGTTATTATTGATTGCCCTGCCAAATGAGGCATGTCTCATTATCAAGAAATTGGGCTGCAAGGGTTGGTGGAAGCATGTGTAAGATGGATTCCATAATCTTTCTCCACCATTTCAATCAAAGTTTTGCGTTGTAAATCTGTATGGCATTATCAACAACATATGTTTTACCTTATTGAAGACTCCCAATAATGCTTCTTATGAAGTGTTATATGCAACATGTAGATGCATGATAAATTTGTTGGGTTGATTATGTTGGTAAAGATTGCATAAGATTGACTTAGTGTAAATAATTCTTGGCTACAAGAATGGGTTTATGACCAACACTTGGAGGATCTGAAATTTCACTCAATGGAATCTTGTTCCCTAGTACGGAAATGGTGCTGGCAATTGTTCTTATTTCTACTAAGGCCAAGGGAGCATGAAGCTTTCTTTTCTTTCGAGAACTCAACTTCTGAATGCAACTAAAAAATTTCCTTATCAATAGAGCTTGAGATATTGTGTAAGAAAGTATGGTGTAAAAAAATATCCAACCCTCAAAGGGGATTTACAATTGATGTGTTAAGAAAATCTTCCAGAAATGGAATCTGTGATTCTGATGTGAAATGTTTGATTCTTTTACATATTGTGCCACCAGTAATAGTATCCAAGTTTGTTCTCCTTGTTACAAACTCAGAAGCATAACATATGTTAGGATCCATAGCTTAGAGACAGATAGATCATAATGTGTGTCATTTTGTATTTGGGGATGAGATTTAACTGGCCCTTTGTCACTCAAATTTTGTGGAGAGATGGATAACACCTTCAAGAGGATTTGACCTATCCTCACTACTTTAGGTTGTGCCTTTTTCGACCAGGGTGAGAGGACCCGTAGTGTAACCTCTGTTTGATGAAGGAGATGGAAATATCCTTCTTTTTAACAAATTTTATGAAGAAATCCTTGGGAAAATATGGTGCTTCAATAATCCATAATATAACTCTCAAGAGTTTTCACTTCTAAAATATGGAGTACTTTTAACATATGAGGCTAAGGTTACTGAAGACATTATGGGATCCTGATTGTTCTGCATATTTTAGTAAATAGATTTTGTTCCTTTGTGGATATACAGGGCAAATAGGGGTAGTTTAAGATGGATTCATGGTTTTTGAATGATTTTGGTGGGAGATTAAACAGGATAAAGTTGATTATACCAGATGTCTGAGAAACTTCACAACAATGGACAATTCAATGCAATAGAAAGCTTCAGAACAATTAAGATGTTCCTTTAACCAGAAGGTGTGGTTCAATGGAGTCCTAGATCAACATGTTTTCACACAAAAATTGAAGTGTCGAGTTAAAAAATGAATTCTCAAGTTAAAAGACTCAATTACACATCAAAATATCTGATCAATCACGCCTAAGGTACACCCAAAGAATTATAGGAACAATCTTTATCAACAAATGACAATGAATTGATTTTAAATTTGTTTATCTCATAACAATATGAAGGCTCTTCTTGAAATGAAATTGAAAATGCCACTAAACTATCACAGGGGTGAGATCCTGTGTGATTTCACAAAGATTTCAAAGTAAGAATGCAATAGGAATGAGTAAAAACCCCTACTTGCAGATATTCTGAAACAAGGTAGACACTAATTGCTCCAAGATTGACACAAATTAATTTCCAAATTGCTTAGATTCATCAACAGGGGAAATATTCAAGATAAATCTCAGTGCTCATCAATGGCTATACATCTACAACCAACTTGACATGATAGAAAATCTAACAAAAGAAAATAATAGGTTATCTTAGATTGGTCTCTCAGGAAGATGAATTTCTCAAATTTTCTCTTAAGAATTCAACCCCGAATCCATTTGCAAGAGTATTCTCATTGCATTTATACAATTTTACTCATCTCAATTTTCCCCCCAAACTAGATGAATATTCGAGGGACCTTTGCTTGTTACCAGTTTGCCTCAGAAAGTGACATTTAACAAATTCACATCCGAATGCTTCCAGGTGGACCAATTGTGAACTAATCACATGTTCTTGGGCCCTCGACTAATGACTACAATGCCATGAAATTTTTTTTAACAATCCTTCTAATCATTCTGATTCTGTCATACAAGAAATCCTCTTTTTAGTCATTTTCATGGAGGATCTACATAGCTAGATATGACAGGTTATCCTTTTCACTCTCCAGGCAACACCTTTTTCATCTTTTGTGCCTACAACTTTCATCATTTCATCCTTTTCCCTTTCTTTCCTCTGCAACTCTATCCCACATCCAACTTCTCTGGTAATTCCCATTTTTGCAAGTGCTCGAGAAATTCCAACTTCAAAATATCAATCTTAACAATCCTTGGACTCACAAGTTAAGTTCTGAATCCATTCAATGGCACTTTACAGATAGAGATGACAAGGAATTTCATCAAAAATGATGAAAAATAGTGTGTATTCGCGTCTCTAGCAGTCTTAGAGTAAAAAATGGCAAAAAAATAGACACAATACACAACAACCGTTGATTCTACCCCTTTTCTATTTTATATCATAGTCGTCCAAGTGTTTCCTTGGCATAATTGTAAAGGATAAGTACAGGGAAAATTTCCAAACAAGTATGGGACTTCCACAAGCCCCAAGCCCAAGAAAAATGCATTTTTGCCTTTGAAAAAGTCTTAGTGTAAAAAGGAGCCAGTAGGAAGCCTCCACGTGTCTCAATGGTGCATTTTGAGATAGTCCCTAACAGGAGAGACCCCAAACAAGTGCACAGGCTCACCACATGTCTTAGTCCAAAAAAGTTTGTTAAAAAAGTTGAAGGTTCAGTGGAAGGCGCCATGTGTCTAGGGTCTGAGACATTTTTCTTTGGCCGTTGAAAACTCCAAGCGAAGGGCAAAGTGAGTGGAAGCCTCCAAGTGTCCTCCTGGCACTTCTTGAAAATAAATCATTAGGGGCTAGTCCCCAAATAGGCGTGGTCCCTCCACATGTCGCAGGCCTTTCAAAATTGCTTTGAAAAGTTTAAGTATAGAGCGGAGCTAGCGAAAGCCTCCACATGTCTCCCTGTCACAATTATTAAGGTGGGACCCTGAGGTGGATCTTCAAATGAGCATCTTCCTTCCACATGTCCATGGTCCGCCAAAATTATACTGACCATATAAAAATATTTGTCTAAGTCTAGGCAAGGCAGTGGAAACCTACACGTGTCCCCTTGGCGTAACTCCTAGGCCAAACCAAAAGATAATTTTTTAGATGAGCGTCGGCCCTCCACGTGGAAAATTTTTGAGTTGAAGTGAGCCTTAGAGTTTTTAAAGTGCCCTGCCAAGCCGTATCCAACCAGAAAGGGACATTTCCCACTGATGCTAAGATATGAATTTGACCAGGAAAAATACACCCGTCAAACCATAAAATGTAGGAAAATCACCATTTGTGCCTGAAAACAAATCTTTCTTCACAGATAGAGAGTTTGTAAATGATATCAGGCCAAAATGTGATCCTCTGAGATGCATCCAATCACGTTTCCATAGATATTTGGGACAAAATTTGACATGGATAACAAAACATGACTGTGGAAAACAGAGGGAAAGGAAAAAACCCATTTTTTACGCCCAAGTTACAGATCTCTTTCATATGAATAGAGGAACAAAAAATAAATTCTGGAATTTTAAGTGATCCTCAACCAAGGAAGGGACTGATCATGGCAACTAAATGGAGGATAAAGGTTTTATGCATCAATACGGGGAGATAGAAAACACGACAAAGTCCGCAAACTGAATAATTTCAATGACAAAAAGGGCAAGACTAAATTGAGCACCACCACCCCCCCAATTAGGATCCGCATTCTCATCTAGTGGACATGTAGGTAAATTTTAAGAACCTCTTTATTTTTAGGGCTATGAATCTCACATAGATCCAAAGGGCCGTGAAAAAGTATCCGCCCCCCAAAATGCAATATTGAAAATAAAACATCTATCGCCAGGAAACCATCAATCAAACATGAATAAATAGAAAAAGAGAAGAGCAAGGTGAGGTGGCTCCATGTAGTATGCCACATCACTTCTCCTCAACTCCACATCACACAGTCAAACCCCAAACCCAGAGCTCAATAATTTGGTGGGTGAGAAATGAAAAGTTCTCCTTACACATACAAACCAAAAGCCATACTCAAAAGGAAAAAATGAAAAGATCTTGTAAGGTGCAATTATTTGCCCTTTTTAGCCTCCAAAAAACATAATGGTGTCCTAATTTTAACCCCTTAACCCATAGGTATAGTTCGTAGATGAAATTAAGAGGTGTGGGACAAGCTTAACTTATCCCGTAAGCCTCCAAAAATGTCCCTTAAGCCCAAATCCGAGTTTTACATGCAAGGTTGAGTACATAACCCTAAAAGCAATAGAATCCTTTCAAATCAATAAGAAAATCACGAACAATCTACCAAAATTAAATACCCCTTTCTCACATCCCAAAGATTTCTCACAGGTTTCGGCAAAGATTAGGTGGATAATCAGTGCCATTAATCAACTTAAATAGATCACGTGAACTTGAATACTAATAAAGTAGATCACATTATAATAATAAATATTATACACACAAATACTTAAAACCAAAAGGGAAAACAACAAATTTATTCAAAGTCATATTTGAGGCCACCCCCCAATGAGGACCTCTTAGCAATTATCAACAACATAACAACATACACAAAAACACAAGTTGCCATGGTGACCTATTGCCGATACCCAGAATTCTTTCACTGTTGGTCTCTTATCCCCTTTTGTTTATTGTGTTATAATTTACTATGAAATCAAAGCAATACCTCTTCATCCTCATGGCTCGGATATCAATGACATCAAGACAGTAAAATGCATATACATGTATCAATTCACGTCATCGAACAACGTAACTAAATCGTCACTACTAAATTCCACCAATTGTTCAAGTAAAATTCTTAATTTTATCATTTCATCAATCAACATTAAAATTGAGGAGTTTCAAAATATCTTAATTTTAGAGGAATGTCATCAAGGTTTCTAACATTAAGATCACAATGACTGAGCTACACCATCTAACAAAATCTATGTAGCAAAATCCAATATGTCAGTACATATAGAAGGTAGTAACTCTAGCTCATTATTAATTCTGAAATGTCAATCCATGCATATAATCCACACTATGAGTCACCACATATCCGTAATCCAAATATCTAATGTCTAACAAAATATTAATCAAATATAATAATGTCCATCTATTAATGTCTATTAATTAAATATGATAGCAAAGTCCATGCCTCCAATCCAAGGTAAGAAAAATCATAGTAAGATCAATGTCGAAGAGGAGTGGGCACTATAGAGGCCAAAGGTGAAACATCAAAACAAGCCAAAAGAAACCAGACGTAGTGATAACCCAAAAGGAGAAAGGCCCCCACAAAGTAGACCCATCAAAACAACTTGACCATCTGCTAAAGCAACAAACCTAACTACCATTGTCTTTCCCCTTATGAGTTCTAGGTGTTATTTAGTTCTAATGGCTCATCTTTAGAGGAGAATTTCTAGTTTCATCCTTTTTTCTTGTTGTTCACTACCCTCCTTCTGCGCCCACCCCCCCCCCAACCACTTCTCAACTAGGATCCACATTCTCATCTTGGTGGACACGTAGGCAGATTTCAAGAACCTCTTTGTTTTTAGGGCTATGAATCTGCATAGATCCAAGGGGCCGTGACAAAGCAGTACGCACCCCCCCCCCCACTTTCCATCGTCCCGCTGTGAAACAATAATTCCAATCTATATGTTGATGATATATTTGTGTTACATTATTGATTCCATTGAATAAATTAATATATGTGTGATATCCCCATATGTTATAAAAGGTAAGGTTCATGAATTATATGATGATGGAATAAGTAATATTTAGTTATTGATGTGCACTCTAATTATTGTCCTCAAATTATACGAGGCCCACAAGATTGGAATTATGACATTTGGTTTCTGTTGCGTCTAAACCTAATTTTTTAATTCATTATTGGAATGTTGTGATAAAAAAGTCTACCTGAAAATTTAAGCAAGGTTTCCCTGCACTACATTGAATTTTAGTCACTTAAAAACTTTCAGCCCGAGGTAAAAAGGTCATTTTGGTCTCGACAATTATAACTTTTGAGATGCTAGAATTAATCTATAAACATTATTAGACTCCATTTATAGTGTTGGTGCATACACTCACAGTGAATATGTAAATGCTTCGGATTTACACACATATTTCAAATGTGTGTAATGTGTCCCTGTATCCTGTGTCCACTATATAGTGAAATGTGCGTGTATGTGTCTGTGCGAGCGTGTAAAAAATGCATGCGCACATAACCTGTATGCGTGTATGCATATCACCACTGCTACAGATACACATACTATAGGTAAAATTTTGAATTATTAATATGAATCTAAGATCCATTGAAGGTAGAAAATTGAACATTTGCATCAACATTAATGGAGGAGCACAATAACGTATACCTGATTGGTAGATACTAGGGGAGAAGTGGACTAGTAGTGTGAACATGGTCCCAATACTTGAACATGTATTCTTGCATTTACATAATATCCAAATACTTGATATATAAAAACTTCAAAATTTTGATAGTACTATCTAGTGGTTATTTAGTTTTGACATAATAATTATGTACAAGTAGCCAATCACATCATGACATGTAAGAGTTCTTCACCCATGTACAAGTACAAAAAAGTCAATGTTCAAGCAATTATCACTTATATTCAAGTATTGGTTTCCACCATGGTTGAAGTGAAATTTTCAAATATATTATTTTAAATCAAATTCAAAATATGGTTTTCCCTCCAATTGAACATTCCAAACAAAAAATATAAGTTAACACAAATCTAAACTACATATTAGTGAAAAAATCACAATCCCATATGCATGAAATAATTGATTTTGTGGACCCCTTAACTTAAGGTGTACCACTAATAGCCCCTCTCACCTAATTTTGAAATGTTTTTATTTATTTATTTTCCTTGGAAAGGTGAGTATGTGGATACTTCTTCATCCCATAGACCCATTTAAGACAAAATGTCTAGCAGGTCGATCTTTTAGCTTGTGTGTGTTTTTATATAAAATATTTATCTTTAGTTAATATCGATAAACATTACTTATGGTGGCAGGTTGCTTGCAAGCCGAACGATAAAAAAGCAGTACACGTGTAAGACCATGAAATTATTTGCATCTGTTAATACTCTATGTCACACTATAAAAAGGACTAGGCTTCTTGGTTGCATTTTATAGTTGTGTGTTTGTATGGTGACTATAAGGTGGGCACATAAATTCAGCAGTTACATTTTGAGCTCTTCCTGGAAAGAAAGTTGTCATTGCAATGAGTTGTATTCTATGATACATTTAAATACATTGTTTTTACTATGATACATTCTTTAGTTTTTTAAAATTATTTATTTATTCAATATATACAAAAAATCATATTTGTATGTATTTATATAATAACATATATAATGTTTATATTATATATTAAACAATTTTGTTAACAATATTGTTTTTATGTTTTTATCAAGCTCGATTTATATATAGATCTTGGAAATTCCAAATTTTGATTCAAGTATTCGTTTTACGTAGAAAAGAAAATCTATTCTGATAAATGGACTTCAAACACAAAAATACAAACATTTAAATTCTACCATCTTTTTGGTAACATTTTATTCATATCTTCATCTTCATATCTACCAAATTACATGTCGCGCAATTCAAATGATTTGACATCGAGGGTCATTAGAAGAGTACACCTTTATGAATTTAGATTGATACAACCTTGATCATTACCCTAATATGTAGAGAGAAACCCTAAGATGGTAGAGAAACATTAACACATTTTAATTATCCATACGGAGCATGAAAAATCCACCTGTTATAGATCGAGAGAGATTGCGAATTAAAGTAGAAAAGGGGAGTCAAAGTCAAATGGTTAAGATATGAGCTAAGGTATTTTTAAAAGACCTAACATTGTTACAAAATTTTCCTTCAATTACCTGAACTTGAAACTGAATGAGGGGCTACAAATTTTAACATGAAGGATGTTTTGCTCGGTCTCGATCGAGTCTCAGACCTTGAAGCGTTTGTAGTTTTCCCTTTTTACGTTGAAATTAATTCAAATGTGGGATTGGGTAGGGAATTTATTACGTATTGCAAAGATACATTAGGATGATAATAAGGGGAAGATGAGGGCATCGATCACGAACAAATCAGAGCTGCTCAAAATTTATTCTGCACCAAACAAACTATCCGTAAATAAAGAAATGCATGGTTTAAGGATATTTAGATAACTGACAATATTTTTAGGTGGTGAATAGTGTGGGGGTCCTTGCAATAATCTATGTGCCATGTTTTGATGTGTCATAACGTATAGTCAAGTCATAAGAGCAACACACGAGGCAGGTTGGGTGTCAAACAAGATATAATAAGGTCGTAATAAACAAGTCTTGTATAAAACTAGCATAGATTTAGATTTAACTTAGATCAGTCCTTTGATAAATTTTGTGGAAGAAAATGACTCAGATTCTAAGAACTTAACTCTTCATTCATGATCGAACACGATCAATATATAGAAGTTTATATGACAAGGACCACTTTCTACAAGTGTTGTAGATTTTTTATGAGATAGAAGCATTTAAACATGTAAAATTTATGTAGTGCCCACTGCTCTTTGGCATTGATCTTACTATGATTTTTACTTACAATGGATTGGAGGCATAGAATTTGTTACAATATTTGATCAGTAGACATGGATAAATGTACATTACTATATTTGATTAGTATTTTGTTAGATATTATAGATATTTTGATTTCAGATATGTGGTGACTCAGTGTGAATTATATGCATGGATTGACATTTCTGTATTTGATGATGATATAGATTTACTAATTTATATATGTACTGACACATTAGTTTTTGATACATATATTTTGTTAACGATCTGGTTAGTCTTGTGATCTTATTATTAATTGATGAAATCATAGAATTGAAATATTCTGAAATTTTGAACAATTGGTGAAATTTCTTTATTTTAGTGATGATTTATTTATGTTATTTGATGATGTGAATTGATATGTATATGTAGATTTTATTTTTTGTATGTCATTGATATGTCCACGAGGCTAGAGAGGTATTGTTTTGATTTTGTAGGAAATTATAACACAACAAACAAAAGGGGATAGGAGACCAACAGTTAAGGAATTTTGGGTAATGGCAACAGGTCACCTTGGGAGTCTTTGTTTTGTGTATATTTTTATGTTGTTCATAAATTGTTAGGAGGTCCCTATTTTGGGGTGGTATCATATGTGATCTTGGGAGAATGTGTTTTTTTTATTTTTTAATTTTATTTGTTTTGTGAGTATGTGATTTATTATACTAATGTGATTCAATTTGTTATTGTTAGTGAATGTTCTCTATTTAAGCTAATTAATCTTATTAATTGAAGTAATTTGAGATGTGATCAAGGGGTGTTTAATATTTGTAGAGTGTCCTTGATTTTATTATGGATTTGAAAGGATTTTATTGGTTTTAGTGTTGTGTACTCATCCTTGCATGTACAACACGGATTTTGGCTTAATAGATATTTTTGGAGGCTTGTGGGACAAGTTAAGCTTTCCCTGCACCTCTTAAATTGATCTACCAACTATAAATATGGGGTACGGGGTTAATGTTAGGCCCCATTATGTGTTTTAGAAGCTAAAAAGGTTAAATTATTACACCTTCTTTCATGATCTTTTAATTTTATCCTTTGGAGTGTGGCTTTCTGTTTGTGTGTATAAGGAGAATTTTTCATTTCTCACCCACCAATTTATTGAGCTTTGGGTATGGGATTTGAATATGTGATATGGAGTTGAGGAGAAGTGACGTGGCATCCTACATGGAATCACCTCATCCTCCTCTTCTCTTTTTCATTTTATTCAAGTTTTTTTTATGGTTTTGGGGTTACATGTTTTATTTTCACTCTTACATTTTGGAGGAGATTTCTTTTAGAGCCTTTGTTTAAATCTCAGAAGATTGGTTTGTCCTTGTTTTAGACTTGGAAAATATTGTACCTTGTTCTTGTGGATTAGATACTCTTTCAATGGAAAGGTAGGGACTCCACCCATATATTTTATATCTATTTCTTCTGCAAATGGTTGTAAATTGGTGATTATTGTATGTTTTTAGTTTTGGGGATAGAATGGCCTTAAGGTAGCGTAGGAGAAATAAAATGGGGATATATATAGAGGGAGGGATAAGATTTGATGTTATAATTTTGGAGGGATTTTGGCTTGGGTGTCCCACCTTGTGATAAAAAGAAAGTTTTCTTATTTATCCTGATATATTTTGAGGCAGTGATAAGTGTTTGTGTGAACGATTGTTGTTGTTCTTGCAAAGCCATGTAAAATTTGTCTTGGTTACTTGGTAACTACAATTGCTTTATTGTTGGGGATCAGAGGCCTGATAATAATGGTATAGCTCTGATACCAAATGATAGAATAGAATAATATTGCAATGACCAAAGAGGGATGGAAGCCTCACAAATATTATTGATCATTAAATCAGATTACAAAACAATGCAAGAGCTGTAATATTTATAGATATTAGATAGCCTCATATGGATAGACATGACACCCTATCAGGCACCAACTATGAGATGATAAGACCCATCTCACATGCACATGTAATTACTACTAATACCAATATTGAATGTTATCCAACATAACAATATTAAATGCAAGTCACTAGACTAGAGTGCACATGTTGCACATTATTAAATAAAAGACAATGCAATAAAATGCAATAAATATGCCTATGCTAAATTATGCTAACATTCCCCCCCTTAATTTTGCATAGTTTCCAATGAAGTGGAGAGGAACTTTCTGAACAGTGTGAATTTGTCACGTGCAAGTGACTTAGTGAAAACATCTGCCTTCTGTTCAGCTGTAGGATAGAACTGAAGCTGTATGTTGTGCTTCAAGACATGCTCATGTATGAAATGAACTTGTACTTGAATATGCTTGGTTATCTAATGAAATACTGGATTGCGAACAAGCTTCAGAACTCCTTCATTATCAACATATACTGCAGTAGATTTCTATTGTGGTAAACCAATTCCTTCCAGTATTCGGCGTAGCCATATTGCTTCACAAACCGCTTCACCTATAGCTTGATACTCTGCTTCTGTAGAAGAGCGAGAAACAAAGTTTTGTTTCTTTCTTCCCCATGATATCATTCCAGATCCCATAAAGAAGACGAAGCCTGATGTTGACTTCCTATCATCCATGTTTCCTACATGATCTGAATCTGAATATCCAGTCAAGAAGAAATTGTCGTTCTTCTTGTACTCTAGACCAAGGTCAATTATACCCTTTAGATATCTCAATATTCTCTTTGCTACTTTCCAATGACATATTTTTGGTTCTTGCATGAAGCGTGATAAGTAGCTGACTGTAAAGCTAATATCTTGTCCAGTATATGTCAGGTAAATGAGACTCCCGATCAAATGTCGATAGAGAGTTGCATTCACTGGTCGTGATGGATCGAAACGAGATAACTGAAGTCTCACTTCCATAGGTGTAACAATAGGAGTGCAGTCCATCATCCTGAATTTATCGAGTGTTTTCTTGGTGTATTTCAACTGTGACACAAAGATATGATTCTCTTTTTTCCATACTTCCAACCCAAGACAATAATGCATGAGCCTGAGATCTGTCATGTCGAATGATCGATTAAAATCCTTCTTTGTTGAATCGATCATCTTCATAGAACTACCTATAATGACTAGATCATCGACATAAACAACCAAAATGACAATCTCCCCCCCTTTCGAATCCATGACTTATGAGATGCTCATCAATTTTGATGTACCATGCCCGGGGTGCCTATTTTAGGCCATATAGAGATTTTATGAGTCTGCATACCATCATCTCTTTTTTCTGGTATTACATAACCCTTTGGCTGAGTCATATAGACTTCTTCTTGCAAATCTCCATTAAGAAAGGCACTTTTCACATCCATTTGGTGGACCTTCCAACCAAATTGTGTAGCTAGAGCAAAGATCATCCTGATTGTCTTGATCTTGGCTGTGGGAGAAAATGTCTCCTCATAATCAATGCCTTCTTGTTGTGTATACCCCTTTGCTACAAGTATTGCTTTATACTTGTAAATAGTCCTATCTGATTTGTACTTAGTTTTGAATATCCATCTGCATCCAACGGGTTTCTTCCCTGGTGGAAGGTCGACAAGTTGTCATGTGTTGTTCTTCATCACTGACTGATACTCTGAATCCATGGAATCTTTCCAAGATTTTGATTGTAGGGCTTCCTGGATTGTAGATGGCTCAACTGTTTCAATAACTCTACTCATTAGGGCATAATTGACCTCTTCACGAGCTTGACTGTGAGTTCTAGGTCCAGGATTGGATGATGTGCTAGGTGCTTCATCCAAATTTGCATCTATTATTAATTGAGTATACCATTTAGGTAACTTCTTACCTATTCCATTGGCTTGTTGTGGATCCAAGTTTTCACCATCATCCAATTCATCACTGTCATCTTTAGTGGGAACATCAAATTTTGTCTTCACAAGAGGTGTATTATGCATGTTTGTTGAGTCGTTGAGTGGAGCATCTACTTGTTTCTTCTAAAAGAACTCAACATCCCTACTTGTGTATACTTTCTTTTCTTTTGGATCCCATAATTTGTACCCAAGTGCTTCTTCACTGTATCTAATGAATATCATTTTCTCATCTTCATATCCAACTTGTTCCTATTCTTCTTAGGTATGTGCATGCTAGCTTTACACCCAAATACTCTTAGGTGTGCAATTGATGGTTTCTGATTTGACCATGCTTCTCAAGGTGTCACTCCTTCAAGAGCTACTGTGGGCACTCTGTTCAACAAATAGACTGCAGTTCTTGCAGCTTCTGCCCAAAATGTCTTTGTTAAACCTGAGTCATCAATCATACATCGCACCATTTCCATGATAGTACGATTCCTTCTCTCAACTATACCATTTTGTTGTGGTGTGTGAGTAGGAGGCATTTGTCGACGAATCCCATGAGTTTCCAGGTAAGTCTTGAACTCATTACTTGTGGATTCCCCCCCTTGATCTGAGCGGAGAGTTTTGATCTTGCGACCAACTTCATTCTCAACAAGTTCTTTGAACTTCTAAAATGTCTCAAAGGCTTGACTCTTGTTTCTTAGACAATATATCCACATCTTTCTTGAGTAGTCATCAACACAAAGCATGAAGTATTGACATCCAGAATGACTTGGTTGCATGGGCCCGCAAAGATCGGTGTGCACCAAATCAAGCTTTCCCTTAGATCTATATGTGTTCTTCTGGAAGGGTACTTTGTGTTACTTTCAGCTGGGCAATTGTGACACTTGTCAGTGTTGTTCTTAAGTGTAGGAAATCCTTTCACCATGTTTCCCTTTTGAAGTGTTTGGAGATAGCCAAAACTGATGTGACCATATCTGTGATGCCATAGTTCTACAGATTGTGTGTCTTTGGCCACTAAAGCTTGATCATCCTTATGGACAAAATCAAGTTGGAACATGCGTCCAACATTAGAGGCTCTTGCAACAATCTTGGAACCTCTTTACTTATCTCTTATCAAGCACACTTTTTCTCCATTATTACTGTCAAAATCCAACTTCAAGTTGTGATCAAGGAGTTGACTAACTGATAGCAAATTCTTGGTCAAACCAGGTACATACAATACATCTGTGATTTTACAGTCATACTTTCCAAGAGGTAGTGAAATGTTTCCAATCCCCTTGACACTATATGATGAGTCATCACCTAATGACACATGGTTGTTGTTAGGTGAGTCACGTAGTGTGTAGAACCAATCCTTGTGTACAGTCATGTGTCTAGTTGCACCCGAGTCAACATACTAGATATCTTATGTGGACTTGGTTTCTTCATCAAACTGAGCAGAATACATGTGGTGTCCTTCATCTGAATCATTCTCATGTTTGGAAATGTACCCTTGTTGTTTAGGTTTTCTTTTCCAATTACCATTTTTCTGCCCTTGATTGTTGTTGTTGTTGGACTTCCCTTGATTTGAATTGCTGTTACCCTGTTGGTTATTAGGTTTTGAATTTTTTGATGAACCCTTTTGTAGGAATTATACCAACAATCTTTGATGTCATGTCCCCCTCTATTGCAAATGGGACACTTCTGGGTGTTGTCTCGTTGACTTTGGTACCTTTGTTCACTTTGATTTTGTTGGGACTTCTTGTGATTGGACTGAAATTTCCCCTTTCCTTTATGATTAGAAGATAGTGCTTGCTCATCTTCATGATCTTTTTTGTTCATTGCCTCTTCTTGTTGGAGTAGATTGACTAACTTCTCAAAGGTGACTGTGTGTTCACTCATATTGATAGTTGTCACAAAGATTCTGTAGGAAGGAGGAAGTGCTCATAACACAATTGGTACGAGGTCTTCATCACTTATCTCTTTTCCCAATGCCAATAGAGATGCCCTCAAAGTAGCAACTCATATCACAAAAACTTTAACCTTCTCATTGTGCTTGAACTTGAGACTATGCAGTTGTGATAGTAGGTTGAGGATGGCATTCTTGTTCTTTACCTCATAGACTGTGCTCAACTTATCCCATGCATCCTTGGCCAATGTGGCATCTCTAATGTGGGGTTGCACATCATCCGTTATGCCAAACAAGATGATCAACTTGGCCTTTTTATTGGCCCTGTCAAATTAAACTTGTTGTCTTTCATCATCAAGTGATCTTGTTATTTTTCCATCTGCAACTGTCCATAGGTCTTCAAACTCAAGTAGCATCTTGATGTTCAGTTTCCATGCAGCATAGTTGTCTCCTCTAAGTAGTTGTGAATCTAGCAAGAAGAACTTTGGTGCTTTTGCACCCATTTCTGCAATCTGAATTTCTGAAATTTTAAATTTTTGACAAAAGGTAAGGCTCTTATCACTCCAGGTTTATGGTCTCCCTCTCAATATACCGTCAGGCCGATATACCAAACCTTTCTATATACGCTCCCTTCTGATATACCCATCGGTACATGGAAGATCACCCTTTCAATATACCCATCAGTACGGAAAGAGGTGTTAATGCACATGAAAGAATTTAGTATGTGGTACTTCGACAGTACGGAGAAGGGTTTGTGCAAGCACAAACGAATGGGAGGGCTCAAATGTGTGTGTATTGTGTCCTTATTACTCCCTGTAGATTTTATAGGTTCGATACCCAGACGACATTTAGGCAGCTGTGTTAGGCATTAAGTGCAGTAGTAGTCATGACGGCATCACCCGTAAGTGCTTCCCAGAGGCACTGTATATACCGAACGATGCTAGGAGATCAAAGATCTCGTGTGATAGAACCAAACATAAAATAAAAAATTTGCACTTATTTTTTCCACTTCAAGCACCAAGATTAGTACAAAATGCTCCAAAAGTACATCAAAATCAAGTTTTTGTGTTCCCCCTGTTTAGAAAAAAGGGTCTAGAATCATAAAATACACAATTTAGGCCAAAAAATATTTTTACCCCCTAATAGGTGTTTTTCCGCTAAATTTAGCATGGCTCTAAATGTGTTTGGTGAGCTTATAAATTTGGAAATCTCCTAAAATTTAGTAATTTCTCCAAATTTTCCAAAAAAAAATAATTTAATAAAAATATGGAGAGAGTGGAAATTGAACCACTGACCTGTTTGTTCCCAAGATCGAAACAAACAATCTGAATATTGTTTTCACCTTTTCTCACAAACCGTGATCTGGGTTTTCCTAAAAAATTTGCAGCAGTATCATATAATATTTTTCTTGAAACCCACAAAATTTTAGAAGAATTGGAATCTTATTTTTTGAGATCTTACAAATTTACCAGCTAGATCTAATTTTTTTCAGAAAAAATGATCTGACTTGTATAGACTTTTCGTCATATGTAGAGGCCGAATCTGAAGATGATGTAAACTGTAAAATTGTGCGCCTCTTTCTTATCTTTCCAGTAAAAAAATGGCACATCAATCCAACATTGTATTAAAAATTTATGTCCTTTTTTCTAAGAGATATTTGCTGGAATTTTGTTGATGGGACTGCTTCAACCTTTGCTCCCGAATTCTTCACACCTCCAGTTTCAGATTTGATTTTTTTTTTTTTTTTAAATCTGATTTTTTTTTTCCACTCTTTTTATATCTACAATTTTTTTTTTCAATATTTTTCTCCTTTTTTTTAAGATCTCTTTTTTTCACAATTTTTTTTTCTTTTCAAGATTTTTTTTCTTAAAGATCTCCAAATCTGAAATATTCCGCCAATATGTTGGATCAATTGGCTATACCAATGACTAATAAAAAAAAATTTACCTTCCAAATAAGTGGATAGGTTAAATTTTAATTGAGGGATGCTTGAAAGGAATGGAGGTTGCAAGATGCTTTAATGGCTCTCCTTTGATGCAGATCTTCTCCAATGGATCCTCTCCAATAGTGATCCTCTTCAACCTTGCTTGGATAGAACCTTCTCTGATACCAAATGATAGAATAGAATAAGATTGTAATAACCAAAGAGGGATGAAATCCTCACAAATATTATTGATCATTAAATCAGATTACAAAACAATGCAAGAGCTGCATTATTTATAGATATTAGACATCCTCATATGGATAGACATAACACCCTATCAGGCACCAACTACGAGATGATAAGACCCATCTCACATGCACATGTAATTACTACTAATACCAATATTGAATGTTATCCAACATAACAATATTGAATGCAAGTCACTAGACTAGAGTGCACATGTTGCACATTATTAAATAAAAGACAATGCAATAAAATGCAATAAATATGCCTTTGCTAAATTATGCTAACAGAGCCAATGAGGAGGATGGATTCTCCTCCTCATTGAATTATAGGTTGGGTGGAGAGAATTACCTACTCCCCTTATTTTGTTGTTGTGATTGGATTTTGGAGAAATGGAGGAATTCAAGTTGGCATCTTGGAAAGAGTTGTTTTTTGGAAGATCAAAAGAAAAAGAAATAGTTATTTTTGTAAAATTTAGCCATGTTGTTTACACTTAAGTGGAAGCCTTGTATATTCTTCCATTTTAAAAGAGATTCTTGTAAATTGTATTATTATGTTATGTAGTGAAAGGGATTGAAGAAAGACTCTTGAAAGTTACAATTGTTGAATATGTATCCCTTCAAATCTAAAATGCATTGAAGTCGCATGTGCTTTCATCTTGTAAAATAGTTGTGTTAATTTTGGAAAAATATATGGAAATATATTGCTTGTCTTGAAATAGACGTCATTTTTATTTTGAAAAGTAAAGGAACTTGCATTTAGAAAATGATTAAATTCCTTCTCTATATGAAGTTCACTGTATTGTGGTTGAAAATATAAACCTTTTCATTTTATTGTAAAATCTAGTATGTTGGGATGTTGAAATCATAGACAAATATCATACAATGTGATAAGAAGAGAAAATAGATATTTCGTGTTTTTAAACAAAGAATATATTCTCCTTATTAATTGTATTTGGTTGGATATGAAAAGCTATTAGTTTCCTAGTATTCCATGTAGATGAATAGATAGAAAATTATAACTAATTGTCTTGTATTTCACTATATAAAAGAATTTGAGTGATTGTTTAAATATGGGAAGAACAAAAAATATATACAAACATGTCTACATATAATTATATAAATTTATATATTTATATATATTATAATTATAAAAATATATTAAACAAAATCATTAATTATATATATATTCAGCTTAGTCAAAGTGTTTCTTTTATATTAAATTATATATATATATATAGATATATATATAATTTAATATAAAAGAAACAGTTTGACTAAGCTGAATGGATTTTATATAGTAAGGTTTGTATGTATAAAAAAATGTGTTTTGAAGGTTGTAGTTGGGCCTACATGGCCTGACCAATGTTTTATAAAATAAAGCGGGTGGGGTGCCACTCCCACCAACTCTTTTAATATAAAGTGGGGTGGGGCAGCCCCCCCACCCAATATATACATTTTTGCTATCGGCCATGGGCCACATTATAATTTAAACCCTCCAAACTAATACAGGATGCGACCGCTCAAATATATATACCTTGTGTGTTTTAAATTATACACGCGGCCAAAATTTTAATTAACATATATATATATATATATATATATATATATATATATATATATATATATATATATATATATATATAATTAAACCCATATATTTTAAGGTGACAACCTAATATATAAGTGATTTTAGTATATATATATACTCAAAACACTAGTCTCTGTGTATATATCATTTTAAACTGGAAGTAAAAATAGGGAAAATAATGCCATAACCCAATAGGGTAAATCTTTTACAAATGAAAAATAAAAACTCAAATACAAGCTTAATATACACACAAATTGTGTGTATCCATCGAAATAGCCAACCACAATCCTTCATAGCTTCCGTAATCTCCATGGCTTCCACTCCTCCAACCTACAAATCAAAATGGAAAAAACGAATGAGTTTAGGGTAAAAGAATGAATAAGAAGATCTCATAAGGATATTTAGGGTTCTTTTTAAAATACATAAATCTAAGGGTTTATATCCACTTAATCTAATAGATGAGATTTCACCCTACAAATTTAAGTTATGTGATTTTGGTGGGAATGGAAAATTAATTAAATGGTATGGATAATGGGTTGAATGGGGCCACTTAATGGTTAGGGTAAGTTGATTCCTTAACCTTAGGTTATTAAGTAAATAAATGACATTTGAATTATAAGGATAAATTAAATAATTGTTATAGGGGAATTTAAACCCGAAATGATTGGAACAAATTAATAATAAATAATTGTTAATTTAATTACGAAAACCTTACAAGTATGTGGAAATTATTAATCATGAAATATTTAAACCTTATTGGTGGTCATCTTGTTGCACACCTTTTTAAACAAAGAAAAATTTATCTCGTAATTTTTCTTAATTAATTATTGGGTTTTATCTTGGGTTTTGTGCATGGAAAATGTAAGTGTTATACTTGGTATTAGAGTCATGGGTTCAACACTTGGACCCTTGGGCACACTTGGAAATAAAAACAATTAACCTAGTACAACCTACATCTAGATCACACAACATTGCATGATATATTAAAACTTATAAAGTCTAGAAAACTGAAACAAAACCTAGATGAGGATAATCTAACTCCCATCTTGGTTTGTACAAGAGGTGCGAACCAGATGAGGGGATATTTCACGTAAAGTTAGATATACCACCCTAGAGAAGGAATTTTTCAATATATTACAACAGATCCTAAAAACATTACAAGATGTGAATGTACCTATATGAGGTTGACCAATAGGGGGACGAGCTAGCCACCATGATAGAGAGCCATCAGTGGAGGATCATATCACTTCATGATATAGTGAGAAGTATAGACTGGAGAACTCTCATGCAGAGTCATCTAGGCCAGATTCACCACAGAGGGGACTATTGACCAAACTAAGCTCACACTTATTTTGGGTCAGCTGACACAATTTTTTTCCCCTTTGTGCTTCAATATGAATTTCTACATTTTAAGCACTTAAGGCCCCATGAAAGAATTTTCATTAGATATGAAATTTCTTCCCCTTTCCAGAGATATAAAGAAGTCCTTCTAACTCTCTATATTTTTCAAGATATGGGCCAGTGGGCCTGGGAAGGATTTTTTTGCCAAAAGCGGGCTGACGGGCCTAGGGAAGATTTTTCGCCAATGGAAATTGCAAACCAGCGAGAGACATTTTTTCAATTTTTACACTTTCTGCAAAAGGAACAAGTATAATTGTAGGGCCTGTGGGCCTGAGAAGGATTATTTTTTATAAGTGGAAAAATGCGGGCTGGCGGGCCCGAAGATGTCTTTTTTCCCAAGTGGAAAATGTGGGCTAGCGGGCCTGGGGATGACTCAAGTGTAAATGCGCGCTAACAGGTCTATGGGGGGAATTTGAATTTTTTTCACTTTACGTAAAATGGTGCAATTTTCAAGTGCGGGCCCATGAGCCTTAGGGGTCTCATCAGCGATTAAAAAGTCACGAGATGTAGAGGGTGCCATGTGCCTCATCGACGTAAATCCAAGGATTGGATCTAAAATGGAGACCCCAAACAAGTGCCAGGCTTCCACATGTCCCAGGTCTGAAAAGGGATAGAGTCGATAGTTGAAAATTAAAAATGGGACAGAGCCATCGAAAAGTGCCACATGTCGACTTGATGCAACATCAAAGGTAAAGTCTAGAGTGGGTTTCCAAATGAGTGCGAGGATTGCACATGTCCTAGGTCCGGAAAGGAGACAGAGCCAGCCATTGAAAATGACTAAGTATAAGGGTGTAGGAGGAAGCCTCCACGTGTCTCATCAGTATAACACTAAGGTTGGGTCCAAAGAGTGGGTTCTTAAACACATGCAGACTCTCCACATGTCTTGGGTCCAACTAAAGGCAAATAGACAGAGCAGGCCTGAATCGGATAAGTATAGAGAACCAGCAGATGGCACCACATGTTGTATCAACACAAATTCAAAGGGTGTGGCCCAAGGCAGAGACTCAGAAAAATGCTGACCCATCACGTTTCCCAGAGTCTGAAAAGGCAGAGGTGGTCATTGAAAAGTTTAAGTAGAGGCAGGCTAGTGGAAGGAGCTATATGGCAATCTAGCACAACTTCAAAAGTAAAATTCAAAGCGGGTTTCCAAATGCACGTTGATCCTCCATGTGTCTAGGGTCAGAATTATGGCCCCACTAAGAAAAAGGGACTTATCCAAAATAGAAAGAAATAGGGCATAACAAAATAAACTTCCATGTGTCTCATCTGTGTACTATTGAATGTGTGGCATAAAAGGAAAACCCCAAAAAAGTGCCACACTTCCACAGGTCCCAGGTCCGAAAAGGGACAAAGTTGACAATTGAAAATTCAAAATGGGGCAAAGCTAGTAGAAGGTTCCATGTGTTGACTCAGCGCAACTTCAGAGATCAATTCTGAAGGATGTACCTCAAAAAAGCACAGGCTTGCCATGTGGTAAAAGTCAAAAAAGGGGATAGAGTGGGCTTGAATCGGTTAAGTATAGAGAACCGGCAGATGGTGCCAACATTTTGCATCAGCGTAAATTCAAAGGTGTGACCCAAAGTGGAGACTCAAATGATCGTGAGGCTTCCACATGTCTAGGGACCGAAAGGGAGGAGACTCAAATCGGCTAAGTACAAAAGGTAAGCAGAAGCCTCCACTTGCCTTAACAACGTAACTTCAAATCTAAAAATCAGATTTGGTTCCCAAATGTGCATTGAGCCTCCACATGTCTAGGGTTAGAATTATGATCCGCCAAGTAAAGGGGACTTAGCTAAAATACAAATAAAGGAATAGGCTAGCAGAAGGAGCCACATATCTCATCAACATAATTTCAAAGGTGTGGCCCAAAAGGAAGTCCCCAAATGAGTGCCAACTCGGCACGTGTTTAGAGTCTGAAAAGGTAAGGTCGACTATTGAAAATTTCAAAGCCCTGTGAAAGCCTCCACGTGTCTGATCTACGCAGCTTCAAAAGAAAAATATGGGGGTGGTTTCCAAATGAGTGTGAAGCATCCATGTGTCCCAGGTCGGGCATAATGTCTTTGCTAACAGGAGGGACTCTGGTAAAATACAGAGGAAATCGAGGAGCCCACAGAATCCTCCACATGTTAGTCCACTGCAATTTAAAGAGTGAAAGGAAGGGCTTGAATCTTCAATATGCGCAAGGTCATGACATGGACCCTATATGGACAGAGTCTTTTAAATATTGCATGCCCATGACCCTGATCTTTAGACAACCATATCTTTCAACTAGAAACTCAAATTTGGGTGGGAGAGGACTTTTGGAAATATCTCTGTGTTGGCTTCTCATGTGCCTCCATTAATGTTTCGGCCTACTAATTTCAGGGGCAATCAAGTCTCCCACATGCCACCATGATGACGAATGGGCCTCTTTCTTGCCTAGTAAGGGATAGCGATGGAGGCATGGGTGTTGCAGGGAGACTCTTCCTTGTGGCAGGTGGATTTCAATGCTCTATGGAGTGGTTGGAGTAGGTGAAATTCAATGCATATCTTGAGTTTGTTTGAAGCAGGATTTGGATTTTCTCTCTCTCCTTCTCTCTTTACATAGGTATAATTCAATGCATTATAGGGGTGGTTGGAATAGGGTTTGATTTTCCCTCTCTTTCTCTCTCATTCTTCTATATATTGTAAAAGAGGGGCATATTAAAATGGTTTTTCATCTTTTCTCTCATGGCCCCCTCTCTCTTTCTTCCTTAGGGTAGAATGTGGAGTCTAATCCTACTCTCATGGCTATGTAATGGAATTTTATTGCCCCTTTCCCACTGACGTTGCACCGTGTAATTTTTGGAGAAATAGATTTTATTTCCTGATGCATATGTCCATTCTTGGCTCATTTTCTTGTCTTGTCTTACCTCTCCTCATTGCAGGGTATACTGTGCATACTCTGATGTTTATTACAGGTTTTGGGAGATGTGCTTAATGGGTTTTGAAGTGGTGTTCTATGGGAACTTTATCTTTGGTTTGTGGTGCATCTTTTCCACCCCCTCCTCCTCTCACCTCACTCCAATTTAGGTAGTTTGGATCTATGATTAGCCACTTCCTTTTCTAGTGTATCACTGGTTAGTGTAGGCTCTCTTTCACCCTCTCTCTCTCTCCCTATCTCCTTGTAATGGTTAGATTAAGATTAGATAGGTTCTTCCTGCACTAGAGTAGCTTGTGGCAGGTAGATTAGGAAATAGGAACCAACCTTCTCTGGTGGTCCATCTCAAGTTTTCCAAGTCCCATAGCTTGAGAGATGGTCTAATGTTGTGCAATCACACTGAATGCTCCACTCAAATTCAAGGCCATTCAGGGGTGCTGTGATTTTGCACTAATAGTTTTGGCATGCCCTGTGGTACTTTTTCATTTTTCACAAAATGGCACCGTTTTCAAGTGCGGGCCTACGAGCCCGTGAGGTCTCATCGGCCATTAAAAATTCATAGAGCCATGGAGGGTGCCACATGCCTCATTGGCACAACTCCAAGGATTGGATCCAAAATGGAGACCCCAAACAAGCATAAGGCTTCCATGTGTCCCAGGTCCAAAACGGGACAAAGTCAATAGTTGAAACTTCAAATCGGGGTAGAGCCAGTGGAAAGTACCACGTGTCGACTCAGCACAAATTCAAAGCTAAATTCAAGAGCGGGTTTCCAAATGAGTGCGAGGCTTCTAAGTGTCCCAGGTTCGAAAAGGGGATAGATTTGGCCATTTAAAATGAATAAGTATAAGGGTTTTTGTGGAAGCATCCACGTGTCTTATCGGTGCAACACTAAGGTTGGGTCCAAAGAGTGGGTTCTCAAACAAGCACAGACTCTCCACATGTCTTGGATCGAATTGAAGGTAAATGGACAGAGCGGGCCTTAATTAGCTAAGTATAGAGAACTGATAGACAACACCATGTGTCACATCAATGCATATTCAAAGGGTGCGGCCCAAGGTGGAGACTCAAACAAGTGCTGACCCTTCACGTGTCCCAGAGTTTGAAAAGGTAGAGGTGGTCATTAAAAAGTCTAAGTAGAGGAAACCTAGTGGAAGGAGCCACGTGTTAATCTAGCATAAATTCAAAAGTAAAATTCAGAGCAGGTTTCCAAATGCATGCTGAGCCTCCACGTGTCTAGGGTAAGACTTATGGCCCCACCAAGCAAAAGGGACTTAGCCAAAACACAAAGAAATAGGGTAGAGAAGTGGAAACTTCCACATTTCTTATCAGCATAATTTAGAAGGTGCGGCCAAAAAGGATTACCCCAAACAAAGACCACACTTCCACGTGTCGCAGGTCTGAAAAGGGATAGAGTCGATAGTTAAAAAGTCAAAATTGGTTTGAGCCAGCAGACGGTGCCACATGTCAAATTGGCACAACTTTAGATATAAATTCTGAAGGTGGTACCCCAAACAAGCGTAGGATCACCACGTGGTCAAAGTCAAAAAAGGGAGACAAAGTGGGCCCAAATTGGCAAAGTATAGATAACCGATAGATGGTGCCACGTGTCGCATCAACATAAATTTAAAGGCGCGACCTAAAGCGGAGAATCAAATGAGTGCGAGGCTTCCATGTGTCTAGGGACTGAAAGGGAGGAGACTTGAATCAGATAAGTGCAAAAGGTAAGCAGAAGCCTCCATGTACCTCAACGACACATCTTAAAATGTAAAAATTAGAGCTAGTTCACAAATGTGTGTTGAGCCTCCACGTGTCATGGGTTACACTTATGGTCCCACCAAGAAAAGGGGACTTAGCTGAAATACAAAGAAAGGAACATACCAGTGGAATGAGCCACGCGTCTCATCAGTGTAATTTAAAAGGCACAACCCAAAAGGGAGTCCCTAAATGAGTTTTAACTTGCCACGTGTTTAGAGTCTGAAAACGTAAGGTTGGCTGTTTAAAACTTCAAAATCTTTTTGAAGCTTCCACGTGTCTAGGGTTAGGCACAATGTCTCTGCCAATAGGAGGGACTTAAGAAAAATACAGAGGAAACCGATGAGCTCGGGGAAGCCACCACGTGTTAGTCTGATGAAATTTCAAGAGCGAAAGGAAGAGGCTAAATCTTCAAGATGCAGGAGGCTGCCACGTGGACCCTACATGGACATATTCTTTGAAATATTGCACACCCGTGACCTTGATCTTCAGATAGCCATATCTTTTGATTGGAAACTTGGATTTTTGAGGGAGAGGACTTTTGGAAAGATCTCAGCATCAGCTTCTAATGTTCCTCCATTAATGTTTCGGCCCACTAATTTTTGGGGCTATCAAGTCTCCCACCTACCGCCATGATGAAGAATAGGCCTCTTTCTTGCCTAGTAAGGGACAACGATGGAGGCATGGGTGTTGTAGTGAGACTCTTCATTGTGGTAGGTGGATTTCAATTCTCTCTGGAGTGGTTGGAGTAGGTGGAATTCAATTCATATCTTGAGGTTGTTGAAGTAGGATTTGGATTTTCCCTCTCTCCTTCTCTCTTTCAGTAGGAAAAATTCAATGCATTGCAGGGGTGGTTGGAATAGAGTTCAATTTTCCCTCTCTCTCTCTCTCTCATTCTTCTATATATTGTAAACGAGGGTCATATTCAAATGGGTGTTCATATTTTCTCTCCTACCCCCATCTCTTTCTTCCTTAAAGTAGAATGTGGAATCTAAGCCTATTGTCATGACTATGTAATGGAATTTTCTTGCCCCTTTCCCAATGATGATGTACCATGTAACTTTTGAAGCAATAATTTCTATTTCGTGATGCATCTGTCCATCCATCGCTCATTTTACTATCTCTTCTTACCTCTCCTCATTACAGGGTATATTGTGCATACTTATATGTTTATTACAGGTTCTGGGAGCTATGCTTAATGGCTCATTTTCTAGTGTATCACCGGTTAGCGTAGGCTCTCTTTCACCCTCTCTCTCTCTCTCTCTCTCTCCCTATCTCCTTGGAATGGTTAGATTAAGATTAGATAGGTTCTGCTTGAACTAGAGTAGCTTATGGCAGGTAGATTAGGAAGTAGGAACCAGCCTTCTCTAGAGGTCCATCTCAAGTTTTACAAGCCCCAGAGCTTGAGAGATGGTCCAATGTTATGCAATCACACTAAATGCCCCACTCATATTCAATTCCATTCGGGGGTCCTATGATTATGCACTAATAGGGACATGGAGATAGGGCTACAGGAAATAAATATAGATCCTAGAGTCCTAGAATGACGGATGATCATGAAGAGAGAACCTAGGAGTCGACATACATTAGCTACAAATCATATCAGAGAGATATTGAAGCTATGCCCATCTCATTATGCTGGTGATATAGGAGGTTTTCAAGAAGAGGCTTAGTTAGTGAGCATAACTGGATGCTTCAAGGTTTACCCATGTAGTAGCAACACGAATGATGGTGTTGTGAATCATCTTCTAAGAGATGGAGTAGGTGTTTAATAGAGGACTGTGTAGCATAATCTCCATGTATATTAAAAGACTCTTACATGGGATATTTTTTAGGATCATTTCCGTGGCCAATATATTTCCTAGATAATTATTAAACAAAGGATCGATGAGTTTCATGACTTGCGACAGGAATCTATAAACATGGAAGAGTATGAGAGACGGTTTCTAGACTTGTTTAAGTATGTCAACTACATGGAGGATGAGTAGATTAGGATTCACAGGTTCATCAAGAGCTTGAAATTGGATTTGGGAAATGCAGTGGACATTCATTGTTTGCAGACCTTAGCTGGGACTACTGAGAAGGCTTACATTGGATAGGAAACTAGGGGAAAGACACAATAGACTATAGATAGAGTAAGGATATATATTAAGTAGATGTAGGATAGTAGGTCGAGGGGGTTAGATCCTCCTTATCATGGTGGACATAGTTCAACATAGTCCTCTTTCAAGCCACCATAGGGGCCATTTCAGTAGTAGCAGTAGTCTCATCCACCATTTAGACCTCCATGGATATTTGATGCACAGAGAGGATAGAGTATGGGGCCTCCTCCTAGAGGACCCATCAGGACAAAAGAAGCACCCAGGGCTCTATCAATTGGAGCTTTCCCTCAATGACCAAAATAGTCTACATTGGGATCTACTCCAAAAAATACTAGACCACTAGAAGGAGATGCTTCTTTTGTGAGGGATCATTGTAGTTGTTATGGATGAAATGAACATGGACACCATTAGAGAGAGTGTCCAAAAAAACTAATATTAAGCGTAATGCACCTATTTTAGAGCCTATAGTCAATGATATGAGACATAGCCATCAGATTAATGCAGTGTTCGAGAACTGCCAAGAAGATCATCAAGGTATAGTGATAGAGACTACAAGTAGCATTGGTTGTATCCCTACCTTAAATTTTTTTATTTTGGCTCTTCTGATTCATTTATTACAAAATCATTAGTATATCGATATAGTCTAGTCGTAGTTAGGTATGGCCTTAGTTGGGATGTTGAGATGGCTTCCGGAGCCAAGATCTCAATGGATGCCTTAATTAAGGAGTGTGTAGTGGTCCTAGGATCCTTCACCACAACCTTGGATATTTGTATCCTTCCTTTGGATTCATATGGAGTTATATTTGGAATGGATTGGTTATCTTCACAAAAAGCTAGCGTGTATTGTTATAAAAAGGTTGCATCTTGTGCAGATGATTCAGGGATTGAGATGGTGATAGTTGGAGTTATGAGACGATTGAGATGGTGATAGTTGGAGTTATGAGACCCATCTTTATTTGCACCACATTTGCTAAATAGCTAAAGCGGTGTGTACGAAGAGGATGCCAATTGTACACCATCACTATTAGTGATCAATCAGAGGATGAGACTCATGGAACATTACTTAGTGATCATCATATTTTGAGGGAGTTTTCAGATGTTTTTCTAGGTGAGTTACTTGGTTTATCTCCCACACGTGAGATAGACTTTTATATTGATTTGGTTTTGGGAGTGGAGCCTATCACATCTGATCCATATAGGATGACCAATTCTGAGCTATGTGAGCTCAAATTGTACTTAGAGGGCCTTCTTAAGAAACACGTAATCTATTCTAGTGTATCTCCATGAGGTGCACCAGTGATTTTTGTGAAGTAGAAGGATGGATCTTTGCATTTGTCTGTTGACTACAAACATCTAAACAAATTAATGATTAAGAATCTTTACCCCTTTCCACACATAGATGATTTGTTTAATAAAATTAAGGGGGATACAATGTTTTCCAAGTTAGATCTTAAGTTTGGTTATCATTAGTCAAGGATTTCAGAGAGGGATAGCCACAAGACAACTTTTCGCACTTGATATGGCAACTACGAGTTCACGGTTGTGCCATTTTGTATGCCAAATTCCCTTGTAGTATTCACGAGTTTGATGAATGGGGTGTTTAGGACATTTATACACCATTTTGTGCTTGTGTTCCTAGATAATATTCTTATTTACTCATGCAGATGTGAGAAGCATGGCGAGCATCTTCATAAGGTTATAAAGTGTCTTTGAGAGTAACATCTATACAAGAACCTAGAGACTTGTGAATTCTTCTAGACAAAGTTTCAATATATAGGTCACATTATTTTAGGAGAAGGTATGTAGTTGATCCTTCATATATTAGAGCTATCATGGATTGGCTAGTGCTAGCCAATGTGACCGAGGTGTGTAACTTGATGGGATTGATAGGCTAACACTAGAGGTTTGTTTAGGATTTCTTTTATGTCACGTATCCCATCACATCCCTTCATCAGAAAGAGAAGAATTTTATTTGGTCAGAAAGATATCAGTAGGCCTTCAAAACACTGAAGTAATTCCTTATGAAAACACCTATTCTAACAATTTATGATCCTCAGAGGGATTTAGTCATATGCACATATGCTTCACTAGTAGGGATAAGTGGTGTATTGATGCAGGATGGTCATGTAGTAGCTTTTGAGTCTCAAAACCTCAAGGATTATGAGCTCAAATATGTAACTCATGACCTTGAGCTTATAATAGTGGTTTATGATTTGGTATGTTGGCAACATTTCCTTTTAGGAAGGAGGTTCATTTTCAAGACAAATCACCTGAGCCTTCAGCACCTCTTCACACAGCCTAATCTCAATGCCCATCAATGACTTTGGATGGAGTTGTTACCCGAGTACGATATGGAGATAGAGAATGTAAAAGGTAAGGATAATTTGATTTTTGATACCTTGAGTAGCTAGGGGAATTTGGTTATGGTGAAAATAGTTGGTGCAGAATTGAGGACCAGGATCTTACAACAGCTTCTGCATGATAGCTTCTACCTTTTAGTTACAGCAAAGATCGAGTCTTAGAGACCCCTTGATGGGAATTTTGATGGATTTACATTAGAGTGAGATGGAATTCTCAGAAAAAATGGTTAGATTTATGTACCCAAAGATGGAGGATTGCTACAATATATCCTTATAGAGGGACATCGTACACCCTATTCATCCCATCTAGGGGTGAAGAAGATGCATGTGACTTTGAGACAGTTGTATCATTGGAGAGGGTTATAGAGAGATGTAGCTCATTTTATTTCTTATTGTTTAGAGTGGAAAAAGGTGAAGGTCAAGTATCACCATCCATATGGCCTTCTATATCCTCATGTCATATTGGATTGGAAATGGGACACCATTTCCATGGATTTTATAATAGTGCTACGGATGTCGAGATATCACCACAACACCATCATGGTCATGATTTATAAACTGACAAAAGTGGCTCATTTTTCTCTGATGAAGACCACCTATATATCTAGTGTAGTGGCACGAGTATATTTGGATGATATATTGAGGTTACACAGGAATCCATGGAAAATAATTTGTGACTGGGATCCCTTGTACACTTGTCATTTTTAGACTACCATGCAACATACTCTCGGGACAAATATAAACTTTAGTACCACCTATCAGCCTGAGATGGATGGAAAGACTAAGTTGGTGAATAATATTTTAGAGGACATGCTTCAGATGTGCATCATGGATCATCTATCAAGATGGAAGGAGTACTTGTAGTTGCTTGATTTTTTTTTTAATAACAAATTTCAGAGTTCTATTGGTATGGTTCCATTTTAGGCACTATATGATAGGGATTACATGACACTACTGAGCTATGGGAAAGGTTGGAGGATAGGGTATCTCTTGCGAAAGATTTATTATAGGATATGGAGTAATAGGTTGTCATGATTAGACAAACATTGCAAGATGCCCAAGATAGGGAGAAGAAGTATGCAAATCAGAGGAGGAAAAACCATAGTTTTGATGTTGGCATGAAGGTTCTTCTTCATGTCAGGACTCATAAGAGCCCTATCCATTACGGAAAAGGCTCTAAGCTAGATCCTAGATTTGTGGGCCCTTTTGAGATCTTGGAGAGGATCGGTCCCTTAGCCTACCATTTAGCATTTCCACCCAGCTTGTTTCACATCCACGATGTGTTTCGTGTTAGTGTTTTTAGGAGATACATTCAAGATCCTTATCATGTATTAAGATGGACCACATTAAAGGTGCAAGAGCAGGGGCATGTGATTGTGGAATCTATGCAGAATTTAGAGCGTAGGACCTGTTATCTAAATTTTTTCCCTGGAAAAATTGATCAAGCATGACCCTATGTAGAAAGAAATCAAATGGATGGTCCGTAATACGAGCCCGTTGTGTGCATGATTCATTTTTAAACTAATGCTAATGCAAGTAAAGACTAACACCTAATAGCGTTAATTAGCAAAAATTAACCAAAATACTAAGCACCATCAAGATAAGAATTAAACAAGGCTAGATATTAACATTCATCTTATTCAAAACTTTGAAACTAACAATATTAAGTGTCTAAATCCTCTATTCTCTAAGAACAAATAAATGAATGGACCTATGTAGGCTCCATGGCAATAAAAAATGGTTGTCTTTGGTATTTCAAGAACCTAGGAATGAGGGCTTGTCAAATTTGCACAACAAGACCCTTTTGACACATCCCATATGACCTAAGCACTTAGGAAAATGCTTAGCTCTCCAAGATGATGAGCTCTCAAGAAAACAAAGGAAAGCTTTGAGTCTATTTTGCTATATGCTTTGCATTTGTCTTCTCAAGAAGTTTAGGTGTTGGTATAAAGGTAGAAGGAGGGCTCCTTATATAGCCCAATGGATAAATGAAACACTTCATCCCTTTACATGTGAGATAAAGGTAAAACAAGATTAGGAATGGATAAGGTTGCTTTATAAAAGGTAACCTTACTTTAGAAGGGTTTAATTTACGCTTAGTAAATCATGGGAGTTGGGGGGATGTTTTAATTAATCAAAGGTGATAAACTAATAGTAGATGTAAGCTTATAAAAGCTAATTAGAGAAATATTAGTACAATTTAGGCTATTAAAAGGGGATTAAATCAATTAAATATTGATTTATTGGTTAAATGGAAGGGAAAGCTAATTAATTAATAATAATTAATTAGTGTAGATAGAATGGGTGGTTAATTAACGAAAGTTCATTAGTTAGGTTGTTCATTAGATAGGCGACTTAATTAATTAGCATAGCATAATTAATTAATGACAGTAAGAGATAAGATTATTTCTTTTAATGATATGTCATAAATATTCTAGAAGAAAGATAATTAGCGCAATTTAAGTATTTAAATTGCTCGGACGTAATTATGGGTGTCTACATTTGCCCCTGTTTGGGGTGGCGTAAGTGACGCCTCTTCAAAGATAGTAGATGGATGGAATTTTGAAAGGATAGAAGAAAAAATTAGTAGGAGGGAGAGATGCCCCCCTCGAGTGTCGATGGGGTGATGAAGGAAGATGATCGACGATTGAAAAAGGTGAGATGGATAGAAGAATGGGAAAGGGAAGGATGCCCTGAGAATACATAAGATTAGGGGTGAGAGGAAAGTGATGTAGAAGAAATATGGAGGAGTGGAGAGAAGAGCTTAGCCTCTAGCCATTGTTTATTGGAACATATTTGATGTCATCATATTACCACGATAGCTACGTCATCAGTCTTTATGAAAAATATAAGCATACACCAAAGGTAGAACCACATGAAAAGCCATATTGCAAAGAATTGTTCATTGCTTAAAATAAAAATTCCATAAAACATACAACAATGCAATGTAATACGAGAAGGAAACTAGCTCATTTAATAGGGAAAACATGTATGAACGCACATATCCAACCCAACAACAGTCAAGACAGTTGTACAAATGTTTTGTTATCAAGCTGAAGAGATCCACATGTTTGTGATTGACGACAAGGGTTAAAAATGATGACCCAAGCAAGGATACATGTAAGGGGAAATGATAATGGACACGAGGTCCAAGGAAAAAGCATTGTGCACAACAAAACAACACTAGGCAACAAATGTGCCACAGAGTACAGACAAAGCATGCAACTAGCTTTGTAAATGGTTATGAGTCTGGTGATCCACGAGTTTTATTAATCAGGGAAGATGTGAAACAAACCAGTAGCATACGGAGAAAATACCATGTGCAAGACACAAGTTTTAGTTGTAATAAGCAAGTTACCATTTTTGTAGGTTTTTTACTTTTTAGGAGTTTCTGAAAAATTTTGCCCTCTTTTTGGATTTTTGACATGATATATATTGTTTTTGTTTTGTGTTTTCTAAAATGTGGTGAATAGTAGAAGAAAATAGAAGAAATAGAATGAAGGGCCGAGGTGCAATAGAAAGTGCCCTATGTGGAAGAAAGAATAAACAAGTGACAAATAATGACCTTGTTTAGTGGAAAAAAATTATTTAAAAAAATTATTTTTAAAAAATAATTATTTACGAGAGTGTAAATAAGAAGAAAAATCACCTAGGAGCCATAAAATTGTCCTAGGGGGAAGAAAGAGGTATTGGACCGCAAAAAGACTCAATATGGTGAAAAATAATTATTTAATAAAAATAATTATTCCATAGTGAACAGAGGAGAAAACGGCGGTCAAAATGAGCCTCCAGGCCTTCACGACAGTGAAAAACAAGTTTATGTACACCACCTTGGGGGGTAAATCACTGGGACCAATTCATTTTAACCAAGCACTATTGAGATTTTACTGTGAGGCTCTGACAACAATGAGGACAATGGTGATCGCACGGGATCGATTGATGTGAGTAGACATAGTTTGAGGGTACCAACGACATGCCGATGACGGTGCCTTCATGAGTATCCCAACCTTGATTGTAAAATTTTGTCATTAATGACCTAAAATTAGTAATTAGGGCTAGAGGGTCACGTGGGTGTGCATGCACGCATGTGCAGTCATCAAGTCGGGGGCACATGCATCCTTTTAGGGGCGCAAGCATCTCTTTGGGGGCGTAGGTGTCGCTTTGCCTATATGTGCACATGCATGCACACACTCCACACACCCACACACACAAAAATACACTACACATGTGCGTGCGCGTGCACACACTAGAAGGGAAGTGCACATACCGAAAGTATGGTTCACACACTAAGGGGATACACGTGCATAAGTGCAGGGATAGGAATGATGGCACAAGCATCGAATGAGTGGCGCACACACCAAAAAGGGTACGCAGGCACACGAGTGAGGGCACGAGCACCCTAAAACACTTGCGTGCACACGCATGCACCAAAAGGGAGGTGCACATGCCTGAAAGGGCACACATATGTCCTAGGCTAGTGGAGGATAGATAGAAAAAATGCCAAAAAGATGACATTTAGAAGAAAATTTAGGAATTTTTGGTTAACCCTAAAATGATTAATAGATTTTTAGAAGAAATGTTAGCGACTAAAGAGTGGATTGATATTTTGCAGAGATGATTTATGACCGGTGTTGCAGATGTGTGGGAGCGTCATTTTCAATTTTTTGAGTTAGAGGGAGAGCATGCATCGGCGAGACATGTGGAGGCTTATGGCCAATACTTCTCGAGGCCAGTGGGGTTAGCCCCGTGTCTTGGATGCCATATGTCATTCTCGAAACAAGGCTTACTTACTACTACTATGCCAAGTGGATGGCATAGCGAGAGCTAGTGTTTTAGATTGCACTACTGGGGAGATAAATGTGACCCTAGAGGACATATGGAAGATACTCCACATGCCGATCATTGGTACTTTGATTGAGTACAGATTTGATATAGGGAAAATTAGATCAGTTTGCAGCGACCTTTTTAACATAGATGAAATACCACCATGATGGTATGACCATTGCATTGCACAAGTGTATTTCTGACCTGACATTGCATCGAGCGACCCCTACACATTATGTCACTTTATCATTGGGTTTTTTCTCACTAATAAGACGAGGAAATATTTCCTGAGAGGGATGCTACCATTAGTTCATGGAATTTTTATGTGGTGAGCGATATTACTAGGGATAGTGTATACTGGCGTATTTATACTAGGTATTTACATTTGATCACATACCACAGTCAGAAGACCATTGGGCCAGCCTCATTGTTACAGATTTAATCATGGGACCATATTGCTATTGGATGCCATGTGGGAACATTTCATGTTCGAGACCCAGAGGAGCCATCCTTACATGGTGTGGATATCAGTAGGTGGTGATGTTCAAGGACACCTAGGCAGCCTATATAGATATCAGCAAGAGTTCGATGAGGGTATCAGTGATAGAAATTATATGGAGACCCTATAGACATATCCAATGGCTAGAAGATGCCATAGAGCTTAGTGTGTGCTCAGTAGAGAACTTTATCCTTGGGAGTCGCAGCTACATCATAGAGCTATATAGAGTTGATAGGTGCCATCAGCAGCTTGGCATAGTATAAGGGGTTCCACAGCCTGATATATGGTATGCCCACAGAGATTCAGAGAGGTATACCATGGGCCCATGCATACCTGTGGCCCAAGCCAGGGTAATTTTCTCACAAGTGGTCCCACAGGCATGTGACCCATCGTGACAGGTCAGGGATCCAGGTACTACAACAAATTATTTGACTTGGTACACCACTGTGTTACCTCGATGCCTTACTATCTTGGAGGAGGCTTGGACGGCAGGTGTTTGACCACTTAAATATATTTGGCATGGTTTTGAGTGAAGAGAGGGTGGAGCAGGTCCTGATCTAGAGAATCCCTTTGATAGGATATGACATGATGAGCAGGGTGCCCCACATGTACAAGGACCAAGGCCCCAGGGTCTAGGACAGGTACCAACATAGATTCTTAGAGCCAGAGTCCTAGAGTAGGGCTAGTCATCTAGGGTGACACAGGATCCATCCTTAGTGGCATAGCCAATGGCACAGATAGCAACCTTGCAGCAGTAGTTACAGAAGCCTCTAGCTGAGAGAGATTAGGCTAGAGTCTAGAGAGATGAGGCCCGAGGCTGGTGTGTGACAACGATAGCCTAGTGAGATCAGGCTTGGAACCAGATTGTGACTTTATTATTAGAGTGAGATCAGGCTTGGGCCTAGGCTAGCCCAAGAGGTGACAATGTTGTCCATTTCTAGTAGATTCAAAAGATGGCCTCTCAGATGGCCCAGGTGACAAATTTATACTAGTAGACACAGGTCTAGTTGCATCCTATGATATTAGAGTGAGATAGGGTCAGGGCCAAGGCGTATAGTGGGTGGGGCCAAGGTTTCTCTAGCCTCAACAGAGATAACATCCTACCAACGCACAAAGGGTACAATAGTGACTGCCCAAACTCATAGAGATCTAGCCACGGCAGAGGCCAGGGCCTCCTATTACAAGTCCCTATATTTTGAGGTAGTTCTGACTGAGTGGTGAGCACCTTCTTACAGTCAGCAATCGAGTAGGGGCACCAGATGGGAGAGGCCTTAGGCCTCAATGTAGCATCCACGTATAGAGAGAGTCAACGATACTCATTCCATGCTACCTCTATGGGAAAGGTCAGCTACTCCCTCAAAGGGCTCAAGTCAGCCTTGATGTTTTGTATGTCATTTTGTATTTGTACAACAGTTTTGACACATACCTTTGATGAAGGATTTTATTATATTATATATGTATCACCTTCGTACACCTCAGATGAAGGCATTTTTTATGTATAGTAGTTTTTGATACATGCTTCTGATGCAGGATTTTTTGATGTACTGCCTTGATGTATATCCCTTTTTGATATAGATATATTATACATGTATGATTTGGACATTTTTAACATGACATATGTGTATATGAGATGGACATTTTTTAATTATTTCTCATGGATGGATAGATGTGTTTATGATGCATTCAGATTTGATTTGACATGTATATGTAGCATGATCTTATTGATGTATCATATGTGTTTTGATTTCTAGATGATTGACTTTGTACAATATATCAAATGTGTTTTTCTTATATGATGTGTCATACTTAGTGGATGGGATGATATGATGATAATGGTGCAAGGGGGATAGATTTTGATATTTGCGATCCCTCTTTCCCCCATTTGATGATATGATATGTAGTGATTAGCTTAGCACTCATGTATGATGTATATTTAGTTTTTTCTTGATATATGATGTATAGATGATGTTAGATGTGATGATAATGATGGTAATGTGATAAAAAAACAATGCACATCCAATAAACACAATCAAACAAATGCTAACAAAGAACACAATGAATTAACCTAATAACGCACCATTATTCAATAACATGCAAAAACATACCTCAATATGCACAAGAAAGAATAAATCTAATCTAAGAAAGAAAAAATGAATTCTAACAAAGTATGCCCTAAGCAACAAACAACCTAAAAGAAAAAACATGATACAACTATACAAGCAAACAAGCAAAGCAAGAAACAAGACAACGCAAGTAAATGTTTTTGTAAGATTTGTTTTCATGCAACAATTTTCTATTTTATTTATTTATGTGAAATGATGTTCTATTGTTTTTGGTTTTGTTAAAACAATTTTCTATTGTTTTTGTGCTTTTCGATATTTTGAATGTTTTTACAATTTTTGACAAACAATTTTCTATTATTTTTGGTTTTTTGAAACCATTTTCTATTGTTATTGGTTTTGTTGAAACAATTTTCTATTGTTTTTGCGCTTTTGGATATTTGGAATGTTTTGGCAGTTTTTGAGAGACAATTTTCTATTGTTTTTAGTTTTTGAAACCATTTTCTATTATTTTTGGTTTTGTCGAAACAATTTTCTATTGTTTTTACACTTTTGGATATTTTGAATGTTTTTGCTATTTTTGAGAAATAATTTTCTATTGTTTTTGGTTTTTGAAATCATTTTCTATTATTTTTGGTTTTTTTTCTAATGGTTTTCCAGAGTTATGAACAAGTAACCAAGAAAGCATGGATGCTCCCAATGTTAGATGGGGAATATATAAGGGTAGAGGCCACGCGTGTATGAAAAAGAAGGTGAAGTCATTGAATTTCCCCCAACATAAGGTGGGGAATAGTGAAATACCATACCCCTTACAGACGAATAAAAGAAGAAAAAGCTGGATCAAGGCTTGACAAGATTGGGCTCACAAGGAATCTAGAAGGCAGAACTAGGGCTAGGCTAAGTAAAAGTACCCTCTAGATGTAAGATGCTTGTGAACAACGAATCCTCCCAAGGTGCCAGAAACTGGTTTTCAACCGAGGACCTATCCAAAGTGCCACAATTGCATGGTTTTCACTTGTGGATGACTTGTTTTAACTTTTTAAATTTTTGGTAATTTTGATCATTTTACCATGTTTTTGATTTTTTTGCTTTTCTGATTTTGTGCCATGCTTAAGCATAGAACCACTTAAGATGCATGGCATTCATAGGCTCACGGAGCTCATCACCATTGGGGTGAGCAAGTTTGTATGCCCCTAGGTCGTACTTGGCTATTATAACGTAAGGTCCTAACCAATGTGTTTTGAAATTACCTTTCTTTTCTCATTCTACGCTTGTATTGAACTGATTCTCCTTCATGACTAAATCACCAACCTTGAACTATCGAGGTATGATTCTCTTGTTGTAATTTCTAGACACTTTGTTGTAATACACTTTGAGGTGTTTAAGAGTTTGAATGCGCTTCTCATCTAGGATCTCTAATTCAGCTAGTCTAGCTACCTAATAATCCTCATCTTTATCCAAATAGTCCTTAAGAGATATTATTAGGGAAGGAAGTTCAATTTCTAGTGGGATGATAGATTTTTTCACAAATACTAGAGAATATGGCATCGCACCCGTAGGAGTGCAAATAGAGGTTCTGTAAGCCCAAAGTGTTGGGTGGATTTACAAGTGCTAATTACGACCTATTTGACTGACCATCTTCTCCATTATTCTTACCAAAGTCTTGTTTATGGCTTCGTCCTATCCATTACCTTGTGGATAATATGGTGTAGACCATTCTAACTTGATTTGGAACCACTGACAAAGACCTTTCAACATTTTATTCTTAAAGTAATTTCCATTATCTGTAACAATGGTTGCAAGAATGTCATATCAACAAATGATATTATTTATGATAAATTTGGAAATCTGAGCTCATGTTACATACGTTAAAGGGACAACCTCCATCCACTTTGTAAATTATTCAGTAGCTGTGATGAGGTAGGGGTAATTTTCCATATCAAGTCAAGTCCCCACTTAGAAAATGGCCATGGGGTAATGATAGGTTACAATGGTTGTGATGGAGCATGGATGAAGTTTCCATACTTCTGGCAAAGTATACACTTTCTTACATAATTGAAACAATTAGTTTCCATGGTAGGCCAATAGTAGCCTACTCTCAACAATTTCTTGGCCAAAACCATTCCATTTGAATGTGCTCCACACACCCCTTCATGTACTTCTTTGATTGCTTGGATAGACTTTGTCATATCAAGAAAATGTAACAGATTCCCATCATAGCCAGGATGATAAAGTGTACCTCCTAAAAGGGTGTAACAGACTATTTGGAAAATTAGGCTTTCTTTCTTGGAATGGAAGATATCGGGAGGGAACATGTTGTATTTGACATAGGTAAAGATAGGCTCGTACCATGGGGAATTGGGACCAATAACATCACAACCTAGAAAAGATTCTGGCATGTCATATATAGGCTAGCGTAATTTTTCCACAAAGAAAGACATTTTATTATTTCCTACCAGAATATGAAGTATAGAACCTACTATCACCATAGCATCTGTCAATCTATTCTGCACTTGTGGAATTTTTTCAAATGTGCTGTGCATGAAGGAATCCTAGAGAGTTTCTACCAGATTTTTCTATGGTATGATATTGTCATCCTTAACCTTGTATTCATCATTAAACTACTTAATAATTAACTGAGAATTACCCACAACCTTGACATGATGAATGTTCCACTTGATATCAAGATTCATCCCTACAATAAGTGCCTCATACTCTGCAATATTGTTTGTCCAAGGAAAACCTAGGCAAAAAGATTGTGGTATAGGGTTTCGAGAAGGAGTAATGAGGACCACTCCTGCACCTAAACCGTGAAAAGTAAAGGACCCATCAAAATGTATCTGCCACATAATAGATTCTTCAATGTATAGCAATGAGGCATCTGGTAGATCTAGATTTAAAGGTTCAGTGCCTTGCAAAGGTGCTTCTACTAGTTGGTCAATGAGTACTTGTCCCTTAACTAACTTCTGATGTACAAATTCTATGTAAAACTCACTTAGTAGAATGATCCAATTAGCCATTCTACCTGTGAGGGTGGGTTTAGATAGCAAATACTTGAGTGGGTCAACTTAGATATAAGCTTGGTTTTGGTATTCAATAGATAATGGCACAATATTTTGAAAAGTAAAAACAACCACCAAGAAAGCTTTTTCAATTTGGGGATAGTTGAGCTTATAAGTGATGAGAGTGTGACTGAGGTAGTACACCCCTTTTTCTTTGTGACCAAGGTCATATTGGGCAAGTAGTGCACTAATAAAAAATTACGTAGCAGAGATATAAATCAAGAGAGGCTCTCCAGTAGTTGGAGGCATGTGGACAGGTGGATTGGCCAAGTATTGTTTAAGCAAGGCAAAGGCTTGTTGTTGCTCTGGTCCCTAAATGAAGGTGAAATCCTTTTTAAGAAAGTGGGTGAATGAGTGGCACTTATCTGTAAACTAGGATATGAAGCGAAAAATAGTTTGGATTTTCCCCTATAAGTTATGTAGTTGCTTAATGTTCTTATCTGGAGGCATTTCAGTAATAGTAGACACTTTAGCACAGTCTACCTCAATTCCTCTTCTTGATACAATGAAGCCCAACAGTTTTCCTGATAACACGCCAAATACGCATTTCTTTGGATTTAGACTAACCTTGTACTCTCGTAGGTGCTCAAAGATATGATGCAAAATGACGGGGTGATATTCCCTTGTCTTAGAATTTCCAAGGATGTCATCCACATAGTCCTCCATGATATCATGAATCATATCATGAAAAATTACTGTCATTGGCCGGTGATAAGTAGCTCCTACGATTCTAAGGCTAAATGGCATCACCTGATAACAGAAGGTACCCCAAGGAGTCATGTAAGCCATTTTGTTCTGATCTTCCTCAGATATCTTGATTTGGTTGTATCCTAAAAATCCATGGAGATCCATGAGAGATAACATCTCATATCTTGTTGTTGAATCCACAATCATGTCAATATTTGGTAATGGAAAATCATCCTTAGGGAAAGCCTTATTAATGTCTCTAAAATTTGTGAAGATTCTAATCCTGACAGGATTTTTCTGGATAGGGACGATGTTAGATATCCATTCAGAATAATCAATAGGATAGATGAATCTTTCTGTAAGCAATCTTTCCAATTCTTCTTTAACCAATAAGGCTACTCTTGGGTGCATCTTTCTAAGCTTCTGTTTAATAGGCTTAGCATCTGCATGCACAACTAGGTTGTGCATGACCAAAGTTGGATCTAAGCCTAACATGTCTTTCTAGGACCATGCGAACATGTCTATAAACTCTAGTAGCAGCATAGTGAATGTCTTCTATTTTCTATCCGAGAGTGAAGCTCCCAATTTTACTATCTTTGGGTCCTCTTTTGTACCAATATTGACATCGATGGTTTCCTCTACTAATAACTTTGACAAGTCCGCCATATGCGTAGGATCGGGAGGAAGGTTGAGATATTCATCCAAGGATGTATCCATGATATTTTCATCCTTGGCATGGTCATTTTTATTTTCCTTTGATTTTTTTACTTGTTTTTCGGCTAGTGCCTCAAAGAGGTTTTCACATAGATGTGAATTGGACTTTGATTTTTGCCGAGGATTTACGTTGGAACTTTTTCCCTCAATTTTTCTTAATTTTTGTTGACCATAAAGCTCATCCTCCTCATCAAAATAAGCATAGGTATCCAAGTCAATATAGAATCCCTTTTTGTGGTCTCTAATGGGAATTTTATCCCGTATGCCCATGAACTCTACGATAGCTTCGTCATTCTAAAATAGATCTAGCGACATATGACATTATTGGTCCCATTCAACAAGGGAAGGGTAAACAATGTCAAGGCTTGGTTCTTTAGGGGTTATGGCTAGGACATCATTGTTCATGAATAGGTTTGTGGAGGCAAGATCATCATATTGGCTATAATGGGAATTTGTATCACTATCTAGATAGTTAGAGATATCCTCACGTTCAAAACAAGTAGCATCTTGATCATTGGGTTGTGCTCCATAAGGGTGAGTTCCAATGAGGTATCTTTCTATTTAAAAATGCAGAAGAGGCACTGGTTGTCTCTTTCCTTGTTCGTTTCTTCCACATCCTAGGCCTTTGTAGCCCATGGAGTACATCATTTTACTAGATTACTCATAGTCAGGGGTTTGATAACAAGTTGGCTGAGTATCCTCTAGGATCCAAGTTGTAGGTGGATCTAGCAATTTTTCTTCAGCCAAAAAGCCTCTAGGTAAGAACCACCCAATAGTGCATTTGTTTCTAGGTTTTCTAAGAAATAGTTGGGTCGACCTCTAGTCTTGGGTGACAATGAGAGGTCTGAAACCAAGAGGGATTACTACACATTATAATCTCCACAACCATATTCAAGGATTTTCATCTCCCATGAATCAAAAGGAGGGGTTGATGTAGATGTACCATGGGCACAAGAACTGAGAGAATCCAAATCTATTTGTGATTCCATGGCCTCATATTGTAGAGGGACCACTATATCGGTAGAGGGAAATGCATACATCCCCTTACCTACAAAACTACTAAGAGCTCTGCAATTAGCGAAGGGCTCTAAATCTCCTTATATTGTAATGGTGTGTCCCTCATGCTTCAATTTAATGCATTGATGGAACATCGATGGAATAGCCTGGATGGCATGAATCCATGGGAGACCTAGAAGCATGTTATATGGAATCTCAAAGTCCAGGACATGAAAATTTGTTTGATGGCAAGTGGGACTCACCTCCATAGGAAACATGATTGTTGCTACTGATTCCCTTTCCGTGTTTTTGTAAGCAGTGATAGTGATAATATTTTACTCAAGACCCACCTCAGTATGTCCTAGCTGTTTAACCAACTTAAGTGTGCAAATGTTCAACCCTAATCCATTATCCACAAGCACCCGTTTGATCTTCTTTCGGGTAACCACTACCTCAATATACAGAACAATATTATGTGTTGGATTTTTAGAAGGGATGTCCCTATGATTGAAGGCAATATGTTCATTTGGTATGATGTTTGCTATTGCGGCTTGAAGATGTGTAGGATCTACCTCTAATGGCACTCCCGACCCTTGAAGAGTTTGGTAAAGAATGTCTTTGTGTACATTGGATATCTTAAGAAGATATAAGATCAAAATCTCTATAGACATCTTCTCAAGTTTCTCTAAGAGGTTGTATTTACCATTTTGTGGGGTTGATGGAGAAGATATGGAATCACGAGGTGCGCATGCCTTGTTACTGTGATGAATCCTTTTCCTTGATTTGGATGGAATTAATATAGTTAGTAGGAGAGAAAATACATCCAATAAGTGAATCATAATGATTGTTGTCTTTTTTGGTATATAAACAATTCACTACTTTATAACCTTGGCATGACTCTCCGTGATCCGACTTTGAGTTTTCTGATTTATCATGGTTGGGGGAATGGCTCTTTATATATCGCCATTTTCTCGTTGGGTTTCAGAGTCTTCCCTAGGTTTTCCACCTCTATTTCCCCATTTTCGATGAGGTCTTGGATATAATGACGAAGTCACAGACATTATTTTGTTGTATGTCCTTTGAAACGATGCATTTCGCAATATTCATGCTCTTTGTACCACGAAGGTTTTGGAGCATTTTCATCAAATGGTTGTGTTGTAGGATATGTCATCATATGAGCCGCGTCTAATTGTTTTAGTATAACCGAGAAAGGTTCATTAAGAGTGGTGAATGTTCTTCATTTTGATGGTGGTTGAATTGGTCCTTTGGTTAGTTTAAAAGGTTGACTAGTTTGGACCATTTGTACACGTTTGGAATCAGTGATCCCATCTCCCACCAAAATTTTTTGTTAAAAACCTTTAGCTTCTCCATGGGTTTAACATTTTTAGTATCTCTAGACTGGGACTTGAGAGTTCATTTAGAAATGACAGCTTTCTCTATTTGAACCCTTTTTTCGGTGACCTCCTCAAAAGTGTGAACACAATGCATTTGGAGGTGGAAGGCTATGTCCGGATTTAGGTTGGGTACGAAAATACTAACCAGGGATTTTTCAGGGAAAGCGCAAGGGAAGTGGATAACTATCCCTCTCCACCATTGAAGGAAGCTGGTGAAAGTATCATTAGGGAAATTTTTGGCACCACATAAATCTGCCATGGTGACATCACTCTCTATGTTGTATGAGAAGTGACGCACAAACCTTTTTGTCAATTCTAGCTAAGTGAAAATTGATCCCCGAGGTTAATGTGTAATCCACTCCAAGGCTTGACCACCTAGACTCTTGGGAAAAAGTCTTATGAGATAATTATCACTATAGGACACCTCTTGACATGCCATATAGAAATATTTGACATGATCCCATGGATATCCCTTCCCTTTATATTTGTCAAATTTTGGCATGTTGAATTTCATAGGAAAGGGTTGAAGGGTCATAGTCTTGTCAAAAGGATAGGGACATAATTATTCATATTGATACTTTCTAATGCTCCCTATATTTCTGTCTTGAAGGCTTGCGAGTGTTGCTTTCATAGAATGTACCTCTTGTGTGATCAATTTTTCTCTAGTGGGAGAAGCGGGGATATATACTCAATGATACCCCGTATCATCTTCTTCTTTATTTTCTCTATGGAATTCATTGATCTTAACCTTAGCCCTTGAATTTTGAACATTTTTGCTTCCTTCCTTCTATATAGGAGAGGTTAGCAAAGCTAATTGTCAGCTTAGGTTACTAATCTATTTTTGATTTGTGCTTTTTTCTTCTAAAGGTTCCTCCTCTTCCTCGTATTATAGAGGTTCTTCACCATTCTCATGTCCTGTTCTGTTTTTACGTGGCACTTTGATGAAGGGTATTCTATGTCCTACTATCTTATTATTTCCTGTGTTGGAGATAGAAGCATGTCCATGTGTCAGAATATCCTCCATGTTGATAAGGGGTCGTTCTTCCTCATTAGCATTATTCATAGGTGGGATTGTTTCATTTTCAGTGGGAATTTTGGCCCCTAATTCCATGACCCGTGCTAGCACTCTATCCTTATGTCTAAAAATAAACTATCTAATAAAGTAGGGTCAAAATCAAATTCTACGTGTGAGGATTCCAATTCATTACCACTATGATCGACCATATCTTCTATCTCTTTTTCCATAGAAAACAAAGGCCCTAGATCATGTCCAATGAAAGGTTTTGACCCTTGTCTATTCAAGGCTTCACAAGCTTGTCCTTGTTGTTCCTCGTATGTTTGTTTCTTGAGTCCTAATCATGTTTTGGGAGCCATGATTTGTGATAGTTTCACTAAGGTAAATTGTAAATTTGTTCAAAAATTTGTGACCACACCTAATTTAAATGCAAGATAAATTTTCAAGAATATGAATGAATAACAATGTGAGAATACCAATGTGATAGAGTGATAAATCACCAGTTACACAAATGTTTGGTATCTAAGCCTAAAAAATGAAGTACTTCCTAGACTACATCTCAAAAAGTAGTTTAGTGTCGCAAGATAATCAACAAGATGTTCTCACTTATGCCAAGTTCAATAGAATGAACAAGACACAAGTAAATACAAAAAGTTAATGTGACCTCCTAACAAGATATACTAGAAGTGAGCTCAAATTGGATTAAGACATATATCCCAAAAAGTTCCAGTTACAATTTTTGAGTGACATAACAATATCACCAAGATATGTTAACAAAACTTTATGTGAAAGTAAGGTATTGATATCAAGATGCTATTGATACAACACGCACAAGTGGTAACACGTAGCACTATTCAAAATTGAGGTAATAATAGAATCAAACCAAAAGCTTAAAGTATAGCTAGGAATAGTTAAAATATGTGCAATGTAACCTTACAATATAGATATTTAGGTTGAGTTTACAAAAAACAAGACGTAAATATCAAAATTGTAGTGATACGATACAAACAAGGTAACCCTTCTAAGGAAGTTCAAGATGATGAACCACACCTAACTATAAAGACGATCTTGACATGGGTATCGAGATCACAATGGCCACCAATGATATGAATACATCTCCGTAAAATTTAGATGTGTAACTTACCTAGCCACAAACATGGATGGGCGTAAACAGACAAAAAAGTGGCAGAAACAATCGATTGGTAACACATAGGTAGTCACCCATCTTTTGATCAACAAAGTTTCAAAAGAATGTGAAGGAAGTAGACCAAAATGGGGATGAAAAATGCTAGCTTTGCTTCAGGCAGAGTTTCACCTCGCCTTAAGGCAAGTGAAAAACTAAGCAAAAGTAACACATCACACGTTTCATGTTAAAAATATGCCTCACAACTCAACACTGTTTTAGAATGGTCAAAGTGGACTCCTCGCCAAAGTATATTTCCCTAGGTGGTTCTCTCATCCAAGGTGTTACAAAGTTGTCCACGAGTGGGGTGATTTACCCAAATAGTCCCAACTATCTTGGGAGTATCTCATCTTTGCTCCTTTCAAGCATAGTGGGCAATAAACTCATCCATCGTGTACTTAAAAGGGTCGCGATAGGGACAACTTATAACACTATCTCAAAAAGGAATCACTAGTCAAGTAGGTAGTGCGAGGAACTTCCCATTTCGTCCACAAGGTTCCCTCTTGCATGGACTACTTTGGGGTTCCTGGAACCACCCCCATTATTGTAGCTTAAGGCATTATACCAAAGGGGTTATGTTCCAGTTGAGCGGAGAGGGACGTACCCTTTTTCGAAACCTGCAATACAATGTTTTGAATATGTTGTTCTTTTTATCTTGTTTAATTAGGTGTGGTTTTCTTGAATATCTTTTGTAAACCTATATAACAACTGTATTAGTAGTTTTTGACTTCATTTTCGATTCCGCCTTTCTTTGACAAGTGGTGTGTTTTGGTCCTGTATGAGGATTTTTAGTAGTTTTCCATCAAAAGAGTAAACATCGTTTCTGATTCTCCAGATCGTCCAAGGACGCAAGAGAAGAGCATACGTGATGTTTCCAAAATTTGAAAAGATATCAAATGGAAAAACACTTTAATTCAAACACATCACGTTAACCACTTCCAATTTAAATATTCCTAACAACCTCAAAGCATCAAAAAGGACTTAAGAATCATTTTTGATTCACAAGATTTCCCCAAAGGATGTGAGGGAAGAGCATACATGATATTATTCCTATAAGTAAACATGCATAGTTTATCTAATCAAGTAAAATCATGTAAAAACATCCTGACAAAAATGAGTATGTGATTAGATAAAACCTGCAAGAATGTTAAAACCTCAACACATTAATTTCAAGAAAACAAACGACACCTGCGTCTGTATTTTGGCATCTGCATGCGGGTTAGGGAAGATACACCACTCTATGATTTTTTTCGATTTACAGTGCACCTACGCCACCCAAAAGGCGTGTGTGCCACCAAAAAGATGTGTGCACCACTCTGTGTGTTTCAGGCTTACTGTGTACCTATGCCACCTGAGAAGCGTGTGTGCCACCAAAATAACGTATGCGCCGCATTTTATAAAAATAGGTTAATTTTTACATAGAGAACTTGCACTACCAGAATAGCGTGTGTGCCACCGGAAAAGTGAGTGCACCACCACTTTGTAAAATATCCTTGGATTCTGACAGAATGCTTACACCACCAAAAATGTGTCTGCACCACCAGAACATCGTGTGCGTTTGGGTTAGGGTGTACGCGCCGATCTAACAGGTTTTGAGTTATAGTGAAGGTACAATACAAAAATGTGTCTGCGCCCAGGTTAGTGTGTCTGTGAGCTGGTTAGGGTATGTGCGTTGGGATTAGTGTGTATGCACCAGGGTCGATAAACAGAGAATTAGGTTCTGACAGTGTGCCTGCACCACCTGAGAGGTTCTTACGCCCCCAAAAACATACCTGCACTCCCATTAGTTTTTCTGCACCACCCTTGTAACCAAAATATGACAAAAAACATAAGAAAGCTCACAATACTACAAATTTTAGCAAGTTAGTTTAAAAATGGCAATAACCCATTAAAATGATGGCTATGAAAAAGAACTTACACATATAAAATTAGCAAAAATTCCATAAAAATAGATATTAATTACTACATGTGCATATCAAAAGTTTAGCCAAAACAATGAAATTTAAACTAAAATGCCAAGGGACTAGGTCCCATTGGGCATGCCAAATGTGTGCATGATTTGTTTTTAAACTAATGCTAATGCAAGTAAAGACTAACACCTAATAGCCTTAATTAGCAAAAAATAAACAAAATACTAAGCGCCATCAAGATAAGAATTAAACAAGGCTAGATATTAACATTCATCTTATTCAAGACTTTGAAACTAACAATGTAAAGTGTCTAAATCCTCTATTATCTAACAACAAATAATTGAATGGACCTATGTAGGTTCTATGGAAATAAAAAATGGTTTTCTTTGGTATTCCAAGAACCTAGGAATGAGGGATTGTCAAAGTTGGGCTACAAGACCCTTTTGATACCTTTCATATGACCTAAGCACTTAGGAAAAGGCTTAACTCTCCAAGATGATGAACTCTCAAGAAAAAAAAGGAAATATTGTAGTCTATTTTGCTATATGCTTTGCATTTGTCTTCTCAAGAAGTTTAGGTGTAGGTATAAAGGTAGAAGGAGGGCTCCTTATATAGCCCAATGGATAAAGGAAACACTTCATTCCTTTGCATGTGGGATAAATGTAAAATAAGATTAGGAATGGATAAGGTATAAAAGGTAACCTTACTTTAGAAGGGTTTAATTTATGCTTAACAAGTCATGGGAGTTGGGGGGATGTTTTAATTAATCAAAGGTTATTAACTAATAGGTAGATGTAAGCTTATATAAGCTAATTAGAGGAATATTAGTATGATTTAAGATATTAAAAGGGGGTTAAAACAATTAAATATTGACTCATTGGTTAAATGGAAGGGAAAGCTAATTAATCAATAATAATTAATTAGTCTACATAGAAGGGGTGATTAATTAATGAAAGGTCATTAATTAGGTTGTTCATTAGATAGGCAACTTAATTAATTAGCATAATGTAATTAATTAATGAGAGTAAGAGAGAAGATGAGCGCTTTCGATGATATGTCGTCAATTTTATAGAAGAGAGATAATTAGTGCAATTTAAGTATTTAAATTACTCAGGTGTAATTATGGGTGTCTACACCCACGTTTCAAATCCAACAAACAAGTTGCAGACGAGCTCTAAAATGGAGGAGTAGGGTCAGGGAAGGAGAAAACACTGTCAAAGAAAACCAAAGGCTCAAAGGAGAGAAACAGAGAAAGCCTCAAAGTTTTTGGGCTTTGTAAATGATTCAGAGCGAGCCAAAATTGGCTAAGTATGGAAGAATGAGAGGAAGCTGCCAAGTGTCTCAACGATGCACATTCGAAAGTGGGACCCTAAGTAGAGACTCAAATGAGCGCAAGGCTTCCATAGGGTTTGAAAAAGGAATCGGCCCAAATTGGCTAAGTATCACAAACTCGTGGAAGGTGCCAAGTGTCAGCACAACACTACTTCAAAAGTAAAATTTGGAGTGCAAACAAGCGCCAAGTGTCCACGTGTCCTAGGTAAGACATATGGCCCCGCTAAACAAAACGACTTAGCTGAAACATAAGGAAATAGAGAAAAGCTGCAAAAGGTGCCATTTGTCTCTTTAGCACAAGTTCAAAAGGTAAATCGAAAAATGGTCCCCAAACTAGCACTAGCTCATCACATGGCCATGTTGAAAAGTCAAAGTAGGATGGCAGGTCATTGGAGACAATTAGAACTTTTCTGGATCAAGAAACACAAAGTATGGAAATGAGTTGTACTTCTGCTAATTCCCAAGGAGCGACATGTCAAACTGAAATTACGTGTGGGAAGGTGGGCCTGGGGAGGACTTTTTACCCAAATGGAAAATATAGACCGGTGGGACCGAAGATGGTTTTTCAACAAAATGAATTGCAGGGCTGCAGGGATTTTTTACATTTTGTATTTTTTGGTGCCAAAGGTCGCAAAGTAAATCTCAGGCCCACGGACCCGTTCTACTATTTGTTTTTCACCATTTTTGTAAGGACCTGACTCAAACATTCAAATGAACATATCTTTCGATCCAATGCCTGAAATCCAACAAATTTGGCACCATTGCAAAGGTATCGACCTCATCTTCGCCATGGAAACTTGAAACTTTAATTTTGAGGAGGTTTGGTGGGCAAAAAATAGAGAAATGTCTTCATGCCATTAATATACAATATGATTATCCATAACAACCAGATCATATTTGATTCGATCCGTCGTTCTCCCTTCTTCAGCATGCCAAACACTCATAGAGCGGCAGACTCGACAGATTGTGGGTAGATTTAGAGTGGCATTTATGGTTGGTAGCTAAGCTTCAATTCCATTTTACCACCTCTTTTCTTCTTCCCTCTTCACTGCATCTATAAAAGGATTTGGACTCATTGTAAAGGGTTGGATATTTATGTTTTGCACCCTCCCTTCTCGTCTGGTCTGCAGATTCAGTTTGTGGAATCCAAACCTCCCATTCAAGTTGTAATACAATTTTTTTCCTCTTGGCTAACTGTAATGTACTGTATCAAATATGGAGCAATAATATTTGTCTGTGGATTATTCTCAACCCACTCATGTGTTCATTGTTATCTTCTGATCTCTCATTGTGATTTGGTTATCTCTGCATGGTGGTTGTATTACATTTTTATGTTTGTGTTAAATTACAAAACATGTGTTTAACATTCCTTTGGTGCATAACCTTGTTAGCTTAGGTTTATTTATTTCACATCTTCTCAACCCTATCCCCTTGGTAAGATAGAGTAGGTTTAGAGAATATCCTCTACAATTTATTTGTGTGCACCTGAATAGAGGAATAGGAACTAGCCTTCATTCGGAGAGCTCTCTCAATTTCAAAGTCCCACACTTTGAGAGATGCTCCATGTTATGCTATCTTATTGAGAGTCTCAATCCATCTAGTTGTAGACATTCAGGGGTGCTGTGATTTTGTACTAATAGTTTTGGCATGCCCAATGGGACCAAGAATTCTACATCTTTATTGCAGCAAGATGGATATGCACTTGTTGTATTTTTTTAGCTTTTAGGAAGCTATGAAATTATACATCTAGTGACTCCGAAAGATTAGAGTTCACTGGTTTCAGCAACACAAGCTTGGAAGATTCATGAGAAGAATCCAGACTAGATGAAGAACTAGAGAAGAAGGATTATTTTTCTATATACACTTATCCCTAGACAGAAGGAGAAGAGGGAGAAGAGCCTAGAGGTTTCCATCTCCACCAAACAAAACCTTGTTAACACCTCCTCCTTGTAGGTCGTTCATTCAATCAGAAAGGGTTCTCAGGTCAATCATAATGGCACAACCACCTAACCCCTATGTCAACTTCACTGACAGCAGCCCACTCACCCTCAATGCAAAAAATCTAGTCCCAGTTGTAGTATTAAAAAGCATCCCATATTTCACTAGAGAGAACTAGACTTCTCCTAGTGATCACATTAAAGACATTACAACTGTCTGCACAATTCAAGAGATCACTAAGATGGACATTGCATTCAAATTTTTAGCCTCTTCACTCAAGGTAAAGCTTTGCAATGGTCCAGGAGTCTAACAGTAGGCTCTATTCAAACTTGGGACCATCTGTGTAGAGATCTTCATAATCAATTTGGAGAGAAGGGAGATAATATATCCTTGTTGGAGTAACTAACAATAATCAAGAGGCCCCCTAATGAGTAGTTGACAGATTTCAACCTCAGATTTCAAATTGACATGGGATAGGATTCCACTGGTTGTGAGGACCACAAATGAAGGTGATTTCTTATAATTTCTTAGAGCTTTAAATTGTGATATTGCCTTAATGATTTAATCAATGGGAGGTAAAACCTTACCTGTAGCCTATAATATTTCCATTTGAGCTGAAAATTGTTTAATTCAAGCTAGAAAAATTGCTCCTAGGCCACCTAGGCCACCTATGTCTTTATATGTAGAACTAGGAGTCCCAAGCACTAGTCAAACACCCACATTAGCTCCCATACCCACTCTAAGGAATTAAAGTTCAGCTGAAGCTTCCACCTCATCCTATAGCACTTCAAAGGAACTACAAGAGGTTATAAAACAACTACCGAACCTATGGAATGATCTAGTGACCATCAAGAGGCAACAAGCTCAGAGTTCTAGGTCATATCTGCCTCAAACATAGTATCAATCTAGGCCCCCATACCAACAAAATAGACCACCAACTCAGGATGCAAATAAAAATAAAAAACAAGGGTAACCTCAAGCTGGTAGGCCTTACTGACCATATGATCCAAATACAACTTCAACATCAAGGGCCTTGGTTCCTAAAAAAAAAACATGGCACAAGAATATGATTGGTGTTTCCCATGTGGTCAACCCCATAACCAGTCAATGTGTTTCAATGGTGCACTAAACTAGGCCTTGATGGTAAAAATCATTGGTGTGTCCCAAGAGTCCAGTCAAGAAGAAAATCAATAGAAGGAAACCTAGAAAGAGGCACATGCAAGTGAGACCATGCTTGTCAATTGGCAGGATGAAGATTTATGTGGGATGAATCAAACACCTTCTCAAAGTGTAGCTTCCAATACATGGTCCTAGAAAAGGAATATTAGAGAGGGATAGTTATGAAACTCAAGTAATCCTCAACCCTCTATTGTTCCATAAGGTATTGATACTCAAAGTGAAACTCCCAATGTGTAGAATCAACCCAAGCCACCTTCTAGACCCACTCAAACACCGGTTGTAATGACCTATGTGCAAGAAAAGAATGTGCCAGGGAAGGTGCAATTAAAATATAACTCATCCCCATTTAACTTAATTGAAGAAATGAAGAAAAAAATGTGAATATTTCAATGTGGGAGTCATTATCTATCCCAGGACAGAGGGACTTGTTGTAGGCTGCTATGGTCAATTGGTCAACCTCAAATCATCCCCCCAACCAACAAGAGAAAGTGCTTACCAATGCTGCTTATTCTGAAGGAAACCATGGAGGAGGACAAGGTAAGAATCTGAAGCCCCTTCCATTCTATGTTTCCTTGATCATTGGGGACAAATTGGTACATAATAGCATGATTGATTCAAGGGCAAGTAGCTCTATAATGCCAAAGAAAATAGCCGATCAGCTGGGTCTTCAATATGAAGTCATCTCCAAGGGCGTAGTGCAATTGGATGGGATAGTGGTAAAAATATTGGGAGTCATAAAGGATTTGAGCCTCACACTGCACGCATGATGCAAAACGTATCAGTCATAGACTTGCCACCACATTTTGCATTGTGTTTGTCGAGAGACTTCACTTTTAAAATTAAAGGCTTTTTTTTTGCTGATTGGTCGCACATGATTTTTAGAAAAAGGTCTGGGGCCAAGGCTATGATTAGATTTGAGCCCATTGCAAATTACCATATTGAGTCTCATGTACCCAGCCCAATAAATGTGAAATTTTTAGCTTTTGAACAAGAAGACCTCCCGAGCACTTGTGAGATATATGCCTAGGTTGGGTGTATTCCAAACTTGTCTCTCGATGAATGGGCAGCCAAGAGGCATGGTTTTGACCCTTATAAGGAAATGGAGGAATCTGAGCTAGGAGTCTACTGTTTGCATGAAGAGAATTATCCTCTTCCTGACATCACTAAGCCAGACCACAAAGATGATAATGAGGTATGGAAGTTATTCTTTGATGGCTCGAGAACTAGACAAGGAGCTGGAGGAGGAGCCATGATGATTTAACCTAAAGGTACAAAATATTACTTAGCCTTCTAGTTTCAATTTTCTTGCTCAAATAACATATTAGAGTATGAGGCCTTGATCCATGGACTGCATTGGGCAAGGAAAAGAGGGATCAAAAACTTGCAAGTGTTTGGTGATAGTGAGCTGGTTGCGAATTAAGTCTGAGGACAAAATGATGTCAAAAATGATCTGTTAAAGAACTACAAGAACTAGGTATGGGACCTCATCGAGGATTTTGAAGCATTCAACATCAATTCCATCCCAAGGAATAAGAATGAATCAACAGATAAAATGACAGCAATTGGGGCAACATTTTAAGTTTGTAGAGAGTACCAAGAGGGACAAATCTCAGCCCCATATCAAAGTTTTTGTCAGACCAACTATCCTTGATAATAACACAAGTTGGCAATTCTTTGAAAATGATCAAAAAATCATTCAACTTTCTATAAGAAGAAGTTGGGTTCTCTATTAGAAACCAAGACAAGTTGGAACAGTGTTATGGTGACCAAGTGGTGTAGTTGAGAACCAACAAACTACCAAAGGGTCTTGTAACTATGGAGTCAATCTTCAACCCAAAATGATTAATTATGAAAGGACAAAGATAAATATTCAAGTAAAGGGTGAAGATTCAGAGCCCATTCCATAGACGAAGGAAAAACATTTCAGATTGGCAAGGTAAGTACTCAACAAGAAAAGTATGAATTCATTCAACTTTGTCCAAGAATTCCTAGATGTATTTTCCTGGACTTACAAATATTCAAGAGGTTTCAACCAAAAGTTGGCACAACATACTATCGAGCTAGATCCAGAATCTAAGCCTTTCAGATAGAAGCAAAGGTCAGTAAATCCTCACATTGATCCTCTCATGAGAAAAGAGCTAAACAATCTAATTAAGGAAAGCATCATCTTCCCTATCAAGCATTCGAGTTGGGTTACAAAATTGGTGCATGTGAGGAAAAGAAGTGGAGAAATAATATTGTGTGTAGACTTTCATGATCTTAACAGAGCATCACTCAAGGATCACCACCCACTTCCATCGATGGAGAAAATCTTGTAGGTTGTAGCTAGCTCTTAGAGGTTTTCATTTCTAAATGGATACTTAGGATATAATCAGATAATGGTGAAAGAGGAGGATCAAATCAAGACAACCTTCACCACCAAATGGGGTACATATGATGATAAGAAGATGCCATTTGTACAATCAAATACCGGATCAACCATTTTGTGAGCTATGGACATGGCATTCAAAGGCTTGATCAAAAATATGGTTTTGGTATATCTAGATGACATCACCATCTTCTTAAAGAACGCCACAGACCATCTCTTCCATCTTAGACATGTATTTCAAAGGTGTAGAAGGTTTAGAGTGTCATTAAATGTAAAAAAGTGTGTATTTTTGGCACATGAGGTAAAATTATTGGGCCACATTGTCTTAAGAGAAGGGATAACAATTGATCCTGAAAGGGTTGAAGTCATCCGAACACTTCCATTACCATAACACAAAAATTCTCTGCAAAGCTTCTTGGGGAGAATAAATTTTGTTTGCAGGTTTGTGCCTAATTTTTCCACTCTTATGAAGCCTCTAACAATGATGTTGAAGAAGGGTCTTGCATTCAAATAGAAAACACAAGGAAAATATATTTTTGAGGCCATCAAGCTTGCAATATCACAGGTCCCAACTCTTGTTAACCCTGAATTCTTAAAAGACTTCATGATGTATGATTTTGGAGGATCCGACACAGTCTTGGCTATCTTAGTTCAACCCAACAAAGAAGGTTTAGAACAGCCCATATCCTTCTTTAGCCAAATCTTGAAGGATTACGAGGTAAAGTACTCTTTCATTGAGAATTAGGTCCTTGCTATCATTAGGAGTTTGAAAAATTTTAGACACTTAGTCTCAAACAATAAGATTTAACTGCTAGTATCCCATGTTGGTGTCAAGGATTTTCTCTTGAACAAGAATTTGAATGAGAAGAGAGCAGGTTAGATCCCTCGGGTAATGGAATATGACATTGAGATAAAAGTGACCAAAATGGTTTGTGGCAAGGGTTTGTGTGAGTATCTTGCTTTGAAGAAACAAGCTGAGTCAGTGCATGAAGAATAGGTTGTCATATTACTACAAAATGATTAAGAGCAGCCAACTAATTATGCACCTGATCTATGTTGGACCCAAGCCTTGGTGCATTATCTCCAAACAGGTTTGTGCCCTCTAAAATGGAACATAGAAAGGAGGAGATACTTTAGGCTACAAGCCATCCAATATGTACTTATCGATGGTGTTTTGTTCAAGAAGGATATCAATAGTGTCCTATTGAGGTGCATTGGGATAGACCAAATTGAAAGGGTATTGCATGAATTCCATGATGGAGAAACAGGAGGCCACTTTTCTCCTCGAGTAACAACTCTCAAAATCATGAAAGATGGTTATTATTGGCCTACAGTGTTTAGGGATTGCTACTCATGGGTCAAGAAGTTCCAAAAGTGTGCATTAGTCATAGGAAGGGAAAATTTAGTAGCCCTGCTCCTTCGTTCAATCTCAGTGGATCAACCATTCATGCAATAGGGACTAGACTTTATTGGAGTGATTAACCCAAATTCAAGCTAGGGCCACAAGTGGATACTTACAGCAACAAACTATTTCACTAAGTGGACTAAAGTAGTGGAACTTAAAGAGGTAAATGAATCCAACATCTTAGATTTCTATGAAGGAATAACCACCAGGTTTGGAGTCCCTGCCACTATTATATCAGATAATGCATTATCATTCCTTGGTATAAGGATCACTGAATGGGCTGTAAAAAATGGTGTATACCTTAGCACTTCATGAAACTATTACCCCCAATGTTATGGCCAAGATAAGTCTATAAATAAGAACCTACTAAGGATTATCAGAAGGACCTTTGATGAAAATTTTAGAACTTGGCATACAAAGCTCAAATCAGCCCTATGGGCTGATAGGATCACATCCAAAAGGTCCATAGGTAGCTCCCCATACAAGCTTGTATATGAAATAGAGGCAGTATTTCCCATATCATTGGAGTTTCCTGCTTTGAAGCTCATGAAACAGTTGGAGCTAGCCGAGTTTGAACCTATGACAATTAGGTATGCATAGCTGATGGAAGTAGGAGAGGTAAGAGAGCATGCAATGCAGGTCATGGAGAAAGATCATATCATCAATCAAGAAAACCTTTTATAAGAAAGAAAGAACGAGGACCTTTCAAGAGGGGGACTTAGTTCTAAAGTGGGATGCAAATCGGGAAAAAATAGGAAATAATTCCAAGTTTGATACCATTTGGAGTGGCCCCTACACAGTCAGAAGATGTACAAGTAGCAATGCCTTCTGACTGGCTAAGTTGGATGATGAATAATTATAGATCCCAATCAATGGGATCTACCTCAAAAATTTCTACTAAAAGGAAAGAGTTCCTCAGCCTTGTAAAATATTAGCCTAGGTTTTTAATTTCCCTAAGTGTGTATGCACATTGATTTGTTGTAGCGTAGGTTTTATTTCCCTAAGTGTTATGGCACAGGTTTTTGTTTCTCCAAGTTTGCATCGTTATATAGTTTGATGCACCTCCAGGTGAATGTGCCAGACCCTTAAGCATTTACAATAGGGAGACCCATAGTTTCCATAAGAGTTGCTTATTTTAAAACAAAAAAAGGATACAAAGCAACTAAAATTGGGTCTTGAAGAGTACATTTCTAGAACAACGGGGTAGGTTCCAGGTCACCTAGTGTAAACATCAGATTCAAGCTTCAAGTTCTGATAAGGTCATACTATAAATTATGAATCCATTCCCAATGGATGCTTTAAGGTATATGATCTCTTCATCTAGCAAGTAGACGTCCCCGCAAGTCGCCAAATTTTTATCTTAATTTTCCCCTGGAAAAATTGATCAAACATGACCCTGTGTAGGAAGAAATCTAAGGAACGGTCCGTCGTACTAGCCCGCATTTCAAATCCAACAAATAGGTTGTAGACGGACTCTAAAATGGAGGAGCAGGGTTAGGGAAGGAGAAAACAATGTTAAAGAAAACTAGAGGCTCAAAGGAGAGAAACGAAGAAAGACTTAAAAGTTTCGGGCTTCACAAATGATTTAGAGCAAGCCAAAATTGGCTAAGTATGGAAGAATCAATGGAAGCTGCCAAGTGTCTTAACGACACATCTTCAAAAGTAAAATTTGAAGTGGAGATTCAAACAAATGCCAAGCCTCCACGTGTCCAGAGCCCCAAAATTTGCATTGGCCATTGAAAAGTATAAGAGTCAGTGGAGGGCGCTAAGTGTCTTAATGACGCACATTCAAAAGCGGGACCCTGAGAGGAGACTCAAATGAGTGCGAGGCTACCAAATTTCTAGGGTTTGAAAAATGCATTAGCCCAAATTGGATAAGTATCATAGACTTGCAGAAGGTTCCAAGTGTCAGTGCAGCGCTACTTCAAAAGTAAAATTTGGAGCGGGTTTCCAAACAAGCACCATGTCTCCATGGGTCTCAAGTCAGAGATATGGCTCTGCCAATCAAAAGGACTTAGCCAATACATAAGGAAATAGAGAAAATTTGCAGAAGGCACAACATGTCTCTTAAATGTAACTTCAAAAGGTAAATCCAAAAGCGATCCCCAAAATAACATCAGATCGCCATGTGGCCATGTTGACAAGTCAAAGCAGGAAGGCGGGTCGTCAGAGGCAATTAGAAATTTGTCTCAAGAGACATAAAGTATGGATATGAGCCGTACTTTTGCTAATGCCCAAGAAGTCACGTGTCAAACCTCAAATGCATGTGGGAAGGTAGGCCTGTGGAGGACTTTTTTCCCAAATGGAAAATGTGGACTGACGGGCCTGAAGATGGTTTTTCAACAAAATGAATTGCGGGGCTGCAGGGATTTTTCGCATTTTGTATTTTTTTGTGTCAAATGGCACAAAGTAAATTTCAGTCTTGTGGACCGGTTCTACTAACTGGTTTTTTCCATTTTGGTACGGACCCAACTCAAACATTCAAATGGACATATCTTTCTATCCAGTGCCTGAAATCAAACAAATTTGGCACCATTGGAAAGGTCTTGAACTCATCTTCACCATAGAAACCTGAAAATTTAATTTTGAGGAGGTTTGGTGTGTAAAAAATAAGGAAACATCTTCATGCCATTAATATGAAATCTGATTGTCCGCAACAACTAGATCACATTGGATTTGAACCGCTGTTTTCCCTTCTTCAACATGCCAAACAAACATAGAGTGGCAGACTCGATATATTGTGGGAAGATTTGCAGTGGAATTAATGACCGATAGCTGAGCTTCAAGTCAAGTTTCCCACCTCTTTTCTTCTTCTCCCTTCACTGCATCTATAAAAGAAGGAGCTGGGCTCATTGTAAAGGGTTAGACATTTATGTTTTACACCCTCCCTTCTCCTCTAGTATGTAGATGATTTTTTGGAGTCCAAACCTCCCATTCAAGTTGTAATACAATGTTTTTTTCCTCTTGGCTAACTTTAATGTACTGTATCAACTATGGAGCAATAATATATGTCTATGGATTATTCTGAATCCTCTCATGTGTCCATTGTTATCTTTTGATCTCTCATTGCAATTTGGTTATCTTTGCATGGTGGTTTTATTACATTTTTATGGTCTTTGTTAAATTGCAACACAAGTGTTTAACATTCCTTTGGTGCATCACCTTGTTAGCTTAGGTTTATTTCTTTCATATCTTCTCAACCCTATCCCCTTGGCAAGATAGAGTAGGTTTAGAGTAGATCCTCTCAAATTTATTTATGTGCACCTAAACAGAAGAATAGGAACCATCCTTCATCCATAGAGCTCTCTCGATTTCAAAGTACCACACTTTGAGAGATTCTCCATGTTAAATGCTATCACACCGAGCGTCTTAACCCATCTACTTGCAGATATTCAGGGATGCTATGATTTTACACTAACATGACCCTGGGCCTTTCAGCCTGAGATGTTGATCAAGTTTGCCTCCAGTGGGATCGATACGATGATACGACAGCTACTTGGGTGGATGCTACACCTTTCAGAGAACAATTTCCACACTTGTTCCATTGAATTCCAAGAGGAAGTCGAGTCTAAGGGATGAGAATGTAGTACCCACTCGTCTTTGACATTGATCTTACTATGATTTTTTCTTATGTTGGATTGGAGTCATAGAATTTTTTATTATATTTGAGCAGTATACATGGATAGATGGACATTACTATATTTGATTAGTATTTTGTTAGACATTATAGATATTTTGATTTTGGATATGTGGTGACTCATAGTGTGAATTATATGCATGCATTGATATTTTAGTATTTGATGACGATCTAGAGTTTATAATTTATATATGTACTGACACATTGGATTTTGATACATAGAGTATTTTAGACGATCTAGTTAGTGTTGTGATCTTATTGTTAATTGATGAAATGATAGAATTGAAATATTTTGAAATTTTGAACAATTGGTGAAATTGCTTTATTTTAGTGATGATTTAGTTATGTTATTTGATGATGTGAATTGATATGTATATGTAGATTTGATTTGTTTATGTCATTGGTATGGCCATGAGGCCAAAGAGGTATTGTTTTGATTTTGCAAGAAATTGTAACACAACAAACAAAAGGGGATAAGAGACCAATAGTGAAGATATTTTGCGTAATGGCAATAGGTCACCTTAGTAAGTTGTGTTTTTTGTATGTTGTTATGTTATTGATAAATTGTTATGAGGTCCCGACTGGGGGCAGGCCTTAAATGTGACCTTGAGTAAATGTGTTATTTTCCTTTTTTAATTTTAATTATTTTGTGAGTATGTGATTTATCATATTAATGTTAATAACTTTATTATTATTAGTGAATGTGCTTCATTTAAGCTAATTAATTTTGTTAATTGAATTAATTTGGGATGTGACAAATGGATAATTAATTTTGGTAGATTGTCCTTGATTTTATTATGGATTTGAAAGGATTTTATTTTTTTGAGTGTTGTGTACTCAACCTTGCATGTCAAACTCGGATTTTTGCTTAATGGATATTTTTAGAGGCTTTTGGGACAAGTTACGCTTGTCCAACACCTCTTAAATTCATCTACCAACTATACCTATGGCGTAAGTGGTCAAAATTAGTCCCCAATATGTGTTTTGGAAGTTAAAAAGGTGAAATTATTGCACCTTCTTACATGAGCTTTTAATTTTATCCTTTGGAGTATGGTTTTTAGTTTATGTTTTTAAGGAGAACTTGTCATTTCTCACCCACAAATTTATCAAGCTTTGGTTTTGGGGTTTGAACATGTGATGTGGAGTTGAGGAGAAGTGATGTTGCATGCTACATGGATCCACCTCACCCTCCTCTTCTCTTTTTCCATTTAATCAAGTTTGTTTGATGGTTTTGGGGTTACATGTTTTATTTTCACTCTTACATTTTAGAGGAGCTTGCTTTTGGAGCCTTTGTTTGAAGCTTGGAAGATTGGTTTGTGCTTGTTTTGGACTTGGAAAATCTTGGAGCTTGTGCTTGCGGATATAATACTCTTGCAATGGAAAGGTAGGGACTCCACCAATGTATTTTATTTCTATTTGTTGTGAAAATAGTTTTAAATGGATGATTGTTGTATGTTTTGGTTTTGGGGATAGAATGGCCTTACAATTGTGTACGAGAAATGTTAGGATACGTTGATTTCTAGCCATAGGATACGTTGGTTTTTTCTTAGTTGTCTATTCTTATCTTGTTATCTTTTATCACATTATTCTCTGCCACTTTTGTGGATCTTCCCAGCATTGTTAGGAAGTCAGTTCAGTTTTTCTGTCCTATATAAACTGGACGTGTGCATTGTTCTCTTCAGAATAATATGAGATAAATCTATCTCTTCTTATTTCTCTTTCTGTAGCTCTCAGTTTGGTATCAGAGCGACTGAAGCTGTCCTGCGCAGAGAAAACGTTCTTGTTTGAATGTGTCAGTGTTTGAGTGCGGGAAGCTCAAAGGAGGTCGAGGTTGAAGGGTCTATTTTGCCTGCCTTTCCACCATCTCTCTGGCGAAATCTGGATCCACCATCAGATCCACGCAAGCTCCCCGAGGTTCAAACTCCACCCTTTGCTACTGCGTGAGGATATATTCTTGCTGGTGGCGTAGAAGAGAAAGGCGTGTGGAGGACGTGAAGGAGAAGCCTGTGTTGAATAGGTGTCGGTGCAGTACGGAGGTCTGAGCCAAGAAAACAACGAGGAATTCAGTCCGGCAGATGGTGGCGTTTCCGAGCAGACAATCAAAGCCAGAGCCAAGCACACCGTAGAGATTCCGGTCACCGAGGTGGGGAGCACTCTGGTTTGGGACCTGGTCGTATCAGGGTGGGAGGTGAGCCACGGAGCGGAGTTCGTTCCCACCGCAGAATCTGGCTACACAGTCATCATCAAGAAGGCCAGAAAGTTTTCTCTGACCGAGGAGCCCGTCCGGCAGTCTTACAAAATCAGAGAGCCAGGGAAGGTGGTGCTCACCATCGACAACACGTCTTCCAAGAGAAAGGAGATTCTCTTCAGATCCAAAGTGAAAACTGCATAAACCTATGCTCTAAACTTTCCTCTGCTAACATTCAGTTGCTGTTGCATGGAAAGGAAGAATTCAATAGAAAATTCTTCATACTTGCGTGAAAAATATTCGAATCTTCTATTGCGTAACTGATTTTCTACGAAGTGAAGGAAGGCAGCACGTGGGTAGAGACCAGACTGTCTGCGTGGAAAGCAAAACGTGGAGATCTCGCCGAGTGAGAGAATTTATTTCTGTGCGCGGAGACCTTCAAACACTGTCGAGGTAGTTCTGAGTCTACAACAGTCTCTTCTACACTACATCGAATGTCGAGTGTAGACAACTTGATTGAAAGCGTCAACAACACGGTCGCCACAGCTGAAAGCCACAACATCAACTCGCCAGCCAGAGAACACCGTGGAGAAGCTCCTGAGAGCTCTGGGTTCTACTTTGCCTTGCTGAACGAGCTTAAAAATTGCGGCAATCTTGCATCCGACAAACTTGTTCGAGAAGGGCTCCTTGAGTACTTTCTTTTCGACGTCAGCTGCCAAGCAAAGCGAGTACGGGAAGAATTAGAAGCCGGATATGACGCAGATTGTGACGACGAAGAAGAACACCCTGCAAAGCGTCACTGTCTCACAGCACGCGAATATCGCAAGCATCTACAAGCCAGTCATTCTCGACAGTGAGTCCAAATTGTAATAATTTTTTCAAATAAATAAATATTTTTTTATTATTACAATGTCTGCTCCGAAGTTACTTCTGTCTGACGCTCAGTTGCTCAAAGGGCCTAATTTTGCGCCCTGGAAGACAAAAATGAAGACAATCCTTCAGTTTGAAGGATTATGGGGAATTGTCACAGGATCTATCCCTGCTCCCACAGCCCCCGATGAACTAGTAAAATATGACATGGCTAGTGCTAAAGCCTTGATGTTGATAATGCTCAATATCAGTGATGACGTGCAACCGCATGTTCGGAATGCAGAGAAACCCAAGGAGGCCTGGGACAAGTTGGCAACCATTTATGAAGCCAAAAATCAGACAAAGATTCTTCATCTTCAGTCGAAGCTGCACACCCTCTCTATGGGGTCTGACGAGAAAGTGGAGGAATTCCTACGTCGCGTGGCTGAGTTGAGATCAGAGTTATTGGCGCTCGGTGAAACGGTAGACGATAAACTACTCGTCCCAATCACCTTGAGAGCACTCCCTTCTCAATTTCGAGTGTTTGTTACAACATTGAATGTGTCTAAACAAGCAGTGACATTCGAAGAGCTTGTGAATTTGTTGCAGCAGGAAGAAGCTATCACTTCATCGCATGGGGAGACTCAGGACAAAGCCTTGTTCTCAAAGCCTAATCGTGGCCAGAAGAATAGGAAAGGTCCCCCAGAGAAGCCAAATCCAACACAATCCAAACAGAAAGATCAAAAGTCAAAGAGATGGTGTCACATTTACAGAACCAATACTCACGACACTGATCACTGTTGGCACAACAGCCTGAAACAAGGGTCTTCAAGCCATACAAGCACATCCGGGCGTGAAAATTTTCAAAAGTCTAAACGACGTCCCCGCTGGAGAAAGCAAAAAGGACATCTTGCAGCCCAACAAGAGGATGATGAATCTGATGAGGAGACATCAGAAGGAGCCCATTGTAGTAAAAATCTTGTACTCGTCTCTCAAACTTCTCAGCCCACGAAGAAAGTCTGGTTGATAGACTCTGGTGCAAGCAAGCATATGTCAGGTGACAAGAAGCTGTTTGATTCACTACGCGAAGAACCAACTGGAGATCGAGTTCGGATAGCGGATGAAAAAGAGTACATTGCAGAAGGAATAGGGAATGTGACCATTCCTCTGGGGCCACGAAAATGTACACTTACAAAGGTACTATATGTTCCTGGCTTGACTAGCAATCTTTTGTCAGTTACTCAGCTCTTGAATCATCACCTTAAAGTTGAATTTCTTTTTCAAAATGGCATTAAATCATGCTTAATCTCCCGACAAGGTATGGTTCTTGCTAAAGCCTTTGTAAAAGATAAGTTATTTGCCTTAGATACTGTTTCATCTTCTGCAGTAGCTTTATCTACTTCAACAATAGAATCAACTGCCTTATGGCATTATAGATATGGACACTTGTTGGTCGGTTCACTGCACCAGATGAGTTCAAAAGCAATGGTCCGTGGACTACCCAAATTGTCCAGTTCCTTACCTATTTTCCCTGGTTGTCTTGCAAGAAAACAACATAGAGATCCGTTTCAAGCGAGCACCTTCCATGCCAAGAAGTGTCTGGAGATAGTTCATACTGATCTGAACGGCCCATTGCCTACTTCGTTTTCAGGATACAAATACTTCCAGTTGTTCATGGATGACCACTCTCGCAAGATGTGGGTATATTTCCTAAAGCAGAAAAGTGAGGCTCTTCAACACTTTCAGAACTTCTATCATCGTGTTGTCAAAGAATCTGGACAACCACTTCTTCTACTCCGCTCAGATCAAGGGGGGGAATTCACATCAAAGAAGTTCTTGGCCTTCCTAAACCATCACGGCATTAAGCAGCACCTGACAGCTCCCTACACGCCCCAGCAAAATGGCATTGTTGAGCGTCGCAATCACACAGTGATGGAGATGGCTCGCTGCATGCTATCAACTGCAAAGCTAGGAGAACGCTATTGGGCTGAAGCAGTACAAACGGCTGTATATCTTCTCAACAGGGCACCAACAAAGATTCTACTGAACAAGACGCCAGAAGAGGTATGGAGTGGTAAAAAGCCATCAATTTCTCATTTGCGAGTATTTGGTTGCACAACATACATGCATGTTCCAGCTCAGAAGAGAAAGAAGGTAGAACCAAAAACACTCCCGTGTATCCTTCTTGGCTACAGTACTACCTCAAAGGCGTATCGTCTCATGGATCCTGAGACAAAGAAAGTATACGACAGTCGGGATGTGGTTTGTGATGAGTCATCCTTTGACTCAATAGTATCAACAGAAGATTCACTTCCAAACACATCTCATCGATTAGTCTCTGAATCAGATGATGAGTTGGAGGAGACTACTCAGAGAAAAGAAATGCTACCAGGAGAACTATTTGTTGACCTTGGAGAACTGCAGAATGTGACTCCACATCAATTCTCACGGCAACGACACAGTTCTTCTCAAAAGCAGTCAAGTTCTCATCCGAAGTGGGTACAAAGAACTATCAAGGACTCAAATTTACAACAACTCCCAGATACATCATCCGGAGTCAAAACAAGGAGTCAAATAAGAAATGAGGTAAACTTTGCACTCATGAGTTCACTAATGCAGAGCTCCGAGCCAGATAATGTTCGTGAAGCACTCAGTCAAACTCAGTGGAAGGAAGCTATGGAAACAGAATATGACTCACTCATGAAAAATCGGACATGGGAACTTGTCGATCTGCCTACAGGAAAGAAACCCATAGGCTGCAAATGGGTCTTCAAGACAAAATATAAGGCAGATGGATCCATCGACAAACATAAAGCAGGACTTGTAGCCAAAGGATATGCTCAGAAAGAAGGCATCGACTATGAAGAAACCTTTGCACCCACTGCGAAGATGAAGACCATCAGGGTAGTTTGTGCACTTGCAGCACAGAAAGGATGGAGACTTCAGCAGATGGACGTCAAGAGTGCTTTCCTAAATGGTGATCTGAAAGAAGAAGTATACATGACCCAACCTGAAGGATTTGTGGATGAAAATCAGCCTAAAAAGGTATGTCGTCTCATCAAATCTCTTTACGGACTGAAACAAGCTCCCAGGGCATGGTATATCAAGATCAACGATCACCTTTTGTAGCATGGGTTCACTCGTAGTCCCTCAGATTCAAATCTGTATATAAAGAACGTAGGCAAAGAAATTATCATTCTGGTTGTTTATGTAGATGATCTTGTGATCACTGGTAGTTCAGAAGATCAGGTTGATATTGTAAAGAATGATCTCAAAAGAAACTTCGACATGACAGATTTGGGGCTACTACATTACTGTCTTGGCTTGGAAATATGGCAAAAGGAGCATCACATCTTTGTCTCCCAGACAAAGTACGCCAAGACACTCCTGGAAAAATATAGAATGTCTGATTGTAAACCTATATCCACTCCCATGGAAAAAGGCTTGCAACTTTCAAGATTCCAGGACTCACCTCAAGTAGATGCTACTCTCTACAGGCAATTGATTGGAGGGCTCATCTATTTGACATACACCAGACCAGATCTCTACTATGCTGTCAGCTATCTTTCCAGGTTCATGCAAGAGCCAAAGAAATGTCACTGGAATGCAGCAAAGCATGTTTTGAGATATGTCCGAGGAACAACTAATTATGGTCTGGAATATAAAAAGAATGATCAATTCTTCCTACAAGGATATGTCGACTCGGACCATGCTAGATCTGTTGATGATAGGAAGTCAACTACAGGATACATATTTCATCTCGGATCTGGACCAATCTCGTAGATAAGCAAGAAGCAGAATGTTGTTTCTATCTCATCCACAGAGGCGGAATATCGCGCCGCACGAGGAGCTGTGTGCGAAGTGATATGGATACGTCGCATTATGGATGACCTAGGAATTTCTAAAAAACAGTCACCTATTCTCTATTGCGACAATCAGAGTGTGTTGAAGCTCGTGCAGAATCCAGTCTTTCATGAACGAACAAAGCATATTGAAATTGACTGCCATTTTATTCGAGAGCACGTCTTGAACCATCAAATTCAGCTCCAGTACTGTCCTACTGAAGCACAAGTTGCTGACATTCTCACTAAATCTCTTGGAAAAGTGAAATTTGAATCTTTCAGAGGTCACATTTGCAAGAATAATGTAATAAGGGGGGGAATGTTAGGATACGTTGATTTCTAGCTATAGGATACGTTGGTTTTTTCTTAGTTGTCTATTCTTATCTTGTTATCTTTTATGACATTATTCTCTGCCACTTTTGTGGATCTTCCCAGCATTGTTAGGAAGTCAGTTCAGTTTTTCTATCCTATATAAACTGGACGTGTGCATTGTTCTCTTCAGAATAATATGAGATAAATCTATCTCTTCTTATTTCTCTTTCTGTAGCTCTCAAGAAAGAAAATGGGGATATATGTTGAGGTCGGGATAAGAGTTTATCTTATGATTTTTTAGGGGGATTTGGTTGGGTGCCCCACCTTGTGATAATAAGAAAGTTTTCTTATTTATCTTGATATAATTTTAGGGAGGGATAAGAGTTTTTGGGAGAAATAACATAAATTGAGGGAGTGAAAAGAGTTTGGTTGCAGTTGTATGAATGAAGTTTTGGAGGTTCTTAAGGTGGGCACTTAACCCATTGGGAGGCATAAGTGAATCCCCATGTTTATTCTCTTTCTCTCTCTCTTGTCTTGGATATTGAGCCTTTGTGTTTTGGAAAAGTGTATATCTACTGTGTTTTTTGTATTGTTCTTATTGTATTGAAAGTTTTTGCGAATGGTTTTTTTTGAAGCCATGTTAAAGTTTCCTTCGTTTCTTAATACCTCATATTGCTTCATTTTTGAGGGTCGGGGACCAACGAGGAGGATCATTTCACCTCCTCATTCCATTATAGGTTGGGTGGAGAGTGTTGCCTACTCCCCTTAGTTTGTTGTTGTGTTTGGATTTTGGAGAAATGGAGGAGTTTAAGTTGGAATCTTGGAAAGATTTTTTTTGTGGAAGATTAAAAGAAAAAGAAATAGTTACATTCTTAAAATTTACCCATGTTGTTTCAACTTAAGAAGAAGGCTTGTATACTCTTTCATCTTAAAAGAGATTCTTGTTAATTGTTTTATTATGTTATGTATTGAAAGGGATTGAAGAAAAACTCTTGAAATTTGTAATTGTTGAATATGTATCCCTTGAAATCTGAAATGTATCAAAGTTGTTTGTACTTTCATATTGCAAAATAGTTGTGTTTGTATTCAAAAAATATATGGAAATATATTGTTTCTCTTAAACTAAAGGTCATTTTTATTAAGAAAAGAAAAGGAACTTGCATTTAGAAAATGTTTAAATTCTTTCTCTCTATGAAGTTCAATGTATTGTGATTGAAAAAATACACCTTCTCATTTTATTGTAAAAGATAGTATGTTGGGATGTTGAAATCATATTCAACTATCATCGACTGTTATAAGAAGAGAAAATACATATTTAGTGTTTTTAAACAATGAATATATCATCCTTATTAATTTTATTGGGTTGGATAAGAAAATTGATTAGTTTCCTACTATTCAACAGAGATGAATAGATATAAAATTATAAGTACTTGTCTTATATTTCACTATATAAATTAATTTGAGTGATTGTTTAAATATTGGAAGAACAAAAAAAATACACAACTATGTCTATATATAATTATATATATTATAATTATAAAAATATATTAAACAATCTCATTATATATATCTGTGTGTGTGTGTGTGTGTGTGTGTATACTATATATAATAGAATTTTTTTTACTGAGCCGAATGGATTTTATATAGTAAGGTTTGTATATAAATATATAAAACGTGTTTTTGAAGGTTACGGTTGGGCTGTACGACCTGACAAATGTTTTATAAAATAAAAGGGGTGGGGGCACTGCCCCTACCCAATATATACATTGTTGCTATCGGCCATGGGCCACATTATAATTTAAACCCTGCGAACTACTACAGGTGGTGGCTGCTCCAATATATATATAAAATACTAAAATCTATTTTATATCAGGCTGCCACCTTAAAATAGATAGCGTTTAATTAAAATCATTTTCAAAACAAAAATTTTTAATATAAATTTCTCTCTCTCTCTCTATATATATATATATACTCAAAAACCTCATCTTTTTCTATATATCATTTTAAAACAGAAATAAATATAGGGAAAATAATGGAATAACCCTATAGGATAAATCTTTTACAAATGAAAAATAACAAATCAAATACAAGATGAATATATAGACAAATTGTGCGTATGCACCCAAATAGCTAACCCCACAATCCTTCATAGCTTCCTTAATCTCCATGGATTCCACTCATCCAATATGCAAATCAAAATGGAACAAATAAATAAGTTTAGGATAATTTTAAAAATACCTAAATCTAAGGGTTCATATCCAATTAATCAAATGGATGACATTTCACTCTACAACTTTAAGTGATGTGATTTTTGTGCGAAAGGAAAATTAATTAAATGGTATGGATAATAGGTTGAATGAGGCCACTTACTAGTTAGGGTAAGTTGAGAGCTTAGCCATAGGTTATTAAGTAAATAAATGACATTTGAATTATAAGGATAAATTAAATAATTGTGCAAGGGGAATTTAAACCCAAAATGATTGGAATGAAGTAATAATAGTTAGTTTTTATTCTAATTACGACAACCTTACAAATGTGTGGAACTTATTAATCATGAAATATTCAAACCTTGTTAGTGGTCATCTTTTTGCATGCCTTTTTAAACAAATAAAAATTAATCTCGTAATTGTTCTTAATTGATTATTGGGTTTTATCTTGGGTTTTGTGTGTGGGAAATATGAGCATTACAATTTGCATTCACAAGAAAACAATCACTACAAAATATTTTATGTACATCTAATACACCTCTTCCTTATCGATCGTGCCCCTTAATTTTTCCCATTCTCAGTGTTGGTCTTTGTTCAACGTACATTTTTTCCTGATGATGTAATGGGCTTCACTTGATTCAAGTTACATGCAAGAGGACAAAGAAAATACACAAAGTGAAATTGAAGAGACAAAAAATGAGGTCTTTCTGAAATTCTATTATGGTGGGTTACCATTGGATAAGCATAAAAGGAAAACACATCAGCATATGAGGAGCATCAGAAAGAAATCAAGAAAATCTAAAAAGAAAAAAAAGGGAAGAAATCCTTTAGAAAATTATTACATAGAAGGTTATGCATATGATCTTTGAACCAGGTGTAGCTTAATAGTTAATTACTCTTCCCACAATCCTCCCTTAAAGAATTAAAAACTACAAGTAAAATCATGAATATGAAGTAACATATTTGGGCGCGCTGCATTTTACATTTGATAATGTTGTCTAAGAGAATGTTTGGTTATCAATTAAGAAACAAAATTTCCAGAGGTAATTGAATGCATTTACCACTTAAAATATCAAGGGCTTACTTTGTAAAAAGCCACTATTGACATTGGGGGCATGGAAAGGTAGTGGCTTACATTCATAGCTAAATAAAGAGTTCCCTCTTTATCCGCCCTTTGGATTTCACCACCTTTTTCATTTAGTCATTATGTGAAAATGTACTCAGAACCTCTTCTACAGTCACACATACAAGAGGAATCTCATCTTCGCTTCAAGTCCTTAACACTCCCCTCTTTATCCCCATCGGCCCTTCCCTTTCAAGCATTGTGTGTCCAATCTAGATCTTTTCCACTACTCCTTTTTCCACTACTTCCTTTTGTTTTTCATTTTACGACTAGAAATATCATATGACTTTGTTGTATGTTTCACTTTTCTTTAGCCATCACCCGTATTTTTCTTTCGACATTAACATCGCACACCTCACATGTGATTTCTAGTTTATGGACTGTGCAAGACCATGGAACACATGAGTATGTTGATCTTTCACAACATTGTTTTTGTAAGTGATTTTTCTACATATATTATTGCAGTCTCATGAGTCATTAGGGATGGCACACTGTAGGTACTAGAAGATGACTTACTTTAATGAGCTATATGTGGAGGTATATTTTTATCTTTCTGGTTAACTTTGTTTCTGTCATGACAATTTTTTGGTTTTTGTTAAAATTAATGCTTTGATCAAGATATTTGAAAGAGGCTATGGTAGAGGAGAGACTTGACTGTTGTAGATGTTGGAGGTGTCATTGGATTTACTACAATGGGAATTATTGACCATGTTGATGCAAAAAATGTAACCGTTTTGGATCAGTCTCCTCATCAACTTGTTAAAGCCAAAGAAAAGGATCTCCTCAAGGAATGAAAAATCATGGTGGGTGATGCAAAGGATATCCTATTTCCTACTGATTATACATATAGATATGTGTCCGCTGGAAGGTTGTTTCTTTCTTCTTTTAACTTTCTTATTTTGTTATTTTTTTTTTTTAAAGTTCTTTTCTTATATTTCTATCTCTATAATCCATAGAAAAAATTGTTAATTTCTATCTCTTCTCAAAAAAGGATTCATTTTTTACTATGATGTTGTTATTTCATCAAGAAACATAGTTAATTTTTAGTTTTTTATTTTTCCTCTTCTTTCTAGAAGAGGAATTATGAGCCATGTACAAAAAATATCAGATCTTGGTAATCTCAACCGTGAAAATTGTTCATTCAAATGGCCTAGCAACTGCCACATTTTATCATCTTTATCATTACTCCTCAAGATTATTAATCAGATTAGAGTTTCTTTTAAATATCATATAAATTAATAGGTTGAATTGTTTATAAATTCATGAATTAAATATTATTTTAATAAATTAATTAATAATTCAATTTGAAAATCAATGTAAAATAAGAATATTTAGAATTATAATTAAAATTCTAGACTACTTAACTAATATAAACTTTAAACTTTAGATTCAATCTAAAATTAATATTAAATCTAAAGATAAATATATCAAGTAAGAATTACCTACCTTAAATTTTTATGTTATCAAAGAATCCAGCCAATTAAACTATATTTTTTCAACGAAGGAAAAAATAAAATAAAAATTGGAGTTTATCAAAAGAAAAGTTATGATGCAAGAGTGAAGAGTGAAAATGAACTCAAGATTAAATCAATTTTTTACTAAATATGATTTGATTTATTTTCCATTTGCAACGTGGAGATTAAGTTACTTTATAACTAGCAATGAAATAAGAGAATAACATAGAATTCAATAGGATTTAAGGGTTTTTATTTAAATTGAAGGTTATTTGTAACGTTTATGAACAATCAAGTATATATAATGAAGCTTAGGGTGTAATTCCCACTCCTCTTCGACACTTATTTTACTATGATTTTTTATTGTTTATTGAGACATGGCCTTTATTATCATATTTTGGATAGATTATAGATAGACATGATGGACATTATGATTGTTCTGGTGTTCTAACGACTATAATTGGATTAGTGAACCAACTCTATGAATTCTTGGATGTTGAGAGTTGTTATTGATGTAAGGATATTATGGATAAGTGATATGTTGTTGAATGCATCCAATAGATATGAGTTACAATAGACATACAAAATTCAATAGTTGTTCGTAAAAATATGAATTATTATAGCTGGTAAATGTTAATGGATAGGGAAGAATTGTAATTGTAAATAATTAATAAGAGAATTATGTGTTTTATTCTTTGATGTATTGATTTGATAGATGATCGAGCTAGTCTTATGATCTCATTATTGTTGATGAAATGTCATAATTGAAATATGTTTAAATTGTAAACTATCTATGGAATTACTTGATTCTAATGATGATTTAGTTATGTTATGTGATGATGTGAATTGATATGTATATATGTGTTTTATTGTTTTGATGTCATTGATATGGCCACGAGGCTAGAGAGGTATTATGTTGATTTTTGTAGGAAATTATAACACAACAAACAAAAGGGGATAGGAGACCAACAATGAAAGAATTTTGGGTATTGAAAACATGTCACCTTGGCAACTTGTGTTTTTTATGTTATTATGTGGTTGATATTTTTAAGGAGGTTCCCATTGGCGGGGGTGGCCTCAAATGTGACCATGGCTAAATGTGTTATTTCCCTTTTTCTTTTGTTTATTATTTTGTGGAGTACGTAAATTATTATTGTTGAATATTTAAATTTAACTTTGTAGTTAATGTGCTCTTATTTAAATTGATTAATTATGTTAATTAAAGTAATTTGGGATGTGACCAAGTGGTATTTAACTTTGGTGGGTTGTCCTTGATTTTATTGTGGATTTGAAAAGAATTTTATTGGTTTTCGTGTTGTGTATTCAACCTTGCATGTAAAACTCAGATATATGGTTTAAGGATATTTTTGGAGGCTTGTGGGACAAGTTAAGCTTATCCCACACCTCTTAAAATCACCCACCACTATACCTATGATGTGGGGGGTTGAGTTTAGGCCTCATTATGTGTTTTGGAGGGGAAAAAGGTGAAATTGTTGCACTTTCTTACATGAGCTTTTAATTTTCTCTTTAGAAGTATGGTTAATGGTTTGTGTGTGGAAGGAGAACTTGTCATATTCTCACCCACCAATTTATGAGCTTTGGGAGTGATGTTTGTCCATGTGAAGTGGAGTGGAGGAGAAGTTATGTGGCATCCTACATGGATTCACATCACCACTCTCTCTTTAATTTTCTATTTATCTATGTTGTTTTGAAGTTTTTGGGTTACATGTTTTTATTTCACTCTTGCATTTTTAGAGGAGCTTTCTTTTGGAGTTCTTGTTTGAATCTTGGGAGATTTTTGTGCTTTTTTAAGACTTGTAAAATATTGGAGCTTGTGTTTGTGGATTTTATATTATTATAATGGAAAGGTAGGGACTTCACCCATGCATTCTATTTCTATTTTTTTGTGCAAATGGTTGTAAATGAATGATTGTTGTGTGTTTTGTTTTAGGGGATAGAATGGCCTTAAGGTTGTGTAAGAGATAGAAAATGGGGATCTATTGAGTTAGGGATAAGAGTTTATGTTATTCATTTGGAGGGATTTTTGGGTTCGTTGTTCCACCTTGTGATAGTAAGAAATATTTTGTATTTATCTTGATATGTTTATTGAGGGAGGGATAAGAGATTGAGGGAGACATAAAATAAATTGAGGGAGGGATAAGAGTTAGGTTGTGGTTGTAAGAATGGAGATTTGGAGGTTTTTAAGGAGGACTCTTATCCCATTGGGAGGCATAAGTGATTCCCCATGTTTCTTCTCTCACTTGAATTGGATATTGAGCCTTTAAGCTTGGGAAAATTGTATGTTTGTTGCTATTTTTGTATTGTGCTTGTTGTGCTGAAAGTTTTGTGAGAATGGTTCATGTTGAAGCCTTGTAAAAGTTACATGGTTGCTTGATACCTTTTATTGCTTCATTTTTGGGGCTCGGGGGCCAATGAGGAGGATGGTTTCTCCTTCTCACTAGATTATAGGTTGGGTGGAGAGCGTTGAATACTTCCCTTTCCTTGTTGTTGTGTTTGGTTATTGAAGAAATGAAGGAGCTCAAGTTGTCACCTTGGAGAGTGTTGTGTTGAAGAAGATCAAAGAAAGAGATAGTTATTTTTTTTGTAAATTTGTCAATGTTGTTTCCACTTAAGTTGAACGATTTAATACTCTTGTATTTTAAAAGAGATTCTTAAAAATTTTATTATCAAGATATGTTATATTGGAAAAGGGATCAAAGAAACAACCTTTGAAATTTGTATTTATTGAAAATGTATTTCCTTCAAAATCTTAAAGTAAAATCAAAGTTGTTTGTGTTTTCATTTGTTAAAATAGTTATGTTTGTATTGGAAGAATGGATGGAAGTTATACTTGTTTATTTCTTTGTTGAAATGGTTATCATTACTTTTTGTGGAAAGAAAAGAAACTTGCATCTACCAATCATTAAATTCCTTTCTCTATTTTATATACAAATGCATTTTAGTTTGAAAGGAAATATTGTAGTTAAATTTTATACATTGTAGCAATGGAAAAGTTACCCATTTAGTGCATTTTATCAAAAAGAGAGTAGTCTTTTGCACTTATATATTATGGTATTAAATCATTGAGTTAGAAATCGGATTGATATATATAACTATAAGTATTAATCTATATATATATATATATATATATATATATATATATATATATTTTATATATATTTTTAAAACAAACTATTTTTTCACAGTGACCGATGTAAGTCGATGAACCAACTGTCGGAAGAATGAAACCGGCATTAGTCTCTTAAAAATTGCAAAGTCTAATAAAAATAACTTTTCTTAAGTTGCATGATTCCTGTTGTTGATAAAATAGTAAAACATACTCTATTATTTCTCATCAAATCTGTAAAAGAGCATACAAATTTATATATTGAAGAATATATACATTTGTGTATGATTTGACAAAATGGGTCATATTTTCAGTAACTGTCACCAGGAGCCCTACCAGCGTCGATAGCACAGTACGAACTGAGACTGGTTGAGCGATTGACACCAGTTACTTGAGCGTAAAACTTCTTTTCAAAAAACATGTTCTAGACCAAACCAAGAACTTTAATGACTATTTTTGAAAAAAGAATGTAGATGCATTCATACAGTTGATATATAAACATGTATATACATATATACATGCATGTATATATGTATATAAGAATTTATACTCCTAGATCAAATAAAATAGGGTTTTCCCCAAATAATAAACTCAAGAAATGTGAATAACTTAATATCAAAAAAATAGATTCATGGTGGAATCTCTAAAACAAAGAAAATGTATAACATTGCATTATAAAACCTAAGAATAAACTAAACTAAGTAAAGAATGAAATGGAGGAAGTATCCTCTTATTGTAAAATAGAACCAAAGAAATTCCCCCATGGTTTCATTCCTTGGTTCCATGGCTTCCACTCCTCCAACCTGCAAATCAAGATTGAACAAATGAATGAGAATAGTGTAAAGGAAAGAATAAAAAGAATTCATAAAGATATCTAGGGTTCTTTTGAAAATACCTAAATCTAAGGGTGCATATCCATTTAATCTAAGGGTTAAGGATTAACCCTACACATTTCAATTTGTGGATTTTTATGGGGCTGGGTAATGTTAATTAAAGTATGGGTATTAGGTGAATGGGGCAACTTAATGGTTTAGGATAAGTTGAGACTTTATCCTTAGATTAAAAGTAGATAAATGACATTGAATTACTAAGGATAACTTAAATAATATTGTGAAAGGAGTAAGTTAGATAATGATTTATAAGGGTTAAATTAATAGGAATTTAAATATATATTTAGAAAACTATGTGAAGGAAATAGGTTTAATCATATTAGGAAATCTTAGAACTTTATGCTAATAAGTGAAATTTTAAATGAGGAAAATTAATGAGATTAAGCTAGTCAACATTTTAAAATGGGAATTAATAGAAAACCTAGAAGGAGATTTATACCCGATATAATATTTGAATAAATTAATCGTATTTGATTATTAATTTAGTTTTAAGAAGTTTATAGATATGAGAAATTTATTAATCAAGAAATATTTAAACCTAGTTAATGGCTATTTTGTTGCAACCCTTTAAACAATTTTTTCGTAATTATCCAAACTAATTATTGAGTTTGTCTTGGGTTTTGTGTGTCAAAAATGTGGGCATTACACTTGGTATCAAAGTCATGGGTTCAACACTTGGACCTTTGGGATTAAGATAATAATAAAAATAATAATATTTGTTAGAAATGTGAACTCGCTTAAGTGGGCATTTTTTACATCCCAATTTTCAGGTAGTGTTAATTCAGTTGTTATTCTTATGAACTTTGTGAGTGTTAAAAATTTCATTCTTTGTGAAGATGTTGGTTAATCGGTACCTAGTTCTTGGTTATGGTCGTGCTATTTTATTTTGTGAGATTTTACAAGGATTGAAATGCAGTTACTTAGACATTTATTTTGATTTCTGAGATTTCTTGGATTTTACCTTTTTTTGGTAACTTAGAGCTTGCTTCCTCAATAGCCACTTGGCTAAATGTCGTCAAAAGTGTTACATGATTTTTTGATTTTGGATGAGCTTGTTCTATCTTGGTTGTGTTATGTTCTCTTTTTGTATGGGAGTACACCCTAGGTGTTTTGGTTGTTATCCTAGGTACTTCAGATCATGCCTTGGTTTTGGAGTGACATGGCTTTCTGTCTCTAGGATCTTGAGTGAAATTTTAATACTCATCTTCCTTAGAGTGAGGATTCCCCATATTGTACAGTATAGTTGGAAGTTTTGATAGTGATTATGTTTTTCCTTGCACATAGGTATGAGTTGTGTTCTTCGTCAAGATAGATGTCATACTATCTATGAACTTATGGATTATGTTTGGGATGAAATAACTCATGGATAATTATGGGATTCTTGTTGATAGTGTATAGTTGGGATGTGATGGTCCATTGATGGGCATGCAGGATTCATAACTCAGTTTCTTTGTGTTATTTTAGAAAAGATCAATGTTTTTTAACTATAAATAACTTGGGGAAAATATTAAAATTCTTTAGTTCCTGTAGCATGGTTCTTATTTTAGTCTTGATGACCCATAGATAGATATACCCTTGTCTTAATATATTAATTTTTTATAAACTATACCACATTATAATCCATTAGTATCGAATTATGTTGAGACAAATATGGATGAATTTTGGTTCTTTTTGACCTTATACTTAGATATTTTAGTTTTATGGGTATTAACGTATCAAATTTGGTTCTATTTTTGTCATGCTCTTTAATCAAAGGTTATACCTCTTGGCTTAGAAAGTATGTTTCGAGTGAATCTTTTGGTTACCCTGTTGTTATGTTGATGTTATCTTGGTGTCCTTGGGGTATTTTTCCCCTTTTCATATTGACTTATTCGTTGGTGGTATCTTGTGGATGTATAATTTTTGTTTTGAAACCTCCTCTTTTTATAGTGAACCTATTTTGAGTAAACCATAAACATTGTTTTCTCCCTCACACTGACCTAAACTCCTTGAAATTGTAAAGGTAAATTTATAACTTCATAAATACATCTTCATCGTATCTCTTATTTATACTTATGGAGAATTACTTGGAATGCATCAGTGATTCATGTAAATCTTTGGTAAGATACTTGTAAAATTGGCGTGTCCCATTTTTGTTAATGATCTCTTGGTTCTATAACTTAATAATTTGGTAAGATTGGCTTCTTCTACTGATTAAAAATTAATTGGTATTGTGATAAACTTGGGAATATTAGAACTCTAATTGGGAGGCTTGGACCCTCAAAACTTAATAAGTATATCTTGGACACTAGGAAGAGGCTTTCCCTGTCTAACCTGGTAGTTTAATAGGAAAAATAAAACTATGTGAAAATAACAAGAAACCTTTTATACTTTCCCTAGAAGTAAAATGAATAATTTTTCTTGCTGTATAGAATGGATAGATATCATGCCGACAATGGTGATGATCCTTAATGACAAAAGAAATGAGATATCGTAATATAATGAATGCATTAAATAAAAAACTTACAATAAATATGCTTAGTGAATGTAACCACAACTCATGTTTTATAATTTGGAAGTATGGAATGGATAATATATGAGATTGAACATAAGTAGATTGTACAACTAAACAACCTTAATGGTATAAATTGCTAATTCATGCCCTAAAATTTATACAGGATATAATTTGAATGATAGAACTTATTGAAAATTTCCCTTAAACTACTTGTATGAAATCCTAACCTAAATTGAGATGTAAGGTTTTGGGTATTTCAAATAATATTGAAATATTATAAATATTGGTATTGAATATATATATATATATATATATATATATATATATATATATATATATATATATATATATATAGCCTTAATATAGCATATATTGGGTTATTGTTGCAAAATTATCATGATCTTTTACAATAATTAGTACGCAAAATAATACCAGAATTATAATTCATAGAAGAATAAGTCATTCAATGCTAGACTAGTACAATAGAATTAGTGAAAATCATGTAATTAAATCCAATGTTGGAACCATGATAATAAAATTATTATACCTCATTATTATATCAAACAAAAAACACATGTATAATGCTTATAACACAAGTTACCTATTATGATTATTTTTTACCTCTCTTTGGTTTGTATGAAGTTTTTGAAGTATGCATAGGAATACTATAACCTTGTTAGAATGGAGTGCTTGGTTGATAGTGATGTGCTGCTAGTTCATGTTTTTCTTCTTTGCACTTAAACGTGTGTAACTTTTGCTTGTTATGAACCTTTCAGGCCATCATGCCCTTCATCCTTTCAACTTGAAAAGTGTATAAATTGTGATCTTTTAGAAAAGAGTCTATATCTCCAGTCCCATGAGAGGCACCTTTCTTGTCTTTGGGATAGGACATTGGTAACCTAGGCTTATTGGTAAAAATTAGGAAACATATGTTAAGGATGTAGAGGAATTTTGGAATCCTCTTTCCTTTTGGGGAACCATGATGTTGTCCCCCTTTTCCTTTGGGAAGAAAATAGTGTTGGTTGTTTTCGTAAGTTTCAACAAGAATGTTTGGTGTGGTACTCTTGTAAATTGTTGTTTGGGACTTTCTCGTTTCCTATCTTACCCATAGCTTGCTTGACCTTTCCTATGCATTATAATATTAAGTTTGTGTTTGTTTTAAGATTCTTTTGAGCTAGGATGGGTTTAAAATTAAGAAATTTTGTTTTTTTTTGTAGAGAGAATGGTACCTCTTGTGTCGATATGATAGTATGGGCAAGGATTGCCTATCACCAAGAAATGTAAATGTTGCCTAATTGATTGGGGGGGGTTCCTAAAACAGGATTTGGTGGTTATGTGTTATGATTTTGGGTACAAATTTTAGGTTATGGAAACCTTGTGGCCAAGAGTATGCTTAGTGTCACCATGAAAATTTTCAAATGAGTCTTTCATGAATTATATAAAGTACCTGCCAATGAATAGTCTTCATCCTTGTAAACGCTTTTGTTAAAATTAGGTGTTTTCTTCTTGTTAAGCCTTATTTTGTGTGGCCCTGAATGTGGTTGTTCCTATAAGAAGGTGTGGTGTTTTTCATGTAAAATTTGAAGGTCATGATTGGTAGTTGTTAATATTTTCTCAGATAACATAACTTTGAAGTGTAATTCAACCCAAGTGGAAGTCTTATCTTCCTTTTATTGTGTGATGTATCCATGTGTGGATACGTGGAAACATTGCGTACATAAATTTTCGTAGTCTTTTTGGAGCTTAGTTTCCATTCATTGGGATTCCATTCGAAAATTTAATAGTTTAAATGTTCTGTGTTATAACTTGGTTAACCTGCGTAGAGATTATTCTGAACGTTGTATGATTTGTTTCCCTATCTATTTCTCGTAACTTCTAGGAGGAATTCAATTCTAAGGGGATGGGGATGTAATTCCCACTCCTCTTCGACACTTATTTTACTATGATTTTTATTATTGTTGATTGAGACATGGAACTTATTTTTATATCTTGGATAGCTTATAGATAGACACGATGGATAGTTATGATTGTTATGGTGTTCTAATGGCTATATTTGGATTATTGAACTAATCCATGTGAACTCTTGGATGTTGAGAGTTGTTAATGATGTGAGGATATTAGGGATCAATGATATGTTGTTGAATGCATCCAGTAGATATGAGTTATAATAGATGTACAAAATTCAATAGTTGTCATAAAAATATGAATTGGTATAGCTGGTAAATGTTAATGGATAGGGAAGAATTGTAATTGTAAATAATTAATAAGTGAAGTATGTGTTTTACTCTTTGATGTATTGACTTGATAAGATGAAATCGGGCTAGTCTTGTAATTTTATTATTATGTGATGAAATGGCTAGAATCTGAAAAATGATTAAAATATGTAAAAAGGTCGATGTGAATTGCTTGATTCTGATGATGCATTCAGATGTGTTATGTGATGTCATATGATATGTCCATGACGCCATATATGCATTTTATTATTTTTACAGGAAATAGTAATACATAACAAACAAAAGGGGATAAGAGACCAAAAATGAAATAATTTATGGGTATTAGTAACATGTCACCTTGGTAAACTTGTGTGTTATGTATGTTGTTATGTTGAATCATATTTAGTTAGAAGGTCCCCATTAGGTGGGGTGGCCTCAAATGAGTTACCATGGGTAAATGTGTTGTTTCCCTTTTTCATTTTATTATATTTTATTTTGTGGAGTGTGTGACTTATCCTTATGGTAATGTGTTTCACTTTATGATTGTTGTAGTTAATGTGTCTCTTATTTCAGTTGATTAGTCATGTTAATTAAAGTAATTTCAGATGTGACCAAGAGGTATTTAATTTTGGTAGATTTTCCTTTGATTGTATTGTGGATTTAGAAGAGTATTTGATTTTATTTCAGATGTTGTGCACTTAACCTTGCATCCCTCGAATCCCTAAATTTGACTTTAAGAGCCATTTTTGGAGTCTTGTGGGACAAGTTAAGTTTTTCCCACACCTCTTAAACTCACCCACCAACTATACCTATGATTTGGGGGGTTGATTTTAGGCCTCATTTTGTGTTTTGGGGGAGAAAAGAGGAAATTAATTGCAATCTCTTACAAAATATTTTAATTTTGTCTTTTGGAGAATGGTTAATGGTTTTTGTGTGGAAGGAGAACTTTTCATTTTCTCACCCATCAATTTATGAGCTTTGGGATTGGTGTTTGACCTTGTGATGTAGAGTTGAGGAGAAGTGATGTGGAATCCTACATGGAGCCAACTCACCCTCCTCTTATATTTTTCTATTTATACAAGTTTATTTGATGTTTATGAGGTTACATGCTTTTTTTTTTACTCTTGCATTTTTGGAGGAGCTTGTTTTGGAGTTCTTGTTGGGAGATTGGGAGATTTTTTTTTTCTTGAATTGGAATTGGAAAATCTTTGAGATTGTGTCTTGTGGATTGGATATTCTTTCAATGGAAAGGTAGGGACTTCACCCATGCATTTTTATTTCTATTTGTTATGCAAATGGTTTTAAATGAATGATTATTGTGTGTTTTGGTTTTGGGGATAGAATAGCCTTAAGGTTGTGTAGGAGGGAGAAAATGGGGATCTATTGAGGGAGGGATAAGATTTTATGTTATGTATTAGGTGTGATTTTGGGTTGGGCACCCCACCTTGTGATAAAAAGAAATATTTCTTATTTATCTTGATATGTTTATTGATGGAGGGATAAGAGTTTGAGGGAGACATAAGAGAAATTGAGGGAGGGATAATATTTTTGTTGTGGTTGTGTGAATGAATTTTTTAGAGGTTTTTGAGGTGGGTACTTAACCCATTGGGAGGCATAAGTGATTCCTCATGTTTATTCTCTCTCTTGGCTTGGATATTGAGCCTTTGTGCTTGGGAAAATTGTATGTTTGTTGTTAATTTTTGTATTGTGATTATCGTGTTGAAATTTGGTGAGAATGGTTGTTGAAGCCTTTATAAAGTTGTCATGGTTGTTTGATACCTCTTATTGCTTCATTGTTGGGGATCAGGGGCCAATGAGGAGGATGGTTTTTCCTCCTCATTGGATTATAGGTTGGGTGGAGAACGTTGCCTACTCCTCTTTCCTTGTTGTTTTGTTTGGCTATTGAAGAAATGAAGGAGCTCAAGTTGTCATCTTGGAAATTGTTGTATTGAAGAAGATCAAAGAAAGAGATAGTTATTTTCATAAATTTGGTCATGTTGTTTCCACTTAAGTGGAAGGTTTGTATACTCTTGTATTTTAAAAGGAGTTTCTTGTCAATTTTATTATCAAATTATGTATTGCAAGTGAATGAAGAAAAAACCTTTGAAAGTTGTATTTATTGAAAAGGTATTTCTTTCAAAATCTGGAAATGAAATAAAATTTACTTGTGTTTTCATTTGATAAAATGGTTGTGTTTGTATTAGAATAATGTATGGAAGTTATACTTGTTTATTTCTTTGTTTAAATGGTTATCATTCTTGTTGTGAAAAGAAAAGAAACTTGCATCTAGTAATGGTTAAATTCCTTTATCTATTTTATAGACAAATGAATTTTAGTTGGAAAGGAAATCTTGTAGTTAAATTTCATACCTTGTAACAATGGAAAAGATACCCATTTAGTGCATTTTATCAAAAAGAGAGTAGTCTTTTGCACTTATATATTCTATTATAAAATCATTGAGTTAATCTCATATTGATATATATAAACACATGTATTAATCAATATATATGTTTATGTATATTTTTTTTTTAAAAACAATTTGTTTTTTCATGGTGACCGATGCCAGTCGACCAACCAACGTTGGCAGAATAGAAACTGACATCGGTCTCTGAAAAAAAACTGCAAACAATCTGATAAAATTAACTTTTCCTTAAGTTGCATGAATCTTGTTGCTGATAAAATAGTAAAACAAAGTCTATTATTTCTCATGAAATCTGTAAAAGGACATACAAATGTATATATTGAAAAACATATACATGTGTATGTGATTTGAAAAAATGGGTCAGATTTGTAGTAACCGATGCTAGCAGCCCTATCAGTGTCAATAGCAGAGTCGGAATAGTGAATTGTTGAGCGACAGACACTGGTCGCTTGTGCATAAAACTTCTTTTTAAAAAAAGTACATTTTAGACCAAACCAAATACTTTAATGACTTTTTTGAAAAAAAAAATGTAGATCCATTCATACATTGGATATATAAACGTGTGTGTGTGTGTGGTGTGTGTGTGTGTGTGTGTGTGTGTGTGTGTGTGTTTATACTCCTAGATCAAACAAAATGGGGTTTTCCCCAAATAATGAAGAACTCAAGAAATGTGAATAACTTAATAGAAAAACCATATTCATGGTGGAATCTCTACAACAAAGAAAATATATAACATTTTATTAGAAAACCTAAGAATAAACTAAACTAAGTAAAGAATGAAATGGAGGAAGTCTCCTTCTATTGTAAACTAGAACAAAATAAATTTCCCCATGGTTTCACTCCTTGCTTTCATAACTTCCACTCCTCCAACCTGCAAATCAAGAATGAACAAATGAATGAGTTTATGGTAAAGGAAAGAATAAGAAGACCTTATAAGGGTATTTAGGGTTTAGGGGATTGAGTAAATTTAATTAAAGTATGGGTATCTAATGAATGGGGCCACTTAATGGTTAGGGTAAGTTGAGACTTTAGCCTTAGATTATTAAGTAAATAAATGACAATGGTCTATTAAGGGTAACCTAAATAATATTGTGAAAGGGGTAACTTAGATCATGTTTTATAAGGGTTAAATTAATAGAAATTTAAAAATATGTTTAGAAAACTATATGAATGAAATAGGTTTAATCAACTTAGTAAATATTGGACCTTAATAATATTAAGTGGAATTTTAAATGAGGAAAATTAACGAGATTAAATTAGTCAACATTTTAAAATGGGAATTAACGGAAACCCTCGAAGGAGTTTTAAACCTAAAATAATCATGGAATAAATTAATAATATTTTATTATTAATTTAGTTACAATAACTTTACATATATGTGAAATTTATTAATCATGAAATATTTAACCCTAGTTGATGGTTATCTTGTTGCAACTCTTTTTTTTTTTAAATTATTCTGTATTTCTCCTAACTAGCTATTGAGTTTGTCTTTGGTTTTGTGTATCAAAAGTGTGCGCATTACATAGGGAAGCATTAGTGTTTGAATACCAATGCCTACAATATTAGTTTGTAAACACTCTCACACACTTCGAGGTCAGCTTTGGATGACAACTTCATTATTATGAAAGTTTGAACATAGCTTTCATTAGTAGATTTTTTAGAATTAATTTGTGTTTTTATCTATTAAATATTTTTTAAGAGTTTGTAATATAGTCACTTATAATATTGGGAGGCAATGCAGAATCCTTTGTTTCATTTATTCAATTGTAGACCGAATGTAATTTTTTGATACACTTATTTCTTATTTTAACTAAAATTTCATATTGAAATGTTTTTAACAAGTATATGTATATTAAATATATTTTTATTGTTTTAAAGTGATATCTGAATCAAATATATTATTTTGAAAGTTAATATTTACAAAACAATTATTAAAAAAAATTGAATAAAATAATTTTTTTATTTTCCATCAAAAATTTATAATTAAAAATCCAACATCCATAAATGAATATGGATATGGTCGAGAAATAATATAGCAGCCTTTGATTTGGTTTATGGGATTGTTTTTGACTAAAATAGTTTTGTTATGGCTTTTGGTACCACAAACTATTTTGTTTTGTGAAAATTATTCTTACACTTAACATCTTTATTATGATTTTTGTTATATCTTTGATACTATAAATTATTGTCTTCTGTAGTCAATATGTTAGTCTAGTCAATTACAAAGATTAGAAGTGTTTTTCATATTTTTTTCAATAAATCATTAATCACAAACTTGATTCTCATGTAGCAATTGTTTCTTCCATTGAACATATAGTAGTAGTCAAACTAAATGTGTTATAAATGTAATTGTAGTGGCATTTTTATGCTAGAGGCGTTTCTAGTGAGGGGATTCTAACATCCATCATAATTTAGACGGCAAAATTTTTATGGTCGTCATGTTATCTTTATCATCATCTTGTTGGACACCATTTACACTGACGCAATTCTATCACAACGGAGGACCCAACTCTCAGAGACATCATATAAATACTATGCGAATCATGGATGCAATGCGTATCCGTCACAGGTTATGAATGAGACATGTGAGGCCTCCATAGCAATACCATTTAGCATTTGGCAATAACTCATATTTCACATGATATAATTTAAAATTTTCACATTTTCCGATGGGATGTATGATCTATTTTCTGTGGATAACATCTTTGCAGTCACTCCCTCCTCCTTACTTGCCAATATTTTTCTCGAAAGGAGCAAACTTATCAACCACCCCCAGTCCCCCATTTATGGACCTAGAAATATAAATTGCGCATTGTTTTTTAAATATTTATATAAGCCTCCTAAGTTCGCCAACATTTTCCATAATGCATTTGTTATGGAGATACATGCATTCGTAACCAATAGCTATGTTAGTTAAGTTTAGCTTGAACATTTTATTACAATGACCATGTTATTTTTTGAACTCTCATTTCTCCATTTCTATATTAATAATGTACAACAATTATCTGTTAGAGTAGGTATTTACCTTAGCTCATTTTCACCTAAGTACTTTATTTACTTTTATTGTATTTATCCTCACCCACTTATGTGTGTGGATATTTCTTTTATCTTATTTAAATATGAGGAGATATTTTCTAGTTGTTAAGTATAGTTCTTTCATTAATCTATGTTATTGACTAGCTCTTTCCTTGATCTATGTTATTGACTAGATCCTTGATGTCTAGTTCTATCCTAAATCTATGGTCTTGACTAGTTCTTTGATGGCTAGTTATTTCCTTGATTTGTGGCTTGATCTACGACCTTGACTGGTTCTTAGATTGTTATTCCTTACCTATTTAAACAAGGCCCATTCTCAATGTATTGCATTGAGTTCCATAATAATATATGATATTGCATCTCATTTGTTTGCAAAGGTTTATGTAAAGTTATTCTAGCAAATTACTTTCATCTTATTGATCGTAGTGTTTAATTAGCATATGTGTTCTTGGATTGGTACGATCTGGTTATCATTCCTTTCACTATCCACATCATCATTAGCTTAAAATAATAAAATGAGATTCATGTGATTTATATATTTTTTTAATTGAGGAGATAGTTGTACAATCAAGTAGTGTAAAACATGTTTGATTAGTGAGACAAACTATACCAAAAGAATAGTAGGAATATAAGAACTTGATCAAAATCTTAACACTTTTAAAATTTGATGGGGCATTATCTCTGCTTCCGAAATAGTAAACTTTTCCATGAGAATGCATTGTCTCCCTGATTCTCATACACCATACCACCAATACATTTGGCAACCATGTATGGTCATTTACAACTTTATCAGACAGTTTCATTGAAATACACTGTACGAGGAGTCGTTGATGGTTACAGTTCAAATATAATTTCTAGGTTGATTTTTTGTATGTTTTACTTTCCAGAATGTAAGCATTGCGAAGTTCAGGAAAATGGACAATAGTGCATCATCGATTTTTCTCAGTCTTTGGAATTTTCGTTACATTGGATTTCATGTAGCACCAAGGTGTTTTTCCTTTTCTAGACAAAGAGAATATCTTCCGTCCATTGGAAAGAAAGGGCATAAATCTGCGGTGAATGCAGATAAAATGGTAGGTGGAGAATGAATTTTTGTTTTGAAATTTGATGGGGTGCTATCTCTGTTTTCAAAATAGTAAATTGATCCACGTGAACACGTTGTCTCCCTGCTTCCTATACACCATACCGCCAATACATTTGGTAACCATGTATAGCCATTTGCAACTTTATCAGAAGGTTTCGTTCAAATACTCTATAAGAGGAGTCGTTGATGGTTGCAGTTCAAATTTAATATTTAGGTTATTTGTTTGTATGTTGCCAAAATGTAAGCATTGCAAAGGTCAGGTGGATGAATAGTGGTGCATTAACAATTTTGTTCAATCTTTTGCATTTTCATCACGTTAGATGTCGTGCAGTATGAAGGTGTTTTCCTATTCTAAGAAAAGAGAATATCCTTTGTCCCTTGTTAAGAAAGGGCATAAATTTGGGGCGAGTGCAGATAAAATGATATTTTTATCACCAAATCACAGCTCCCTATGGTTTGCAAAAGTGAGTTTGCTTGAGCTCACGATATGACTAGATAACACGGGTACTATATCCAAGTTTTGGGACTTCCTACTTGAGATAGACCTCCAGAGAAAGTTGGTTCTTTCTCTTAAATTACTTGCCACAAAATACTCCAATGCAGGAAAAACTATCTTATCTTATATTAATCTATATTTCCAAGGAACCAAGTAGAGAGAGTGCATGAAAATAGAGCCTACACTAAAGCGGTGATACACTAGAAAAGAAGGGTGTGAGAATAGTCTTCCAATGTGTAAAAAATAGAAGCAAATTACATACTACAGGGGGTGATAAGAGTTCTCCATAGCCTAACAACTACATTCACAACAATATTTCATACACACACAATGATAATGAATCCCTGCAATAGCATAAGATAGACACAATATATTTGTAATGAGTTTGAAAGGGAAAGAGGAATACAAACAAACACAACATGGGAAGAGATATCCACAGACTTGTATGTATTGCTTCATGATATGCACAGTTCAATCTATTAAAAAAATGGGCCAAGATCACCATACAAGAAGTCCACTATAAGGGCCTGTAGCATTTTTGCTTCACAATTTTTTTTTTTGTAGAGTTTTGTTACACACAAACTATCTCCTCTTACAATGAGTCCAACACTCCAATTTATAGAATTCCGAGAGGAGAGAGAGAGAGAGAGAAATGAAAATCCTGAAATCTATCTTCCCACAACTTGCAAGGTGTCATAAATGGATTGGAATGATGGTATGTTTATTGCAAAAGGGCCCCCACACTATCCCATAACTTGTAGCAGTGAGAAATGTTGTCCCATGCTTCATTAAATGCATCCCAACTACCAAATAAAACATTGTTATGAACCTAGCCACATTTTTAGACAAATATCCATCAAGTCTTTATCAAATTCTATATTTCTTGGTTGTTACGCATTAGTATTGGAGACACAATTCCAACTGTACAAATTTTGTACATTTTTGTTTAGAATTGCAAATGATATGGCATTCTGAGTGTAGGCAGCTATTTTGGGTTTGCCAAGAATTTATGTCATTTAACAGGACTAGGTATTTAATTGACTTGAATTGAAGATATTTATTTTATTTTCATATATTTTAGTTTGACTAGAGCATAGAGGACATCGTTCTTGTTCCAGAAAAGTCAAATTTCATGAAAATTGGAGCTTCGGATCAAAAGTTGTGGCCGTTAGAAGTTCAGAGGTTAGGTGTTGACTTTTCCTTTGTATTGCGGCTATTTCAAATTTTCGGGGAATGCATGTCCTAGCTACACTTAGACCGTGTGGGCTTATTTTATCTAAAAACCCTGATTCCTTCTTGACTATGGGTATTTCGTCTTTGTGGGTCCCGAGTATACCAATGTCCCAGCTGTCCCAAACCAATTTCCCCACTCCATCGACAGGCCTCCTTCCTTTCCGATTATTTCAGTAAAATCAGATTTTTGAGTCCCGAATGTCCCGATGCCCCATCGACCACCAGGGACAAATTTATCTGTTATTTCCACAATAAATGGTTTCCTTAGCATTTTTGCGATTTCTCCTTTTTGGAGCCCAACTGTCCCGATTGAACTTATGCATCGTGGGACAAAAACTTCTGCATTTTTGGAAATACACTAAAAGAAGCCTTTTTTTTTATTTTTAAATTTTTTTCTAACTCTGTGAATTTTGTCCTTTGATAGGAAAGTTAGGGAAGAGCCAAGGGGACCCCCAAAACCTAATTTTTGGGCCTCGAACAAATTCTACTTGCTCAAGCTTGAAAAAATTATGAATGTTATCCAAATTTACCTTGAGGGGTGAATTCGAGATAATAGGTAGGTGGAGAATGAATTTTTGTGCTTCAGTCACAAAAGAGTAAACAAGTTCTAGATATCCAATTTTACCTGTGAGGGTTTCTTTAGCAAGAGTGTTTGGATGTTGTAGCCAATTGAAATGCATAAACCTCTTGTGATTTTCTCACCCATAATTTATGTTTGGACTTCATCTTAATACTTTTATCGGTATGCCTATGGACGCCATGTACACTGACATTCCATGTGATATTTAACTAGAACCCATCATGAATTAGATTGTGAATAAGGTTTTTGTCTGTCTTCTAGATCGGAAGTATAACTCGCTACTCACATTTGGTATCCAAACCAGAGTTGAGTTTGGCACTGTAGCACCAACTATAGTTACATGGGAATGGAGACGGGTCCCTAATTATTTTGGGGATGTAACCTTCCGCCAGAGTTAAATTTCCATATCTATTCCTAATATGGAATGTAGGGTTAGACCAGAATTGTGTTGTATCCTTACTAGGGGATAGATTACATTTATCCACATATAGATTTACGTCGATTAATTCCATGTAATGATCATAATCTATCTCTAATTGGTTCAATGGAATGAGGAAATATATCTCTTACCATTAGAGCATTTTTTGCATAAAACTCAGCAGCACACTTGCAATAGAAGTGGATCAAATGATTTTCATAAGCACAAAAACCACCTTTTGAATCGCATACAGTGTAATTTTTGCTAACATTCCATTAGATTTGGAAGAAGTCATCGAGACTTTGTTCTTGTAGAGACCATCCATCTGACTCGTGGGACGGAAGCACAACTCGCTACTTACATTTACTAAGAAATCAGGAGTCTATTTGTGAACTGTAGTACCAACTATTGTTAAATGGTAATGGAAACGAGTACCTAATGGTAACCCGTGTGCACCATTATAGCAAAGTTAAATTTACATATCCATCCCTGATATTAAATTGAGATTTGGACCACAATTTCTCTCTATTCTTAGTCCATAATGGATTTCATTTATTCCCATCTAGATTCTTGTCGATTAATGCCATATTGTTGCTGGAAATGAAATTTACTTTGTTTGTTGGCATAAAGTTAAATGGGTACCGTATGTATTATTGATCACCAATGATATATATAACATGCTTATGTTCTTCATAATTGGAGTTGAGCTAAAATGTAGGGTCATCGCAACCACTTATCCTTCCTCTAAAATGATATCCAAACACATGCCTATTAAATTTAAACAAGTGATAAGTTCCACATGAAGACATGAGCCATAATATTAACTATGTGAAGATTATATGGAAATGATGAAAATGGAATGCATGAAGTAGCAGTGCTTCCATTTCCAGAATAGTACCAACTGAAGAGAAAATAACATAGAAATCTAGTTCCTTTATTTGAACAGAAATATGAATAGCAAATTAATATCACAAGAAACCCCAACCATGATGAAAACTACAACAAAAATAACAGAGTGACTTCTATAAGTATGGTGTGTGGGCTTGCATTTACAAGTTAACTAGAGGTTTAATGGACCATAACTCGTTAAATTCAACTTTAGAATCACAAATTATCATAGAATTTTTATCTTTGTACCGATTAAAGTTATATTTAGATAAGAGGAGCTTTAACACATTAACAAAATGTTAATTTTGGAGATTTTGGTAATTTTTATACTCAAAATAATATCAATGACATTATGCAGGGTGCCTGATTTTGACACCACTCAGAATGTGGACAATAAAGATTGTAAATTTTATGGGATGTATTGAAATATGAAGGTGGTGCTGCTATCTCTAATTCCAAAATAGTAAACTGCTCCATGTGAACGCCTTATATCGCTACTCCCTATACACCATACTATGAATACATTTAGAAACCTTGTATGGCCATTTGCAACGTTATCAGGTGCTTTCATTGAAATACTCTGTAAGAGGATCCGTCGATGGTTGTAGTTCAAATTTAATCTCCAATTTGTTTCTTTATACATTTTCCTTGTAAGAATGCAAGCATTACAAAGGTCAAGTGGATGGACAGTGGTGCATCAATGTTTTTTATTGGTATTTGGAATTTTCATCAGGTTGGATGTCATACAACACCAAGGCATTTTTCCCATTCTAGCCGAAGATAATATCCTCCATCACAAAAATATTTCAGTCATTCTCAGTTGTGTTACACACTAGAGCCTATTAGATCTTCCACATTTTTTATTTTGACCCCCAGTTAACTACAAATTGGACACATGTGAATAACACAAGTGACATTGAGATGATAAAGTAGAATACAGATAAATGATCTTATTTGAGTCTTGAAATTTCAGCTTGACTTCCTAATAAATTCTACATATCCCTCATATTACTAAAAGTTGCAGGCATTCTATCATCAATGAATGTTCATGCCTCACCTTTTTTCTTACGATTAATCCTGAATTTAATCAAGGTTTAAACTATAAAAGTATGGTACTTAAAAGTACAAAAAAAATTGGAACTAAGTTATGGCCCGGTAACCTATTCAACTTTCTCCATTTCTTATTTTGACCACTTCAGGCTCAAATTATAATCAAATAAATAATTGATCCTTCATCTAATTTTTTTAAAAAAATTATGATTTTCCTCAAATTCTTACTTCATCCCCTTAAACAAATATGACACTCAAATAAATATTAAGACCAAGGTAAAGAAGACTCAGCAGAAGACAATGCACTTCTCCTCCCTCATTCCCCATATTCTTTTCCCCCACCATCTCTGTCTTATTCACTTCCTTAAGTTTTAATTATTCTCTCTATCCCCTTCAGTGTTCCCATCGTACATTTAATGTATGATTTCTAGTTTATTTTAATTTATCTTTTCCCAAAATATACTTTAAAAAATTATTTTTCCCTTACATTTAAGCAAAGAGTACTAGCCAGATCCATAGAGAAAAATTCATTAAGTTTATAAGGTTGTGAAGTAGGGAGGAAAAAATGTATCATTGGTGTAGTGCCCACTCCTCTTCGACATTGAACTTACTAGGATTTTTCATACTTTGGATTGGAGACCTGGACCTTGTTATCATATTTGATCATTAAACAATGGTAGATGGACATTATTATATTTTGTTAGTATTTTGATAGAATGTATTGATGTTTTAGAGTTTTGCATGATGCGAATTTTATCATGAAATTACATCACCCCCGAATGGCCTTATATTCAAGTGGGGCATTTGGTGTAATTTGTGTAACATTGGACCATCTCTCAAGCTATGGGACTTGAGGGCTTGAGATGATCCTCCAGAGAAGGTTGGTTCCTACTCCTAAACTACCTGCCACAATCTACTCTAATGCAAGAAAAATATCTAATCCTAATTTAAGTTTCCAAGGGACCAGGGAAAGAGAGTGCATGAAAACAAAGCCTATAATAAAGCAGTGATACAACAATAAAGGAGGGTTGTTGATCACAATTTCAACTACCTGAAATGGAGAGAGGTGACCAATGGAGAGGGTGGACAAGATGCACCATGGACTAGAGATAAATTTCACACAAAATTCCACTTCCAACCCATTAAACACAGCTCCCAAAACTTGCAGTAGTCATCAGAGATATGCACAATATACCCTGCAATGGTGAGAGGCAAGAAGAGACAATAAAATAAGCAAAGGATGCACAAAATGCCTCATGAAACATATTTTATTGCTCATGAGTTCACATAGTACATCATTAGGGGACAAGAGGCAAGAAAATGCAATTACAAAGTAAAGAGAGGAGGCTTAAACTCCACATTCAACCCCCAGGGAAGATAGAGAGAGGGGACAGGAGAGAAAAATGACCAAATACTTTACAAATGAGCTGAAGATTACAATTTATAGATTTGAGAAGGAGAGATAGAATTGCAATCCCAGATTTGCTTTTTGAACCACTTGTAAGTTATCATAAATGAGTGTAATTATTGGTATGTTTCTTACAAAAGGCTCCCCATGTTGTCCCATGTGCTGCAACAGAGATATAATAATGACCATGCCTCATTAAATACATCCCAACTACCAATTAAAACACTATTCTAAACCTTATCCATTTTCTATGAAATCACCATCAAATATTTATCAATTTCTAGATTTCTTAATTCTTGTGCATTGGTCTCAGAGAAAAGATTCTAACTAGACAAATTTTGTGAAAATCTGTTGAGAATTTCAAAAGTTATGGCCATTCAAAGTTTCACGAGGAAAACTATCATTTTCCTTTGTTCTGTGGATTTTTTAGTTTTCTGCAACATTCTGTGGATTTGATTTTTTACAACTTTCTGTTTATTTTATTTTCTCTGGATTTTCGTGACACTTTATTCTATGGCCTTTTCTATGGCTTTTTCTGCATCTTTTTCATGGACTTTGTTCTATAACTTTTTCTGTGGCTTTCTCCATGGTCTTTATTCTATGGCTTTTTCCACTAATTTGTTCTGTGGCTTTTTCCACATACTTAGTTCTGAAGACTTAGTTCTGTGAATTTTTTCATAGACTTTGTTCAGTATACTTTTCGGTATTTTTTGGGCCCAACTGTCCTAGACACTTTTTCCGCCCTATCCCCAATACACTGACTTGCTGCCATTTCAGGTTTTTGGGTCTTACATGTACCTTCGTCCAAACTATCTTGCAAACCATGTGGGACAAAATCTTCCAACTTTTTTTGCATTTGACTATATCCTTAGCATTTCAGACCTGAACTTGGTACGATGAACCTTTGTACGACCCGCATTGGTTCCATCCATAGCCGTCAGACCCGATTTGCACTAAAATAGGCCCTTGACTTCAATCTTTCAAAATTTTATTAATTTTTTTTAACTCCTTAGATTCTCTTTGGATAGAGAAGTTAGAGAATAGCCAAGTGACTGCTTAAAACATGATTTTGGGCCTCAAATGATTTCTACTAGCTCAATCCTAAATAAATTGTGTAAGTTATTAAAATTACCTAGGGGGTGAAGTTTGGATAACAATTATTTATATGATGGATTACATGCATGGATTGACATTTCATTATTTATAATCTAAGGTTACCACTTCATAAGATATATGTCAACACATTGGATTATGATTGATAGATTTTGTTAGACATCCTGACTAGTCTTATGATCTCTTTTTTCGATTAAATGAAAGAATTGAAATATCTCTAAATTGTAAACAATTGGTTAAACAACTTAATTTTAGCGATGATTTAGTAGTGTTAATTGATGTTGTAAATTGATATGTATATGTGCGCTTTATTTTTTTATTTCATTGACATAACAATGAGGCCAGAAAGGTATTGTTTTGTTTTTTATAAGAAATCGTAACACAACAAACAAAAAGGGGATAAGAGACCAACACTAAAATAATTTTTGGTATTGGCAACAAGTCACCTTGGAAACTTGTGTCTTTATGTGATGTTTGTTGTTGAGAAATTACTAGGTCCCATTTTGCGAGGATGGCCTCAAATGTGGCCAAGGGAAAAAGTGTTGTTCCCATCTTCATTTTAATAATTTTTGTGAGTATGTGATTTATTATTGTATTATGCTCCACTTTATTATTGTTGGTTAGTATAATCCATTTAAGTTGATTAATCTTGATTAATTATTATAATGTGGGATGTGAAAAAATATGTTATTTAATGTTGGTAGATTATCCTTGATTTTATATTACATTTGAAGGGGTTTTATTAGTTTTAAGTGTTGTGAACTCAACCTTACATGTCAATTTCGGATTTGGGCTTAAGGTCCATTTTTGGAGGCTTGTGGGAAAAGTTAAGCTTGTCTCATACCTCTTAATTTAATCAACATATTATCGTTATGGGTTAAGGGGTCAAAAATAGACCCCATTATGCAGTTTATAATGCAAAAATGTGATATTTATTGCACTTTAAGGGGTCAAAAATAGACCCCATTATGCAGTTTATAATGCAAAAATGTGATATTTATTGCGCTTTCTTACATACAATTTTAATTTTGTCCTTTAGAGGTGTGGGTTTGAGTTTTCGTGTGTAAGAGGGTTGTCATTCCTCAACCACCAATTTATTAAGTTTTGGGTTTGGGGTTTGACCATGTGATGTAGAGTGAAGGAGGAATGATGTGGCATCTTACATGGAGCCACATCACCTCTCTCTCCTCTCTTTTCTATTTATTAAGGTTGATTTGATGATTTTGGGGTTACATGTTTTATTTTGAATCTTGCATTTTTGGAGGAGCTTGCTTTTTGAGTGCTTGTTCTAAGCTTTGGAGTTGGCTTGTTCTTTTTTTGGACTTGTAAAGGTTTGGATCTTGTGCTTATGTATTGGATACTCTTGCAATGGAAAGGAAGGGACTTCACCCATGTATTCTTATTAATATTTTGTTGTGCAAATGTTTGTGAATGGATGATTGTTGTATGCTTTTAATTTTGGGAAATAAAATGGCCTTTAGGTTGTGTAGGTGAAACTTGTAATGGGGATATTTTGTAGGGAGACATAAGAGTATTATTGTGCATCTTGGGAGGGAGTTGGCTTGGGGTGTCCTACCTTTGTAGATAAGTGGAATTCATGCTTATCTTGCATGTTTTATTAACCGAGGATTAAGAGTTGAGGGAGACATAAGAGTTGTCTTTGGAGGGAGACATAAGAGTCTTGTTGGTATGTGATTGAGTTCTTAGAGGCTTTATGGTGGGAACCCAAATCCTTTGGGAGACATAAGTAGATCCCCATGTTTCTTTTTTCTTCCTTGGGTTGAGTATTGAACCTTTGTGCTTGGGAAACTTGTGTGTTGATTTTATTTTTGTTATTTTTCTCATTGCATTGGAAGTTGTTTGTATGTTATTGTAGAAACCATGTAAAGTTTTCTTTGTTTTCTTATACCCCTTATTTTTTTCATTGTTGGGGCTTAGGGGACAATGAGGAAGAAATATTCTCTTCGTCATTGGATTATTTGTTTGGTAGAGAGTGTTTCCTACTCCCCTATTTTATTTTTGTGTTTGGATTTTGGAGAATATGGTAGAGCTCAAGTGAAGATTTGGTCATAGTTCCACTTCAAGAAAATGAAGAGATATCCCAATTTGTAAAATATTTGCCATGTTGTCTCCACTTAAGTGGAGGGCTCGTGAATTGCATTTTAAAGATCTTAAACTTCTTGTAAATGTGTTGTGAAAGCTTTATTTGTATTAAGCTTTCCAAATGCATGTATATTTGGGAAGTAGGAAAAATAAATTGTATTGGTTACTATGGATATCCTTTCAACTTGTAAACTATACAAAGAGTGTATTGAATGAAAAATTGTATTTTAAATAGGTTAGTTCTTATAAAATGAAGCTATCAAGTCTTGTATTATTATATGAAATAAGAAAAGCGATATGGTTTTGAAAATGAAATTAAAACTCTCCCAATATAAGTTTATATTCAACTTAAATATTTTCCTCAAAAGGGTAATATGTTCCATTTTTAAAGATTGATGATATTATTTCAAAATACACTTGTGTGCTTGAAATGGATGTCATTTATTATTTGCTGAAATAAAGGAAATATAAAGAATTAGAGATCTGAACACGTTCCCAAGACAATAATATTCTTCACAATGTATTATTTCTACTAATACAATGGCTAATATATAGCCACGAAGTTAGGCATAGAAACCTCCTACAAAGTAGGGAACAAATTACCCGTTGCTAACAATACAGGTGTAACAAATTATATAGTGTATACATTATTGTTTATAAAAAATATATGCGATCAATTATTAATAAATAATTACAACCATAATCAATAATGTCAAAACTAGATCTATTATTCCTAACATTCACCCCCATAATGTGAATACGATGAAGAACCATATGCAAAGAACTTAAATAACGTCCTAAAAAAAGTACTTAGACCAGGTACAAAATCCATAGATTATCTCTTTACCCTGATAAAGGCGTAGTGTCGAGCCAAATATGCAGGAATGCTCCCTTGCTCTTTGGGTTCCTGTGGGACTTTCCCTTCCTCCCTGGGTGCCCGAATTCTAGATCTCAAAGATCCACAAGCTTCACACCAATTGGATAACCATCCCTTGATTCTACCTCGAAATATTTTCTTGCTCCGCAAAATTGAGTATTGTAAAAACATGACTCCTCCAAAAATTTTGAAAAGGGGTTTACTCAGCACAACAACAAATTGCAAATAGGTACTCTTAAATGAACATATATCACACAATACTAAATAAATGTCACCAAGCCATCTGTGCGGCCCCGGTGTTGGTGACTGACGATACATCGTTGATCAACCTCCATACTCCATTTCCTCCATCCTCAATTAACATGTTGCTAGCTCAGTGAATTTGGCTTTTGAGGATCAATAATACCACAATGTTGGGTAACACCGAAAAATGCATCTGTAAAACAATTTTATTTTTATTTTTACAATATTTTGACTAATTTTTGACAAAGACTCACAAATGACATTTGGATTATTTTATCTCTACAATCACTACTTGATACTTAACAAAATTTTTTATCCTTTTACTTTGGTAGGAAAACTATTGACAACATGACTGACTCTTTTATAGATTAACTATTTAGTTCATTTTGACTAAGTAACTTTTAAACAAGATAATATTACTAATCCTAAAATCACCTATAAAAATAACTCCTCAGACTCCAAAAACAATTATAGGGCTTCTTTATAATAAAACATTAACTTGGACGATAACTCTTAAAAAAAATTTGGATGACTATAAATGAATAGTAAAAATAAAAGTACTGTGAATAACATAAATTGACTCTATTACGAAGATAATACTTCCCTGAGACTCTATCCTTTGAAAAATTTAAAAATGATTACAAACTAAAAAATAACAATTTATCAGATTGTTAATAATAAACACAACTACAATACATGAGGAGTTACATACGTCTCTTTCAAGCTTCAATTCACATGTATGGCTCATTTTGGATTGTGTCTATGCAATACACTTATACGCTAATCAAAAATTTGCATGAAATGTACATCCACGACTTAGGGTCTGATGTCAATAATTTTCAAATGTTGAAATTATGACAAGCTAACATTGTGACTTGAAGCAGATAAATCAGACCAATTTGCACGATTAGTCGGCTCATATATTACAAAAGCATGTTGATTGAAATGTAACGGTACATTATCAGGGCGAGATCATCAAAAGAAGAATCAACTTATATAAATATTGGATTGCACTACATTCATTAACTAAAAAATGCAGTCAAATCTCATCAGTCAATGTTGTGCATTATTTAATGCAATAGATTCAAATTCCAAAATGTGAAGACGTGGATTTATCATTGTAATGCAAGATTAAACAATGGTTCCAATAGTATACACGTTATTCCATGCAAATATACCTCCATGTTCACATCTTAATAGGGAAAAAAAAACATACTTCGCAAAATCCTCCCTGTTCAGGGATGGAATGTGCCAAAAGAGCCACATAATTCTGTTAACAGATCTACACTGGTATGAACCTTCAAAATGGTAAAAAAATGGACAAGTACTTTCTATGTCGATACGCAGGCTCAAATCAATGAATATGAGATAACTCATTGTTATAAAGCCTACACATATGTGGATATCTAATATGAAGGTTGGATTATTCTAAAACAAATTAATTAAAACCACTTACGTTGCAGTCTTCGTATGCAAGTTGAATCCAATCTGATGAAGTGAATTTAAATGAAAGAATATAATAGATACGACTTGTGTGACTAAAAAAAAATGCTAATGCTCAAGATGTTGATACAGAAATAAGAAAAGTGGTTACCAAAAGCTTATGGAAAATATAAATGAATAACGTTAAGGTCAAATGCTTGTATAGAATCAATGCTTCTCATTCAACGGGGCTATAGAATAAAACTGATGCCTCTTGGACAATTTTACCACTTCATCAGAAGTAGAGGATTAATGTCACTTTGATACCAAATATAAAGGATTAGAGATCCAAACACATTCATAGGACAATAATATTCTTCAAACTATATTAATTCTGCTAATATAATGGCTAATATATAGTGACGGAGGTAGGTACAACAACCTCCTACAAATTAGGGAACACATTACCCGTTGCTAACAATATAGTTGTAAAAAATTATATAACGTATATATTGTTGGTTATAAAAAAATTATATGACTAATGATTAATAAATAATTACAATGATAATCAATAATGTGAACACTAGATTATTCCTAATAGGAAATAATCTCTTGTATTATTGTAAAAGTTAGCAGTTGAAATGTTGAAAATCTTAGTCAAATATCATACAAAGTTATAGAAAAAAAATAAACTATTTAGTTAGTGTTAAAAAAAATGAGTAGACCCTCTTTACAAATTATATTAGGTCAAATAAGAATTTTTTTTGTTTCTTAATTTTACCAAGATATGTATAGGTATAAAATTGTAATTACCTTGCCTTATATTTCACTATGCCATTTAATCTGATTTGATCATTTAAGATAAGAAAAACAAAAAATATTTATATATACATATAATTATAATTATATAAATTTATTTTATAAGTTTATATATATATATATATATATATATATATATATATATATATATATATATATATAGTTAAAAAAAAAAACATACTAAACATTTTGAATAAGTCGAATGGCTTAAATTATAGAAATGTTTTATAAAAAAGAAACTTTTGTTGGAGGCTGAACCCCCCCACCTTTTATTAAATTTAAATACGTATGGAAGGGGGAGGAGGGGCATTGCCCCCCCTCCCTAATGTTAATTAAAATATACAATATGGAGGGGCGGAGCCTTCGCCCACCCTCCCTAAATCCTTTATACCATGTGCTTTTATGAAGGTCGTGGCCTTAGTTTGAACCTTGCAATTTTTTTTTAATATGTGGCACCTCTAAAATCTATACTGCAACTTATCTATTCTCTGCCCATTTTATATGTGGCCGACATTCTGATTATATAAATTAAAAAATATATATATATATACCTGTTTTTAAATAAGAAAAGTACACACACAGATATGTGTGTGTAGCTAAACTCTCTTCTTGTATATATATTGTTAATGTGTGATCACAATACCTTTGAATGTTTGCAACTTGATGGGTTGAAACTATTAGTGTGATTGCATAACATGGAGCTTCTCCCAAAGTGTGGGACTTTACAATCGGAAAAAATCTTTGGACGAAGGTCGGTTCGTATTCCTCTATTCTGATACACACACTTAAATTGTAGAGGATCTACTCTAAAATATATTCTAACTTGCCAAGGAGAAAGAGTTAAGAATATTACAAGAAATTAAACCTAAAATAACAAAGGTGTTGCACCAAAAGAAATTCTTAACCCCTGCTTTGCCATTAAACAAAAACCATAAAAAAAGGTGATACAACCACCACACACTAATAACCAAAATTACAATTAGAATACAACAATGAACACAAGAGAGGGCTGAAATTCATCCACAAACTTATACTATTGCTCCATAGATTTGATACAATGCATTATAATGGCCAAGAGGCAAGGCTTCAGTTTACAGTTTAGATGGGAAGTTTGAACTCCAAAAATTCACTTACAGAATAAAGAAGATGGAAGGATGCAAAGTAAAATCGTCCAACATTATAAAAAATCCCCTCCTTTCAATATATAGAAGAATGAGAGAAGAGATAGAAGAATTTTGAAATCATACTTCAGCCACCCTATAATGCTTTGAATTTTCCTGCAACAATTATGGGTGCCACTTCAAAATTCATACCCCATGTACAATGCGTTGTTGGGAAAGAAAGGAAGCCTATGCTTCATTATTTTGGTAGGTAATAAGTCTCACACCCTCAAAAATGGTAGACTATATTTTTCATTTTGAAGAACTTAGTTGAATAAAGGAGATTGTAAGCTTTCCAAAAAGTTCTTTCTTGTGTAAATCTGAGCTCCCAATCAGAAGTTATGGCCATTTGACGGTCGGTGTGCCATTCTGCAAAAAATGCAAGTGGTTGGCTCTATTTTTCCAAAGTTCCGAAATGCATGCAACTTCCGAAATTCTAAAAATTTAGACTTTCAAATTTTTACTTCAATGGTTGAGTTACTATAAATCTACTTAGGTGCATAAAAATTCCAAACCTCTGAAACCTGAAAGTCTAAAATTTCAGAACTTTCCATTTTGGAGTTTTTGTTACTGTTCATTGGAAAATCGACCTGAGAGTTCTAAAACTAAGAAACCTAAAAGTATGAAATTTTTAGACTTTCAGAATTTCAGACTTTTTCCTTTCAAATATTTTTCCCTTTCGAACTTTTTTCGCTTTGGAATTTTTGAGTTTCATACTTTCTCCTTTAGGAATTTTTTGAGTTTTGAACTTTTCCTTTCTTCCGCTCGAGCTCTTATCTCCTTTGATGTTCCCTTGACCATTCATTTTCTGACCTTATATTTCCATTGTCGAGCCTGCATGTAACCTGATTTTCAGAATTGAAAGGTGAGCTTGCATGACTTAACTAACCTCTTAATTTTCTCCTATGCAAGGTCGCATTTAATCAAATTTTTCTAGAGGGGGAAAATTGGATAACATATACCATTTAAACTAGATCTAAAAATGGGGCAAAAATGCCCATACCCAAATAGGGAAAATATAAATAAAATACACTCTAGCAAATGACAAAATGCACAAACCCTAGGAGAGGGTTTCAAATCAAATAAGCAACAAGAAATGTGTATATTCATCCTTTAGCATGAGAAAAATTTCCATGGCCTCCATTTTTCTTCTCCTCTTAAACCTAAAAAGTGAAAATGAAAAAATAGGTTAAAATAAATGAACAAGAGAATTTCGTAAGGATGATTAGGGTGAGATTGAAAACCTAGGATCCAAGGACTCTAAATGAATCCATCTAATGGTTGAATTCAATGTATGTGTAACTTGTCAGTGGGGCCACTAATGGGGTGTTAGGATGTTATGATTAAAGTGTGACCTATACTGTTTTAGTTAGTTACTTTTATAAAGGACTTGACCTTGAGAATTAATTAAACTAATTTTATGAATGGATAACTAGAAAGTCCTTAAATAAGGATTCAAATTATTTGAATTTAATCATTAGGGTTAGGGTAAGTTCAACCTTAGCCATAGAATCTTAAGTCAATAAATGGCATTACAAAAATAATACTAAATTAAATAAATTTTGTAGCAGGAGTATATTAACTTATGGCTTATAAGAGTTAATTAATGAAAATTAACGGGCAACCCTAGGAAGGGATTTAAGCCCAAAATTGTTGAATAAAAATCATAATAATTAATTTAAACTAAGGATTTGTTAATAATGAAATAATTAAATCTAGTTGGAGGTTATTCCCTTATGTAACACCCACATTTTTTCCAGCACAAAACTCAAGATAAAACCCAATAATTAGATAGGAAAAATTACGAAATCGTTTTATTTTATAAAATGGTTTGCACTGGGATAACCTTCAACTAAATTTAATTACTTCTCAATTAAGAAATTCTTCAGTTTGATTAACAATTAATTATTATTATTTATTTAAATCATTACTGCTTAAAATCCATTCCATGGTTACCGTTAACTTTCATCAATCAACCCTTATGAACCATTAGTTAGGATAACCTTATTATAAATCTATTTACATAATCCTTCTATTGTTATAAAATCATTTATTTGTTTAATGCTTTAGGCTTACACAAATACCCTCCCATAAAATTATGTTCAATACATTTTAATCTCTCTAATAAACATTGTCTAGTTATCATTGTGTAATTTTAATTTAGTTAATTTAAATATTTAAATACTTTATAAAAGACACCAAACTAAACAAAAAAGGTCACATTTTAATCTTACCTATTAACACCTCTTTAGTGGCTCCACTCACAAGTTACACACACATTTTATTTAAAAACATATTCCCACCAAATCCTAACCTAACGTTTCTAGGGTTGATTCTCAACAATTAGACGAACTCATTTAGAGCCCTAGGATCTTAGGCATTCAAAGTAACCCTAATTATCCTTATGAAGAGTTGTTATTCCTTTTTAATCTTATTTTCTCATTTTCATTTTGCAGGTTTGGGAGATGGAGGGTGGAAGCCATGGATGTATACTCAAGCTCAAGGATGCATATAATTTTTTATTGCTTAATCCATTTTTAACCCTTTCCTAGGCTTTGGTCACATTTTTATTGCTATTATATACTTCATTTATATTTTCCCTATTTTAGTATGGGCATTTTCCCCCTTTTTACAATTTGGTTTAAAATAGTGATATATGCATTGGTTATTTTGGTGTATATACAGCTACATGTGTGTGTGTGTGTGTGTGTCTATATATATATATATATATATATATATATATATATATCTTATTTGAATGCTTACTTTATTTCAACCCTAATTTTCAGTGTGTGTGTGTGTGTGTAATAATTTTTTAAAATTTATATATATAAAATGAGGACCACAATATAAGCCAGATGCAGTGAGCTAAATACTCATGTCGCAGGTTAAATACTGTGCATGACACATTTTTATTAAGGTGGAGTACATACTTTTGTAGTTGCATTGTTTTAATAACAATGGAAAGGTTTTATAATATTGGGGGGTGGGAGGTCACCGACCCCACCCCGCGTTTTATATAAATATGGGGTGTGAGGTGGGGTTGGTGTCCCACCCTCTCCTCCCCTCGCCAACTAATAAACAACATAATAATACATAGACCATGTGGGCATTAAGTCCTTCATCTTAGAATTGGATCACTATAGTTCTTTTAAGTTTTATTAATAAAAACATATAGATACATACATACATACGTACGTACATACGTACGTATGTATACATGTGTGTGTGTGTGTGTGTGTGTGTACGCACATATGTATGTATGTATATATCTATCTATGTATGTATATGTATATGTAATTGATTCTATTTATTTTAAAAATATATATTTAATAGATCTAAATTTATTAATAAACTTATATAAGTAAAATATAATTATAACTGTATATATCTATTTTATTTTGTTTGGATTTAATTAAATGATCAAAATAAGTTAGATAGTGTAGGGAAACACACATCAAGGTAATGAAATTTTTCTACCTATTCAAATGTGGATAAAATAAGGATCTAATACAATTTCTTATTCAACCCAAAACAACTAATAAAGATAATACTTTCGAATTTTAAAACACTAAATGCCTAGTTCTTTTCTTTCAAAATACATAAAGGATACCCATTTCAAGAAAACAAGTACAATTTCAAACAAAGAACATCAATGTTTAAAAAAACATAATACACTTTTGACACAAATATTTAAGTTGAGTATATGATTAAATTGAAGAGAGCTTAATTTTAATTTCAAAAACCATATCAAAGTTTCTTACTTTACCTAAATAATGAAATGTTTGATAGTTTCATTTTTGCAAGAACTAAACCATTTAAAATACATTTTTTTCATTCCATACCCTCTTGGTAAAGTATACAAGATGAATGGATTTCATAGTAGCAATAGAATTTTAGTATGCTTACTTTCCAAACATACATGCATTTGGAATGCTTAATGTTGGTACCCAAATTTGTTCTCCTTTTCAAACCAAGCAGTAACACTGATTCAACATGGAGGCTTATAGGTAGCCAAATCACAAATATATGTCGTTTTATAGCCAGGGAATCTGACTGTCCCTTTGTTACTTGGATTTGTGGAGAGATGGGTAGCACCTTAAAAGGATATGATCTTATCCTAACTATTTTAGGTTGTGTCCTTTCAACCAAGGTAAGAGAACCTATTTAGTAACCTCTTGTTATTTGAAAGGAGATACAGGTACCTTTCTTTTGCATTAATTTTGTAGAGAGGACCTTGAGGAAAAATATGATCAACACACTAGATCTGACTCTTCACAAATTGTTACTTTCCAGATCATGGAGATATTTTCACAACAAGGCAAAGGTTATTAAAGACATTTGAGACCGTGATCTATCTTGCATACTTTGGCAAATGGATTTTTGTCTTTTGTGGGTATACAAAGCTTAACAGGGCTAGTATGGATTGGGATTGGATGTTTTAAATAGATTTTGGTGGGAGGGGAGATAGGAAGAACTTGACTCACCAGATCCTTAAGAGATTATGCAAAATGGAAAGATTCGGCCAACAAAATGCCACAAAAAGCTAGAAATGTTTCTTCAACCAAAATATGTGCCAAAATGGAGGCCCTACTTAGTAGTCTTTCAAACAAGCTATGGGATTCTATCATGAAGGATCGAGTCAGAAAACCCAATAAAGCACCAGGATTCAAATCAAACCATGTTTGAGGTACACCCAGAGGCTTATAAATAATATCTATCAACAAAATGAAAGAAAAGTGATTTTAAACCGTTAATCCCATTCCTAGATGAAGGCTCTTCTGAGAAAATGAAATTGCGGATGCCACTAGACTATCACAAGAATTGAGACCTATGTGATTGGACCCTATTTTGGTACAAGATTGAAATAAAAACAAGAAAAACTACTCGTATGCATTCAGAGATGAAATAAATATACTTTGCTCAAGATTAAGACAAAATAAACTCAAAGTTTGATCATATTTGTCAACAAGAGAAAGTTTCTTGAACAATCTCAAAGCTTTTCAATGGCTGTACACTTGCACCCACCTTGACACAATCAAATTTGACAAAAAGAGAGATATATAGGCTTCTCAAAATTGATGGGCTCTGTTAAGAATTTTCTACTGGAGAAAATCAGTCCTGATATTTCCAACAACCTCCAAACCATTTACACAAAAAAATGTGCCATTTATAAAATTTCCAACAGAGCCCCATTCCTGCAGAAAGCCAAATTTTTAAATGCACCCAGTGCTTGCCATGATTCTTTTGTGATTTACAGAATCAGATCTGTAAAATTCTCCAGGGGGTCGAGGGAAAATCTCTTTGATTTCTTCATGCATTCAACTCCTTTCTCAGGAAAAACACCCCTCCATCCATTTTCCAACCACTTCCGCCCCATATCAATCAAATCTGGCCCCTTGCGTGCTCAGGAGAAGAAAAATGGAAAACCAAATCAGGCGTGAGAGTCAGAGTATTTTAATGGCGAAAGACATCTCCAGATATCTCCCACCAAACTCTAGATATAAAAATTAACTCGCTCCTTTGTTTGGTGTGTAGAAAATAACAAGAAGTCATGAAGAATCACACTCCCAAGATTTTTACAGAAAAAATGGGGGGGAAATCAGTTTTAGATGCTTAACAACCGTTTATATTTGATTTTGAATGTGGGCCGTCCATGTGGAAGATGTAAAAATAGGCTCGGGGGCTTCCTTTGGCCTTTTCTAACCCTTTTAAAAAAATGAAAAAAAATTCTGCCATTTGACTCTCTTTTGGAAAAGCACAAAAATTTCCAAGTTCCCCCCACAGCTCCGCACTTCCGCTTCAAGTCCCTAATGTGGGTCCTAGCGGTACCCTGATTCCTCTTATGCCTTTAACTCCTTTTCCCTTAAAGCGAAAATTTTTCAGATTTCCTCTGAAATCTCGCACCTCCATTGTTGACATGCGCAAAACATTGACTATTTCCCATCGGACTTGTGGGCCATTTTTGATATTTTAACCTTTATGAGGTAAAGAGGAAAAAATTTTAAGTTGCCTCCGATGGTCTGCTTCTCCACCCCTTATGACTTTTCAAATTGCCATGTGTCACAATGGTGCACCTTGAGGTGGCCCCAAAAATTTGATACCGTGAACGAGTGTAGGCTCACGACGTGTCCTACTCTAGAAGAAATTGTTTGATGGCTTGAAGCTCTGCAGAGGGAACCACGTGTCAAGCTTCGAGGTAGTCTTCCTTGGTTTTTGAAAAGTCCAAGAAAATATGCAAAGTGAGTAGAATGCCCCACGTGTCCTCATGGTGCTTCTTCAAAATGGTGCCCAAGTTGAAGACCCTGAATGAGCACGGGCTCACCATGTGTCCCTATTCCACCAAAATATTTCCATCTGCATAAAAAAATTTCTAAGTATGGGAAAGCAACATAATCCTCTATGTGTCCTCCCGGCGCTACTCCAAGGCAAAGGCCAAAAGTAGATCATCAAAAGAGCACCATTCCTCCACGTGTCTTGGAATTCTCGAAAACCTTTTGAAATTTGTTTAAGTATGGAAAACCCAGCGGAAGCCTCCACATGTCCTCTCGGTGCTAATTCAAATCCAAACCAAAAAATTTATTCTCAAATGAGCATCATTCCTCCACATGGACACGTTTTAAAGTTGAGGCTTTTTACATAATTTTTGAAGTATCCGGCCATGCCACGTCGAACCAACAGATGCCACGTTTCCCTGTTGATACAAGGATGCAAATTTGAGTGGGGGAAATTCCCGTTAAATCATGAAGCACAGAGAAATGACCATTTGAGCCTGAAAGTGAAATTTTCTTCAAGGACAGAGATTATAGAAATGTTACAAGACTCAAATACGTTCCTCGGTGACACATTAATTCATTTCTCTTTGAGTATTTAGGGAAAAAATGGAAGGGACAACAGATCTTGACTATGGAAAAGGGAGGAAATGGGAAAATGTGAGTTTTGAAGGAACATAGCATGGGAGACTCAAAATATAGAGCTTTTCTAGAGGAACAAAGGAACCATGAGACAAATACAGACCAACACATGATCCTTGACCCAAGAGCAGATTAAAATGGCAAAAAATACTAGCCAAACACAATATGGGGAAGGATAAAATGAAAGAGGCCGTGAATCAATAAATCTTCAAGGGCAAAAATGGGGTGAGACAATTCTAAGCACCAACACTTAATACAAATCAAAATTTCGTAACACATTTTAAAGAAATTGATAATCTTTAAAATACAAGTTACAATACCTCAACTTAAGTTGAGACAACATGGAAAAACTCTTTTACAAAGAGGGACCTATCTTCACTTTCTTCAAGTTGAACTATAACCAAATCTTCACTTGAGCTCCACCATCTTCCCCAAATCCAAAACATAACAACAAAATAGGGGAGTGGACAACAATCTCCACCCAAACAATAATCTAATGAGGAAGATAATCGTTCTACCTCTTTGGCCCCCGAGCCCCAACAATGAAACAATAAGGGGTATAAGACAGCCATTGGAAACTTTACATGGCTTCCAAATCAACATTCAAACAAGACATTCAACCCATTAAACACAATACCATAATCACAACAAAAATGCAAGTTGCCTAGTACAAAGGCTTAATACTCAAGCCAAGAAAGAGAAAGGAAACATGGGAATCTACTTATGCCTCCCAAGGGTTTAGGATCCCACCTTAAAGCCTGCAAAAAACTCAATCACATACCCATAATAATTTTATGCCTCCCTCAAAGAAATACAATTCTTACGCCTCCCTTAACTCTTATGCCTCCCTCAATAAAATAAACAAGATAAGCACAAATTTCACTTATCAACAAGGTGGGACACCCCAACCCAAATCCATCCTAAAATACCCAATAATAATCGTATGAATCACTGTAAAATATCCCCAATTCCATTTTCTCCTACCCAACCTAAAGGCTATTCTATTTCCCAAAATCAAAAACCATGCAACAATAATCCATTCACAATCATTTACAAAAAAAAATTACAATAAGAAAACATAGGTGAAGGCACTACCTTTCCATTTCAAGAGTGTCAAATCATCATGTAGTATCCCACCTTTCTAAGTCCAAAAAAATCACAAGCCAACACCAAACTCGAAACAAGAACTCCAAAATAAAGGCCTTCCAAAAATTCAAGATTCCATATAAATTCAAGTAACCCCCAAAATCATTTCTCCTATACTCAACATCACATGGTCAATATAGGATGACACATCATTTCTCCATGTAGGATGACACATCATTTCTCCTATACTCAACATCACATGGTCAATATAATCCCCAAAGCACAATAAATTTGTGGTTGAGGAAATGACAACCCTCTTCCACACACAAACTCAAACCCACACCCCTAAAGGATAAAATTAATAAATTATGTAAGAAAGTGCAATAAATAGCACCTTTTTCTCTTACAATCAAATAATAGGGTCTATTTTTGACCCCTTAATCCATAGAGGTAGTTGGGAGGTGAAATTAACAGGTGTGGCACAAGCTTAACTTGTCCCACAATCCATCTAAAATGGCCCTTAATCCCAAATCCGAATTTGACATGCAAGGTCGAGTATACAACACTCAAAAGTAATAAAATCGTTTCAAATCCAACACATATCAAGAATCATCTACCCACATTAAATAATCCCTTTGGTCATATCCTAAATTATACTAATTAATAAATATTAGTCAAATTAAATGGAGCACTTTAACAAACAATAATAAAGGTGACTCACAATACTAAAATAATACAAATACTCACAAAATAAATAAACAAAAAGGAAAACAACATATTTACCGATGGTCACATTTGAGGCCAGCCACCAATTGGGGACCTCCTAACCATCTAATAACAACAACAACATACAATTACACAAGTTTGCAAGGTGACCTGTTGCCAATACCCCAAATTCCTTCAATTTTGGTCTCTTATCCCCTTTTGTTTTTTGTGTTACAATTTTCAGCAAAAATCAAAACAATACCTTTGTGGCCTCGTGGCCATATTAATGACATTGAGATAATAAAACACAGACATATACATATCAATTTACATCATCAAATATCATACCTAAACCATCACTAAAATCATGTAATTCATCGATTGTTCACAATTTCAAATATTTCGATTCAATCAATCCATTAATTAGTAGTAAGATCACAAAATTAACTAAATTGTCTAGAAAAATCTATATATAAAATCCAATGTGTTAGTACAGTAGTAGTTCTAGATCATCAAGTACTGATATGTCAATCCATGGATATAATCCATCATATAAGTCACATCATGTCAAAATTCTAACATATTTATATTGTCTGTCAAATAAGCTAATCAAACATAGTAATGTCCATCTATTCATGTCTAGAGATCAAATATGATAACAATGTCTATGGATCCAATCCAAAAGTAGAAAACTCATATTAATATCAATTTTGAAGAGGAGTGGGCACTACACCCCCCTCCCTTTAGACACAACTTCCTCCTAGAAATCATTGGAACAAATCTAAGAACTGTGCTCTCAAAGGTGTGGCGTCCTCCCATGTAGATGTTGTCTAATTGTATCGATCCCACTGGATGTGAACCTGATCAATCTCTCTACCTCAAAATCCCATGTTCTTATGCTCTAAAATTCACAAGGGAATGACCATCACCTTCCTCTTATCCTGAACCTACAATGAGGTCAAGTCCAATACATGCGAATGATCTGGGATGTGCCTCCTAAGCTCAAAAACATGAAATACATCAAGGACTCGAGATAAGATGCGTGTAAATGCTAGACTATAGGCCAAAGGAATGATCCATTCCAAGATCTCAAAGGGATGCACAAACCTAGGAGCAAGATTAGAGACTTTTCTATAATGGATAGGGCTCTTATGAGGCCTGACATAAAGAAACACCTTTGCACCCTCCTCAAAATTGCAATATTTCCTCCATAGATCTTCATACTTCTTCTATCTATCATGTGCCTTATGCAATCTCCATCTAATCATGACCACCTATTGCTCCATATCTTGCAATAAATCTGGTCCAAGAGATACCCTGTCCTTTAATCTATCCTAACTCAGTGGTGTCCTCCACTCCCTGCCATACAGTGCCTGAAATGGAGCCATACCAATCAAACTCTAAAAACTGTTATTTTAGGAAAACTCCAATAACTACAAGTACTCCTCCCACCTTAAGTGATGGTCCATGACATACATCTGAAGCATGTCCTCTAAGAACTAATTCACCTTCTCTATCTGTCCACCTATCTCAGGGTGATATGTTGTGCTAAATTTGAACTTCATCCTGAGAGTATACTGTATGGTAGTCCAAAATTTAAAGGTGTAGAAGGGATTCTAGTCACAAATGGTCTTCTACGGAATCCTATGTAGTCTAACAATCTCATCCAAATATACTCGATCCACCACATTGGTTGTATCGGTGGTCTTCACGGGATAAAAATGAGCCATTTTCATCAATCTATCCACTGTGACCATAGTGACATCATGGTGGTATCTTGACATAGGTATCCCTACCATGAAATCCATGGAATTGATGTCCCATTTCCACTTTGGTATGGCATGATGATATTGAAGGCTAGTTGGATGTTGATGCTCAGACTTCACCTTCTAGAACTCTAAACAATGAGAAAAAAATGAGCTACGTCTCTCCATAGCCTTCTCCAATGGTACAACTGTCTCAAACTGGAATGCATCTTCTTCACCAATGGAAGGGTTGAATAGGGTGCATGGTGTGCATCAACAAGGATATCTTGTCTCAATCCCCCATTTCTAGGTATATAGATCCAAACTCTATGCTAAAGAATACAATCTTCCTCTAATGATAATCCATCAAAATTCCCCTCAAGGGGTCTCTGATACTTGATCTCTACTCTAACTGAAAGGTAGAAGTTTTCATGTGAAATTTTTTGCAAAATCATGTTCCTCAAGTCTGAACAAATTGTTATAGCCTTAACCAAATTTCTCTTACGACTCAAGGTGCCTGAAACGACATTCTCCTTCCTCGTCACATACTCTATCTCCACGTCATACACAAAAATAAACTCCATCCAACTCTGTTGATGAGCATTGACATTAGGTTGGATAAATAGGTCACAAATACTCAACTGATCTATCCTAAGAATGAATCTTTGGCCTAAAAAGAAATGTATTCATAAAACCAAAGCATGCATAACTACTACAAGCTCAAGGTCATTAATCAGATACTTGATCTCATAATCCTTTATTTTAAAAGAATCAAATGCTACTAGACAGCCCTCCTGCATCAATACACCTCCTAATCCTGCCAAAAAAACATTTGTGCATATGAAGAAATCTCCCTCTGGATCTGGCACTACTAGAATGGGTGTTTTCATAAGGCATTCCTTCAGTGTCCTGAAGGCCTACTTGTATCTATCTGACCAACTAAAACTATTCCCATTCTATTGAAGGGAAGTGATGGGATGTGCAATATGAGAGAAACGCAAAAAAAACTTCCTATAGCAACCTACAAAGCCCATGAAACTACGTACCTCGGTTACACTCATAGGTGACGTACAATCTACAATATCTCTAATATTGGAAGGATAGACTACGATACCTTCCCAATAAATAATGTGGCCCAAATATTGAACCTCTATTTGGAAGAATTCACACTTCTCCATGTTTCCGTATAGTTGTTCTCAAAGACACTTCAAAACCTGATGAAGGTGCTCCTTATGCTCCTTGTGCATACGCGAGTAGATAAAAATATCTTCAAGAAACATGAGTTCAAATTTTTCTAGAAAACTCCTAAACACCCTATTCATAAAAATCATGAACAACGTATGGTCATTAATCAGACCTAATGGCACAACCGTGAACTCGTCGTGGCCATATCTCGCATGGAAAGTTGTATTATGGACATTTGTCTCTGTAATCCTCACCTAATGGTAACTGGACATAAGATCTATCTTAGAAAATACTATATCCCCCTTCATTTAATTAAAAAAATATTTGATGCGAGGAAGGGATTAACTAATCTTGATCATTACTTTATTCAGCTTCCTGTATTCCACGCACAACCGCAAGGATCCATCCTTCTTCTTCATAAAAATCACGAGTGCACCCCTAAGAGATACACTAGGAAAAATTTATAATTTCTCAAGAAGGCCCTCTAGATGCAACTTGACCTCACATAGCTCAAGTGTGGTCATCCTATATGGAGCATATGATATAGGATTTGTTCCTAGAACAAAATCAATATGAAATTCTATCTGACATGGAGGAGGTAATCCTGGTAACTTGCCTGGAAAAAAATCAGAAAACTCCCCTAGAATATGATGATGATAAAGTGAAATTCCACTATCCCCATCCTCCAACCTATCACTAACTGTAACACCATACAACCGATACCCACACTGCACACACCGCTTAAGCTACATAGCGAAAATAGTGCAAATAGAGATGTGTCTCCTAACTCCAGCTATCATCGACTCAACTCTTAAATCATCTAAAAAAGATATAACCTTGTTGTAACAATTTGGATCTATGTACATATAATCAATCCATGCCCAAGATAAATCCATAAGAACCCAAAGGAAGGATACAAATATCTAAGGTAGTGGTGAAGGGTCCTAGGTCCAATATGCAATCCTTGACTAAGGAGTCTAGTAAGAGATTTATTCTAGATTCCATCTTGACATTCTAAATAAGGCCCTATGTAATTACTACTAGATTACATTACTCTACTAAAGATGATGCAATGAAATAATTAGAAGAGTCAGATTAAAAAGAATATAGGTAAGGATACCATCAATGCTACATGTAGTCTCTATCATTGTGCCCTGGTGCTATGCCTGGCAATTTTCGACTACTGCATATATTTGATGGCTATGTCCCATGTCACAAAATTTAGGTTATGAAATAGGTTCCTTACCCTTATTATTAGGGTTCTGTTAGCACTCTCTCTAATGGTGTCCAAGTACACCATACCCATAACAACTACCTCGTCCCCTCCAACGAGATGTGGCTCTAACAGGTACTCTACCTTTCTATGCCATGGATATTGATGATCTTGTCATGGACTTTTGTGGTCACTGTTGATGATCTCTTGCTAAATGAGCTCTAGGTGCTCCCTATGTCCTGATGGGTTCTCTAAGAGGAGGCCCCATAATCCATCCCTTCTGACTATCAAATATTCGTGGAGGACAAAATGGTAGATGAGTCTATTGTTGTTGTTGTTGTTGCTGAGGTGGCTACTGTGGTGGCCTGAAAGAAGAATGTGTAAAACCATGTCTGCCATGAAGAGGAGTTAATCCCTTCAACATGTTATCCTGTATTTTCTAAATATGGCTCCACACTCTATCTTTAGCCTACTATTTCTTCCCCCTAGTCTGCTTAGAAATGTAGGCCTTTTCTATGACCTCAACTAACATTTGTGGACAGTGAATGTGTACTACAAATTCAAAATCTAAATTAAGGCCCCGGATGAACCTGTGAATTCAAACCTTCTCATCTTATATGTAGTTAACATACTGAGGAAATTCAAGAAACCAACTCTCCTACTCTGCTACTCTCACGGATGCACGGCACAGATCATGAAATTCTTATATCCTCTACTAGATAAACCTTCTAGATATGTACTTGATCCTAAACCACTCCTCAAAGAGATCCTAAGTAACTATATTTGATTCTATGTGGAGCTTCTTGTCCTCAATCCTCCACCAAAAACTTGTTCCATCCCTGAGAATATGAATCGTAACACAAGCCTTCATATTGCTAGTACATGGTAAAAGCTTAAAGCATCCACTCAAGCTCACTAACAAGGCCTCTTCCTGAAAACCTCATGTATCGCCAGCATAATGGGATAGGCGTAGCTTCAGGATCTTCTTGATATGATCTACAGCTGATGCATGTTGGCCCCTAGGTATCTCTACATGCTCATTCCTCGGCCTAGGGCTCCTAAATCTATCTCTGTGTCCTGAAAACCTATCTCCAAGTCCCCTCTGAAGTGAATTTTCTCTAGCCAACTCTGCATGGTATTTCTCTACCTGATGTACATAGATGTGTCGTAAAGGGTGCTGAGCCTCATGTGATAGATCCCTATCATCCTAGCTAGGTTATGCCCCTACTGGTCCACCATGGATAGCTACATTGACATCCTAGAATGTCTGTAGTATCTGCAGCAATGTAGCGGTCATTACCTTCTTTAGAGGTGGTATATCTAACTCCATGCAGAAAATCCCTTTGCCTTGTTCATGCCTCTTGCAAAAACCAAGACAAGAGTAATTTTATCATCATCTAGGTTTTGTTTAAATTTTTCTTTGTTTTCTACATTTTTTTAAGAAAATGATGCAATGTCATGTGATCTAGTTCTAGGTTGTACTTGGTTATCTGTTTGTGTTTTCAAGTTTTTCCAAAGGTCCAAGCATTGAACCCATGACTCTGATACCAAGCGTAACACCCACATTTATCCACCTCAAAACCCAAGATAAAACCCAATAATAGATAGGAACAATTACGGAATAATTTATTTTTTTATAAAATAGGTTTCAATGAGATAACCTTCAACTAGATTTAATTACTTCTCTATTAATAAATCCTTCAATTTAATTAACAATTAATTATTATTATTTTATTTCAATCATTGCTACTTAAAACCCCATTCAGGGTTCCCGTTATATTTCATTAATTAACCCTTATGAACCATTAGTTAGGATAGCCTTATTATAAAATTATTTATTTCATCCTTATAGTTCAAAAATCATTTATTTATTTAATGTTTTAGGGATAAATTCTACACTTACCCTCCCATTAAATTAAGTTCAATAAATTTTAATCTCTATAATAAACATTGTCTAGTTATTGTTGTGTAATTTTAATTTAATTATTTTCAAAAGTCAAGGACTTTATAAAATTCACAAAACTAAACAAAAAAGGTCACATTTAAATCTTACCTCCTAAAACCCCTTTAGTGGCCCCAGTCACAAGTTACACACACATTTTATTTAAAAATATTTTCCCTCCAAATCCTCACCTAAATTTTGTAGGGTTGATTTGAATTCATTTAGAGCCCTAGGATCTTAGGTATTCAAACTAACCCTAATTATCCTTATTAAGATCTCTTATTCCTTTCTTTTGACTTATTTTCTTAATTCATTTTTAACCTTCTCTTAGGGTTTGTTAAAACTTTTATTTTCTATTATATACTTCAGTTGTATTTTCCCTATTTTGGTATGGGCATTTTTTCCTCTTTTTACAATATGGTTTAAAATAATGATACATACATTGGTTATTCAGCTGTATATACATACATACATACATAAATACATACATATATATATGTATATATTATTTTCTATATATAAAATTATATGTTTATGTACAATTGTTTTAAATATATATATATATATATATATATATATATATATATAATTATGACCGCAACATAAGTCGGCGGAGTGAGCTAAAATACTCATCCCATCGGCTTGATACTACATAGGTTGCATTTTTATTAAGGCTGAGTACATGCTTTTTTGGAAACATTGTTTTAATAACCGTGGCAAGGTTTAATAATATTGGGGGGGAGGTCACCTATCCCACCCTCCATCCCATATAAATATGGGATGGGGGTGCAGTCACTAACCTCCCCCACTCCCTAACTAATAAAAAACACAAAAATACATAGCCCGCGTGGGACTTAAGTCATTCGGCTTAGAATTTGATCGCTAGATTTTTTTATTTTGGTTATATATATATAGTATCGATATTAAAATCAATATTATAATATGTAATTAATTCAATTAGTTTTAATAATTATATTTAACATATATACATTTATATAACTAAATATAATTATAACTATATATGTGTGTGTGTAGATATTTTGTTTGATTTATTTAAATGATTAAACATAATTTATATAGCGTAGGGAAACAAAAGGCAAGGTAATGGAAATTTTCCATCTATTCAAATGTTGTTAAAATCAAGATCTAATATGATTTCTTATTCAACCCAAAATAACTAATAAATATAATACATACAGAGTTTAAATCACTAAATGTCTATTTCCTTTCTTTCACAATACATTAATGATACCCATTTTAAGCAAACAAGTCCATTTTCATACAAGAACATGAATGTTTAAAAAGAACATAATACAATTTTGAAACAAATATTTAAGTCGAGTATATGCTTAGATTGAAGAGAGCTTCATTTTTATCTCAAAAACCATATCAAAGTTCTTACTTTACCTAAATAATGCAAGGTTTGATAAGTTTCACTTTTGCAAGAACTAATCCATTTATAAATACAAGTTTTCATTCCATATTCTCTTGGTAAAGTATACAAGATGAAGGGATTTCATAGTAACAATAGCTAGCATTATCTTTTGCTTACTTTCCAAACATACATACATTTTTATTGCTTAATACAAATCAAACTTTCACAACACATTTACAAGAAGTTGATAATATTTAAAATACAAGTTACAAGCCCTCCACTTAAGTGGCGATAAAATGGCAAAATTATTTTACAAAGTGGGATCTCTCTTAATTTTCTTCAATTGCAACTATTATCAAATCTTAACTCTAGCTCCACCATCTTCCCCAAATCAAAAACACAACAAAAAAATAGGGGAGTAGGAAACAATCTCCACATAACATATAATCTAATGAGAAAGAGAAGCCTTCTTCCTCATTGCCCCCCGTGAGCCTAAACAATGAAACAATAAGGGACATAAGACAACCATTGGAAACTTTACATGGCTTCCATAAAAACATTCAAAGAAGACATTCAAAACAATAAACAAAATACTATAATAGCAACAAACAATCAAGTTCCTAAGTACAAAGGCTCAATACTCAAGCCATGAAAGAGAAAGGAAACATGGGGATCTACTTATGCCTTCCAAGGGATTAGGTACCCACCTTAAATCCTTCAAAAAACACAATAACATACCCACAAGATTCTTATACCTCCCTCTAGGAAATACTAGTCTTATGCCTCCCTCAATAAATAAAACAAGATAAAAACAAATTTCACGTATCAATAAGGGGGACACACCAACTCAAATCACTCCTAAAATACTCAATAATACTCTTATGTCTCCCTCAAAAATATCCCAATTTCCATTTTCTCCTACACAACCTAAAGACCATTTTATTTCCCAAAATCACAACGATGCAACAATAATTCATTCACAATCATTTACACAACAAAATAATAATAAGAAAATATGGGTGAAGTCCCTACCTTGGCATTGTAAGAGTGTCTAATCCACAAGCAAGCTCCCACCTTTCCAAGTCCAAATAAATCACAAGCCAACTCCAAACTCCAAACAAGCACTCCAAAAGTAAGCTCTTTAAAAAATGCAATAGTTCAAATAAAAACAAGTAACCCCAAAATCATTAAACAAACTTGAATAAATAGAAAAGAGATGAGAGAGAGAATATGTGGCTCCATGTAGGATGCCAAATGATTTCTCCTTCGCTCCAAATCACATGGTCAAACCCAATCCCCAAAGCACAATAAGTTTTTGTTTGAGGAAATGACAACCCTTTTCCACACACACACTCAAACCCACACCCCCAAAGGACAAAATTAAAAACTTATGTAATAAAGTGCAATAAATAACACCATTTTGTCTTATAATCACATAATGTGGTATATTTTTGACCCCTTAATCCATAGGGGTAGTTGGTGGGTGAAATTAAGATTTGTGGGAAAAGCTTAACTTATCCCACATGCCTCCAAAATTGGCCCTTAAGCCCAGATATGAATTTGAGATGCAAAGTTGAGTACACAACACACAAAAGTAATAGAATCCTTTCAAATCCAACACAAATCAGGAATCACCTACCCACATTAAATAATCCCTTTTCTTACATCCTAAATCACACTAATTAATCAATTTTAATCAACTTAAATGGAGAACTTTAACAAACAATAATAAAGGTGAATTACAATACTAAAATAATACAAATACTCACTAAATAAATAAACAAAAAGGAAAACAACATATTTACCCAATTTTGCATTGTAGGCCATCACCAAATGGGGACCTCCTAAGAATATAGCAACAAAAACATAAAATTACATAAGTTACCAAGGTGACCTATTGCCAACACCCGAAATTCCTTTACTGTTGGTCTCTTATCCCCCTTTTTTTGTTGTGTTACAATTTCTTGCAAAAATTAGAACAATACCATTCTGGCCTTGTGGTCATATTAATGACATCAAGATAATAAAACACACACATATACATATCATTTCACAACATCAAATATCATAACTAAACCATCACTAAAATTAAGTAATTCACCAATTGTTCACAATTTCGAATATTTTGATTCTATCAATCCATCAATTAGAAATAAGATCACAAAACCAACAAAATCATCTAGTGAAATATATATATTGAATCCAACATGTCATTACAATAGTAGCTCTAGATCATTAAGTACTCATATGTAAATCCATGTGTATAATCCATCATATAAGACACATCATGTCAAAAGTCTAACACGTCTATATTGTCTTTCAAATAATCTAATCAAACATAGTAATGTCCATATATCAATGTCTAGAGATCAAATATGATAACAATGTATATGGCTCCAATCCAAATTAGAAAAATCATAGTAATATCAATATCGAAGAGAAGTGGGCACTACACGTTGCATCTCGTTTAAACAAAAAAAAAAATTCCATAAATTTTCCTAACTAATAAATGAGTTTTATCTTGCTTTCTACATGGGAAATTTGTGGGTGTTACAATTGATTCATTATACCCCAAAGAATGGGTATATCTCTTCTTTGAAAATGTGGATATTATTCCAAGGGAGGAGGAATACATTGAATGGTTCACAAAAGAAAAATTTGTAGAGGTGAAGCTAAAGAGAGTTGGCCCAAAGCAGTATAGGGGAGCACACATATTTGTCTTGATTATTGGTTTTTTTCTCATAGGTTTAAAGCAAGCACATGGTCCTCCTCCATTGTAGGTATGCCTCTTGACCTCAAATTTCTTCAGAAGTTGAATTGAGGTTTTTGATTTTTTTATTAAAAAAATTAAACGTGCATTAATTACATTAATCAAACCACAAAGAGTACAAAATGTAATGGATTGTACATGTGGTTCTAAATTATTTGGGTTGTAGGTGTTCAAGTGGTACCATCATACTCTTGGTTTGTAGATGTGCAAGTGGGACTGTCATGCTCTCTACCCATGATTAAAGTTTAAAGCCTTCATCCAACTACATTAGTCATAAAAGTTGAATAATTCAAGAGGAAAATAGATCAAAATATAATGTTTTAATTTCTATGACTATAACTTGAGCAAGAATATTATTAAAAAGTAAATTTAATTTTAAGTGTTGCATAAAAATAAGCCACATAAAACTTGTTTATTTTTCATAAAATTTGTTGTTGGTTCTCTCCTCAGCGGATTATTTTCTGTTGTTGGGCTTTTCTGGGGTTAAATCTTGTTGTTGAGCACTTTTGTATAAGGGTATAGTCCCTTTCAAAAAACTATTTTCCATAATAATAAAAAAAACACTAAATACTATAAAAAATCAAGAGAATATTACTATATCTTGAAAACAATATTAATAATACCTATTTAATTTCATTTTAAATATCTTCCATAAAAATAAGCCACGTAAAACATTTTTTATTGTTTCGTGAAATCCACTTTGAAAATCATTAATTGTCCAAGTGTACTTTAATTAAACAATCAAAGTTCTATACATATGACCATAGTAGTGATGACAGTGGTGTAGGTATTCAGAGAGATGGTAAGTACTCACCCCATCCATGGTTGAACTTGTTGGAGAAGAAAAATATTTTAGCTTGCAAAAAATAATGTCAACAAGATCATGGAAACCATATACAATTGCCTCTGTAGAAAATCTCTGTAGTCTTATACAACGAATAACATAAATAAAATTAAAAAAACAATAAAATAACTTGCAAATAACATATTAGACATCAAAACAACACTAGTTGTGCATTCTCCATTAATTAAATATTCATAATCAGAGCTTCCACTTAGTACCTTCATTTGTGTGTGCAACACACTTTATTTTAAAAAAACAACAATTGTTGCTAATTAAATAACCACGTAACGCTCTAAAAAATAGAGAACTCTAAATCTCACATGCAGTCTAAAAATACCACATCTTGTGCATGTTTTAAAAATGATTTCTTTTTTATTTATTTAAATCAAATCTATTTCCTAAAAATAGGAATTAACTAGACTCAACTAAATCTGGATGCATGTTAAACTAAAGCTATCTTTTACTTTCCTAAAAGATACAGTGGAAATTATACACGCAATAGATACATATTTGCAACACTCCCTCTTAATTTCAAACCTATAGCTTTCACTATTCTTGTCCTATGTTTCTATTTCCAGATATTCCAAGAGCAAGATCGTAAATTCACAAACAGTCTCTCAAATATTCAAAAACTTCTTTTGCCAAAGCCTTTATAAAAAGGATCTGTAAAATGATCTTCAGATATGAAAAAATTCAAGAAAAATTTATTTTTTGTTTACCAACTCCCTAGTGAAATGATACGTCATATCAATATGATTTCTCCTCTTATGAAAAACATGATTTTTGGATAATTTTATGGTTGAGTTTTTGTCACAAAAAATCTACGTAGCGTTCTCTTGTTTTTGCTATTACTCTTTCGACACTCTTCTCATCCAAATAGCATGACATACTGATCCTGTTGCTGCTACATACTCTAATTTTTTTGAAGATAACATGAATATGGGATGCTTCTTTGATGCCCATCCAACCACTTCTGTTGTAAAGTGAAAAACATAGTTGGATGTGCTCTTTCTGTCATCTATACTTTCGACATTGTCACTGTCTATATAACCAATGAGTTTGAACTCATCTGAACTTGAATATAGAATTCCATGGTTCCTTGTTCAACTCACATACCTCAAAATTCTTTTTCCAGGTTTCCAATGTGAATCTTTTGAAGATTCCATGAACCTATATATGAGGCTCAAACCATACATAATTTCAAACCTTGTTGCCTTCAAATACATAAGACTTCCAACCAATTTTTTAAACAATGTTGGATCCACAAACGATCCTTCATCCTATTTGATCAAATTTAAACCTACTATAACTGGTGTTGGCATTGGCTTACAATTCAACATGTTAAACCTTTTTAAAACATCATTTTCATATTTTACTTGTGAGATAAAAAAATTTACCTTCTGATTGTTGGACTTCAATGCCCAAAAAGTAATGCATAAGACCAAGATATGTCATCTCTAATTCCTTCTTCATGGCTGATTTTAATGATTCTGTAGATATATTTCCAGTAATGATCAAATCATCTATGTATAAACAAACCAATTAGAATCTTACATAGCTAATTTATCTTGGTGTATAAAGTAGGCCTACTATTCTTGCTATTCAAACCATTCCCAATCAAAAAAGAATCAATTCTATTGTTCCAATATCTAGCTGTTTTCTTGAGACCAAAGAGTACTTTCCTCAATCTGTATACTCTTCCTTCATTACCTTCAATCTCATAACCTTCTAGTTGATTCACATAAACTTCCTCTTCAAGGAATCCATTCAAGAATGTTGATTTTACAGACATTTGATAAATAAACCTTTTTTTTAGCTGCAATTGCTAAAACCACTCTTACCATGTTCAAATGTGGTACTAGTGCAAATGTTTCATTGTATTTCAACTCCATATTGCTGCGTAAAACCTCTTGCTACTAGCCTTGTTTTGTGTTTTTATACTTTTCTATCAACATTGTATTTGTTCTTATAGGCCCACTTCACTTCTATCACATCCTTTCCTTTAATAATATCCAGCAGCTCCCATGTTTGATTCTTCTCTATAGTATCAATCTCATCATCCATGGATTTTTCCCAAACTTTATTTTTTATAGCCTCTTCAAAATAATCTGGATATGTAGTTTCACAAAACAATGTAATAACTAAAAATGAACTAGTTGTATCTGTAATGCCCACTTCCCTTTGACACCTTTTTTATAATAATCATAATACTATTGATAATATTATGGACATGATTATGGACTTTATTATAGTATGATGTTAGATGTTAGATCAAGGATTATTGTTGACTATATTCAGTTATGATGCATGATAATTATTAGAGACATTTTATATGTTGATGATGATATATTGTTTGACATGGTTATATAATGGATGTTTTTCAGACATGTGACATTTGGATATTGTGAGTAGACCTAGAAATTAAATTTATTGGATGATGATATAGTTTTTGATAAAACTGTAAATGATATGGTTAGATTGTTTCGATGTTGTTGTGATTCATATATCTGGATGATTTTGGGATTTATATTTATATTATTTTGGATGTTCTGATATGGTCACGAGGCCAAAGGAGGTATTTGTGTTTTTCAAGTTAAAATATCGCAACAAACATCAAGGGATTGGAGACCAACCACATTGGAATTCTAGATGAATTCAACAAGGTCACCATGGAAACTAGTATTTGTTTGTGTGTGTTTGCGTGTGTTAGAGATTTCCATAGGAGGGATCACCTTTAAATGTGACCAAAGGGTTATGTGTATTTATTCATTTAACCCTTTCGTTTAATGTTGCATGTGTTTATTTTGTGATGCATTTGCCCCTTTCTTTATTTATTAAATGTTGTATTAATATTGTGGGTAAGCATGTTGTTAATTTTTAACTAAATAAAATATGTCATAAGAAAGTAATTAATATGGTTTTCGGATATGATTTAAAGTGTTGTAAGAATGAGTTGATAATGTGTAAGTAATATGTAAGTGATGTGTAATTTAAATTATTTGATTGTGAAACACTCCACCTTTTTGGAAATTCGAATTTGTCCTTAAAGGCTGGTTTTGGAGGCTTGTGCGACAAGTTAAACTTGTCCCATACCTCTTAAATTTATTTACCAACAATACCTATGGTAGGAGAGTTGAAATTTGAATTTTATAATTCCTTTTAGAAGGTAAATTATAGGTTATTATTGCACTTTTATTGCATTATTTAATTTTAGTCCTTTGGCGTGTGGGTTGGATTTGAGTGTGTAAGTAAACTGTCATATTATTCACCCACCTATTTATTGTGCATTGGAGAATGAAGATGACTTTGGGGGTTGGGGTTGAGGATGTGTGATGTGGCATCCTACATGGATCCACCTCATCCTCTTCTCTTCCCTCTTCTATAAAATTCACACTCCTTGCCTTGTTTTGGGTTGCTTCAATTCGGAGAATTCATTCTTGGGAGAATTCTTCTGCTATTTTGGAGCTTTTGCTTTGAAGAAGTTTTTTGGAAGATTGTTGCATGCTTGTGCTTGACTGTTTTGGATTTCTTGCCTTGGGATAAAGATTGCTTATTTTGAAACTTGGAACAACTCCATCATGGAGAGGTAGGAGCTTGGCTCTTGAAATACTTATTTTTGTTTATGAAAATCTTAATGTGTGAATGTTTTGGTATGTTTGTGGGTTATTGGGTAAATGGCCTAGAAATGGTGTAGGAGAAGACTATGGGGTTTATTTTGTGGGAGGCACAAGTGTGTTTTAGGGAGGTATAATTTTGGAGGGAGTTAGGAATTTTGTTCCACCTTACAAAGAAATAGTTTACATTTCTTTACACATTATGGGGTTCCATAAGAGGTTTGGGAGGCATAAGGGAATGTTAGGAATAATGGGTACTTTGGGAGGCATAAGGAATGTCAGGGTTTTGATACATGTTATACTCTTGGTAGTTTGTAATTCAAGTGGTGATACACATTTCCCATTTTGGGAGGCATAAGAAGCACCCCCCATAGTTTTGTTCTCATTTGGATTGCTTGATGAAGCCTTAGTATTGTTTTTCATGTTTTAAGGTAGTTGCAAACTACGTTTTGTTTTGGACTGTGTTTTATTTGTGAAAATGTTGCTTGCGTGTTTTGTGGAAGCCTGTTGTTGCCATGAGTTGGATCACATCATTTATTGCATTATGGCTGGGGCTCAGGGGCCAATGAAGAAGGATGGATTCTACTCTTCATTGGATATCTTGGTTGGGTGGAGAGCATTGCCTTTCCCCTACTCTTGTTGTGATCACAATTTGGAATAATGAAAAATACCCATGCTGTTGTTCTGGAGCAAGGAAAAAGACATTTTGACAGTTCCTTGTGAAATCAAATATTATTGTAGACCCTTTCCCCACTTGAAGTGGATGATCTGTGTATTAATTCTAATGGAAAGCTACTTTGTATTCAAAATGAAAGTTGAATTTTGAAATGTAAAAGAGTTATCCTCTGTATCCTGTTTTGAAAAGAATGATAAGTAATTTGTATGTTGTATATTGAAATAAAATGGAAAGGAGGTTGTTGTATTTTCATTTAAATAACTAGAAGTGGTTGCCTTGTTCATATCATATTGTTTCCATTGGAAATCTGTGTTTAACATGAGCTATGAAATCCCTGTCTAGAAAGTGGAAAAGTGAAATACATGAGAAGAAAATGTATTATCGGTCCTGTATATAATATATGATTTTGGAAATAATAAAATAAGGATGTTACAAAGTTGTCTTTTGGAATCAATGAATGATGTATTACCTTCCTCATATTACCTTGTGGTATTGAATCTGATATCTTAAATGTAATTCAAATCTCTGTTTGTAATGAAGAAATGTGTATAAAAGAATGTGTAGTATTTTGTTTTTTGAAATATGTGAAAATTGGAAATCAGAGATGAATCTTAGTTTTGAATAGTTGGTTTGAATCAACTAAATGTATTGGATTTGGATTGTAACACATTATAATGCTTGGAAGAAAAAAATGGCAAATAGACCTTTTAAAATTTGATCTTTGTCTTGCATTTTTAAATTGACAATTATTTAATCCCAAATGCACAGACCGAATCTGCAACAAAGAAATAACAAATGAAACATTAATTAGGGAATAATAAGATCCATTCAAATTCATCTAGACATTAACACTTAAGGAATTTCTTAGAAAACTTATCAAAATCAGGCTCAAAACTGTTTTGCAGTTGTTTTGCTATCGAGATATGTAAATGTTCAAATTGTAAATCAATAAGACAAATTGAATCTTTAAATATTTCTTAAACCCACCTAACAACACTTCTTCATGTCTATTTGACATGTTGAGAGACGGATAAGAAGAAATTTAACAAAAATTTATAAGTTAAAATTTACCAATTCGAACAGTAAAATCCTACAAATCATTTTCACAAAATTAACCCCATAAACTTTACCAAAATAAAAATTTAATGAATTCTATGTAAATAGAACATTGAGAGCTTTCTAGAAAGTCCTCATTTTCCCAAAACTGAGTTGTCTATTAAAATTTATGGTCTTCTGAATTTTTTCTTCACTTGGCATCAAAAAAACAATTAGTGAAAGATTTCCTTGGCGGTCTCGCAGGCCCGAATTTTTCCCTTAGAGATTCTGAAATTTTTTGGTAAGAATCTCCAAATTTTCCCCACTTCCCCGCCTCCCTGTAGCCAATGAGAGGCTGCCACATGGCACCACGAGGTTTTGGGCAGAGGGGTGGATCACTTTTTAACTTAGCACTTCAGAAAAATTTTGGAAACATTTTTCAAATTTTCCACATCACCCTGCCGACCCAGCACCAATCAGGAGCTGCCACGTGGCATCACAAGGCTTTGGCAGAGGAGTAGGTTCCTTTTTTGCTTTATCTTTTTATTAAAATTTTTAGAACTTTTTTCAAATTTTCCCTACTGCCCCTCCAACCCGCAGCCAATCAGGAGCTGCCACATGGCATCATAAGGCATCAGCGGAGGCATGGGTGAATGTGATCCTTTTTGCCCTTCGGGGTGTTAAACAAGTTTTCTCCTCATTGACCTACTTTTCCTACATTGGCTTAGGAGATGCCACGTGTCCTTTGTGGAGTCGTGGGAGTGCGGGCTCCAAATGGGCTTCTTGCCCCGCGCGGGAAAGATTCTAAATGTTTCCACCACCTCGCTTTTTCCCACGTGGCTTAGGAGGCAGCACGTGTCCCTTGTGGACCCACGGGAGCATGGGAGAAAAGGTGGTTTTTATTCCCCACATGGGAAATTTTCCAAAATTCTCCCATGGCCCTGCCAACCCGTCCTTTGGGAAAAATTTCTCCCCTGGGCCCGCAAGCCTGCTCTTGGGGAAAATTTTCACCCCAAGACCTGCTAGCCCATAACTTGAAAAATATGAGGAGCTAGGAGGACTTATTTATATGATTGCAAAGGTAAGAAATTTCCTATCTAATGGGAATGATTTAGGGAAATTTTGAATGTGTTAATTTTGAAAAAAATCAAGTTGAACTTTTAAGCCTGTTAGAGAGTGGGTATGGTGAGGAATTACTCTTTGAACCTAATTAAACCTTCTAACCCTAAATTTTTAACCTTGTGACCTCTAATATATGTTAAAAAAATAGATGTACATTCTAGTGGATTATAATTGATCTGGAACTTGTTAATGACAATTGTTGTCTTGTAAGCTGGTTGTTTTTAGCGAGAATTACACTTGGTATTAGAGTAGTGGTTCAAAATCTTGGGCCATTAGGCACACTATAAAACTTGATACATGAACCTTAAACCTAGGACACTTTTAAATCAATAAGACAACTTAGTTTAGAAATTACATATTTTAGTAAACATGGAAACTAAGTAAACCCTAAAATAAGGAACTAACTCTCGTCTTGCTCTGTGTAGGAGGCACAGACATGATGAGGAGCCTTTTCACCTAGACCTAGGCATACCACCACCAGATCATGTTGTAGCATCCATCCTACATCAGATTTTGTAGATTCTTCAGGATGTTAATGTCGATCTATGTGGAGGATTCAAGGAGGACATGCAACCAGAAATGATAGAGTCACTTCCATTGAGGGTGATGTATCACCTCAACCCAACTAGGAGCATGCAGAAGAGAACTTCCATGCAGAGTCATCTAGAGAAGAGTCACCCCAAAGCAGACAAGGAGATCGAGTTTTGGGGCATAGAGAGATGTCTCGGAGCCCTAGGGTTAGGGATGTGCATGTAGGGAAGCGTAGAGACCATTAGACCATGGATGTAGATCACATAAGTGAGATCCTGAAGCTTTGGCCATCACATTATTCTGGTGACACTTGTGGATTTTAGGTAGAGGCCTGGTTGGTGAGCTTGAGAGGATGCTTCAAGCTCTTTCCTTGTTCTAGCAACATGAAAGATTTGTGTTGCAATCCATCTACTGAGGGATGCAGCTGGTGTCTGGTGGAAAATAGGGGAGCATAAGATCCATGTTGTTTCTGAGACAGTTACCAGAGAGCTCTTTGAGGAGCGATTCTGGAGTAGATATCTGTCACAGAGATTCATACAGTAATGGATAGATGAGTTTCTATGACCTCCGATAGGCATCTCTTACAATGGCTGAGTATGAGAGTAGATTTCTGGATCTACTAAGGGTATGTTTGATTACATGCAGGATAAGCAGATGTGGATCCTCAATTTCATCTGGGGCCTCAACCTAGACATTGGAGCTACAGTGTGGATCCATTATCTATAGACATTAGTTGAGGCCGTCAAGAATTCCTATATAGTAGAGGAGACTCGAGGAAAGACCCAATTGGCTAGAGACCGAGTCTAGAGTCACATATAGTAGATGCAGGACAAAAAATCAAGGTTATCAGTACCTCCTCCTCGTGGTGGAAAGGGTTCAGTACAATCATCTTGTAGACAACAGAAGTAGTAGATAGTCCTCGCCCACCTTACAAACCTCCACAAAAGGATTGATACACAAAGAGGTTGGAGTATGGGGCCTCCCTTTAAGGGTCCCATTAGGACACATGGTTCCCACAGAGCTCACTTAGTAGGAGCTCACTAGCAGAGACCTCAGCAGAATGCAACCGGATTATCAGGATCCACACCATAGACCTCTAGAGTACTGACCAGAGCTGTTACATAGGGGAGAGGATTAGGTGGTTGTTTTAGGTGTGGTGTTATTGGAAATGTTTAGAGAGGCTACCCACAGAACCCTAATAACAAGGGTAAGACATAGATCTCAGAGCCTACTATTGGCAATATGGGGCACAATCATAGGATGTACGCAGAGATCGAGAACCTCCAGGAAGAGCATTATATTTTAGTTATTAAGATTACAGGTAACATTGGTGGTATTCTTACCTCCATCCTATTTGATATCTGGTTCTTCTGATTATTTTATTACACCATCTTCAATAGAGTGATGTAGGCTTGTGGTAGCTAGGTAGGGTCATAGTTGAGATGTTGAGATGGCTTCTGGAGCCAAGATCTCTGTAGACTCCTTAGTTAAGGAGTGTGTGGAAGATTTGGGACCTTTCACCACTACCTTGGATCTTTGTATCCTTACCTCGAGCTCTTGTGGAGTCATCTTGGGCATGGACTTGTTGTCTTCTCATAGGGCCAAGATGGATTATTACCACAATATTATATCTTGTGGAGATTATTTGGTAGTTGATTCGGTGATATTAGGGGTTAGAAGACCCATTTCTGTTCGTACCATCTCTATTATGCAACTTAAACGATGTGTGCGATGGGGTTGTCAGATGTATGTTGTTACAGTCAGTGAAAAATCAGAGGATGGTTCTAGTGGACCATCACTAGATGATCATTCGATTTTGAGAGAGTTTATAGATGTCTTTCCAGGGGAGCTATCGGGGTTATCACCCCCACGTGAGATTGATTTTCATATAGATTTGATTCTGGGAGCAAAGCCTATCTCACAAGAACCTTATATGATTACTAGCCCTGAGCTCTACGAGCTCAAGTTACAACTTGGGGGACTTCTTGAGAAGGGCCTAATTTGTCCTAGTGTATCCCCTTGGGGTGCACTAGTGATCTTTGTAAAGAAGGACAGATCCTTGTGGTTGTGTGTTGATTACCGTCCGCTGAATAAGGTAACGATCAAGAATCGTTATCCACTTCCACGCATTGATGATTTGTTTGATTAGATGAAGGGAGCCAAAATTTTCTCTAAGATAGACCTTAAGTTAGGCTACCATCAGCCAAGGATTTCAGAGGTGGACATTCATAAGACCACCTTCCATATGCGATATGGCCACTATGAGTTCATTGTGGTACCTTTTGGTTTGACTAATGCCCCGAACAGTATTTATGCAGTTTGATTAATGGGGTATTTCAGACCTTCTTAGATCACTTCATGCTTATCTTCCTTAACGACATTTTGATTTACTCATATACGTGTGAGGAACACAAGGGGCACCTTCGCCATGTTCTTCGGTTTCTTCGAGAGAAAACAACTTTACAGGAACTTGAAGAAGGGTGAATTCTTTCAGACAGAGATGCAGTATTTGGGTCATATCATTTCTGGGGAAGGTATCACAACCAATCCTTCGAAGATCATAGATATTATGGATTGGCCAACACCCACTACTGTGATTGAGGTGCGCATCTTCATGGGACTAGCAGGGTACTATAGGAGATTTGTTTCAGGACTTCTCTCAGATTGCATACCCCATCACTTCCCTTCAAAAGAAAGGGAAGAAGTTTTGTTTGGTTAGACAAGTGCAAGAAGGCCTTCAGTACATTAAAGGAATGTCTCACTACAAAACCTGTTCTTGCAGTTTCAGATCCATAGGGTAAGTTTTTCATTTTCACAGATGCTTCTTTAGTAGGGCTTGGTGGTGTGCTGATGTAGAAGGGCAGAGTAGTGGCTTTTGAGTCTCCCAAACTCAAATATTACAAGCTTAATTATCCAGCTCATGATCTTGAGCTTGTGGTAGTTTTAGACGCTTTGGTTCGATGGAGGAAATTTTTCTTCTTGGTTGGAGATTCACACTCAGGACTGATCAATTGAGTCTTCGCCACCTCTTCATACAACCCAATCTCAGCACTCATCAATGGTGTTGGATGGAGTTGCTTTGTGAGTATGATATGGAGATAGAGAATGTGAAATGGAAGGAGAATGTGGTGGTAGATGCTCTTAGCAGATAGAGACATGTGGCTATGGCCACCTCAGTGAGCACATATTTATGGAGTAGGATTCTTCAACAGCTTCTTCTTGATAGTTTCTACATTACAGTTCGAGTAGAGATCGAGTCTCAGAGACCCCTCAAGGGGAATTTTGATAATTTCTCACTTGAGGAAATTAGCCTTCTCAGATACTGAGATCAGATATATGTTCCTAGAGATGGAGGATTGAGGTAAGACATATGGACAGAGGCACATCGTTCACCCTATTGAGCCCATCCTGGGGGGAAGAAGATGCATGCTACTTTGAGATAGTTATATCATTAGAGAGGACTTCATAGAGACGTGGCCCAGTTCGTGTCATGATTTTTAGAGTGCTAGAAAGTGAAGGCCGAGCATCAACATATAGTTGGCCTTATCTTTCCTCATGCTATACTGGAGTGGAAATGGGACACCATTTCCATGAACTTCATTGTTGGGCTACTGATGTCAAGATATCACCACGATGCTATCATGGTCACAGTTGATAAATTGACAAAAGTGGCTCACTTTTCTCTGGTGAAGACCACTTATACAGCTAGTGCAGTGGCATGAGTATATTTGGATGAGATTTTCAGGTTGCACTGGATTCCACGAAAGATCATAAGTGACCGTGATCCTTTGTATACTTCCCATTTTTGGACTACCATGCAGCATGCCCTCAAGATGAGAAGCAACTTCAACACAACATATCATCCTAAGATAGATGGACAAACTGAGCGGGTGAATCAGATCTTAGAGGATATTCTCAGGATGTATGTGATGGATCCATAGTCTAGATCGGAGGAGTACCTGTACTTAGTGGAGTTTTCCTACAATAATAGTTTTCATATTTCTATAGGTATGGCTCCTTTTAAAGATTTGTATGGTAGAGAGTGCAAGACACCTCTTACTTGGGACAGGTTAGAGGACAGGGTTTCTCTTTGACTAGCTTTGTTATAGGAGCATGGAGTAGTAGGTGGTTTTGATTAGACAGAGATTGCAAGAGGCATAGGACATGTAGAAGAAGTATGCAGATCAACATAGGATGGACCATAGTTTTAATGTGGGCATGAAGGTTTTCGTTCATGTCAGGCCACACAAGATCCCTATCCATTATGGAAAAGTTTCTAAGTTATCTCCTATATTCTTGGCTCCTTTTGAGATCTTGGAGTGTATTGGCCCTTTGGTCCTACCACCTAGCATTGCCTCCTAGCTTGTCTCGCGTATATGATGTGTTTAATGCTTCAGTTCTTAGGAGATATGTTGTAGACCCTTCTCATGTGCTATATTAGACATCATTATAGGTGCAAGATCAGGGTCAGGTGATAGTGGAGCCCATTCGCATCCTAGATCATAGGACCCTAGGCCTTTAAGGCAGAGAGGTTGATTAGGTCCGGGTGCAGTGGGACAGATATGATGAGATTGCAGCTACATGGGAGGATGCTACTTTGCTACGAGTTTATTTTTCACATTTGTTCCAGTAACTTCCAGGAGGAATTCAATTCTAAGGGTAGGGGGATGTAGTGCCCACTTCCCTTTGACACCTATTTGATACTAATTATGATACTGTAGATGATATTATGGACATGATTATGGACTTTATTATAACATGATGTTAGATGTTAGATCATGAATTATTGTTGACTATATTCAGTTATGATGCATGATGATTATTAGAGACATTTTATATGTTGATGATGATATACTGTTTGACATGGTTATATAATGGATGTTATTCAGACATTTGATATTTGGATATTGTGAGTATACCTAGAAATAGAAATTATTGGATGATGATATAGTTGATAAAACTACAAATGATATGGCTAGATTGCTTTGATGTTGTTGTGATTCATATATCTGGATCATTTTCAGAGTTATATTTATATTATTTTGGATGTTCTGATATGGCCACAAGGATAAATGAGATATTTGTGTTTTCAAGGTTCAAATATCACAACAAACATCAAGGGATTGGAGACCAACCACATCGGAATTCTAGATGAATTCAACAAGGTCACCATGGAAACGAGTATTTTTTTGTGTGTGTTTGTGTGTGTTAGGGATTTCCCCTGTGTTAGGGATTTCCATGGGGGGATCACCTTTAAATGTGAGCAAGGGGTTATGTGTATTTATTCATTTAACCCTTTTTTTAATGTTGCATGTGTTTATTTTGTGTTGCATTTTCCCCTTTCTTTATTTATTGAATGTTGTATTAATATTGTGGGTAAGCATGTTGTTAATTTTTAATTAAATAAAATATGTCATAAGAAAGTAATTAGTATGGTTGTTGGCTATGATTTAAAGTGTTGTAAGAATGAGTTAATAATGTGTAAGTAATATGTAAGTAATGTGTAAGTTAAATTTTTTGAGTGTGAAACACTCCACCTTCTTGGAAATTCAAATTTGTCCTTTGAGGCTTGTGGGACAAGTTAAACTTGTCCCATACCTATTGTTGGAGAATTGAAGTTTCACTTTTATAATTCCTTTTAGAAGGTAAATTGTAGATTTTTATTGCAATTTTCTTACATGATTTAATTTTAGTCCTTTGGGGTGTGGGTTGGATTTGAGTGTGTAAGTAAATTGTCATATTATTCACCCACCTATTTATTGTGCATTGGAGAATGAATTTGACTTTGGCGGTTGGGGTTGAGTATGTGTGATGTGGCATCCTACATGGATCCACATCATCCTCTTCTCTTCCCTCTTCTATAAAATTCAAACTCCTTTCCTTGTTTTGGGTTCCTTCAATTTGGAGACTTCATTCTTGGGTGAATTCTTTTGTTTTTTTTATCTCTTGCGTTAAAGAAGTTTTTCGGAAGATTGTTGCATGCTGGTGCTCGACTGTTTTGGATTGCTTGCCTTGGGATAAAGCTTGTTGTTTTAGAACTTAGAACAACTCCATCATGGAAAGGTAGGAGCTTGGCTCTTGAAATGCTTCTTTTTTTTATGAAAATGTTAATGTGTGAATGTTTTGGCATGTTTGTTGGTTGTTGGGTAGATGGCCTAGGAATGGTGTAGGAGAAGACTACGTGGTTTATTTTTTAGGAGGCACAAGTGTGTTTTAGGGAGGTATAAGGGTTGAGGGAGTTGAGATTTGGGTTCCACATTACAAAGAAATTTCTTGCATTTCTTTACTCATTATGGGGTGCCATAAGAGGTTGGGGAGGCATAAGGAAATGTGATGAATAAGGGGTACTTCGGGAGGCATAAGGAATGTCATGGTTTTGATATATGCTATATTTTGTGGTTTGTAATTCAAGTGGTGATATCCATTTCCCAATTTGGGAGGCATAAGAAGTACCCCCCATAGTTTATTTCTCCTTTGGCTTGCTTGATCAAGCCTTAATATTGTTTGTCATGTTTTAAAGTAGTTGCAAACTACATTCTGTTTTGGTTTGTGTTTTATTGTAAAAATGTTGCTTACATGTTTTGTGGAAGCCTATTGTTTCCATGAGTTGGATCACATCTTTTATTACATGATAGTTGGGGCTTGGGCACCAATGAATAAGGATGGCTTCTCCTCTTCATTGGATGTCTTGCTTGGGTGGAGAGCGTTGCCTTTCCCCTACTCTTATTGTGATCACAATTTGGAAGAATGAAAAATACGAATGTTGTTGTTCTGAAATAAGGAAAAAGACAGTTTGATAGTCCCTTGTGAAATGAAATTTTATTATAGCCCCTTTCCCCACTTGAAATGGATGATCTGTGTATTAATTAAAATGGAAAGATACTTTGTATTGACAATGAAAGTTGAAATTTTAAATGTAAAAGAGTTATACTTTGTATCCTTTTTTGGAAATAATGATACGTAATTTGTATGTTGTATTTTGAAATTAAATGGAAAGAAGGTTATAGGACTTTCATTTGAATTAATGGAAGTGGTTGCCTTATACATATGATATTATTTCCACTGGAAATATGTGTTTAACATGCACTATGAAATACCTATTTAGAAAGTGGAAAAGTGAAATACGTGAGAAGAAAATGTATTATTTTTTCCTGTATATAATAAATGATTTTAGAAAGAATAAAAGAAGGATGTTACAAAGTTATTTTTTGGAATAAATGAATTATGTATTACCTTCCTCAGATTACCCTGTGGTATTGAATCTGATCTCTTAAATGTAATTCAAATCTTTATTTTTAAGGAAGAAATGTGTATAAAGGAATGTGTAATACTCTATTTTTTGAAATATGTGAAAATTGGAAATTAGAGATGCATATTAGTTTTGAATAGTTGGTTTGAATCAACTAAATGTATTAGATTTGAATTGTAACACATTATAATACTTGGAAGAAGAAAATGGCAAATAGACCTTTTAAAATTTGATCTCTGTCTTGCATTTTCAAATTGACAATTATTTAATCCCAAATGCACAGACCGATTCTGCAACAAAGAAATAACAAATGAAACATTAATTTGGGCATAATAAGATCTAATTGAATTCATCTAGACATTAACACTTAAGGAATTTCTTAGAAAACTTGGCAAATTTGGGCTCAAACCATTTTGCAGTCTAGATATGTAAATGTTCAAATTTCAAATCAATTAGACAAATTGAATCTTGAAATATTTTTTAAACCCAACTAAGAACAATTCTCCATGTCTATTTGACATGTTGAGAGAGGGTTAATAACAAATTGAACAGAATTTTATAAGTTAAAATTTACGAATTCAAACTGTAAAAGCTTGCAAATCATTTTAATGAAATTGAGCCCTTAAAATTTACCGAAATGAAAATTTAATGACTTCTGTGCAAAGAGGACATCGAGAGATTTCCTAAAAATCCTCGTTTGCCCAAAACTGAGCTCTCTATCGAAATTTATGCCTTTTAAAAGTTTTTCTTCACTTGCTATCGAAAAAATAAATTAGGGAAAGATTTCCTTGGCGGGCCCGTGGGCTCAAATTTTTCCCTTTGAACTTCTAAACACTTTTGGAAAAAATTTCAAAATTTTCCCCGCCAGCCCGCAACCAATTAGAGCTTGCCACATGGCACCATGAGGTGTTGGGCAGAGGGTAAAATCACTTTTTAACTTAGCACTTCAAAAAAAGTTTGGGAAATGTTTTCTAATTTTCCTCGCCGACCCGTAGCCAATTAGGAGCTGCCATGTTGCGTCACGAGGATTTGGTGGAGGAACGGGTTAATTTTTTCCTTTGGATTTTTAGAAAAATTTTGGTAATTTTTTTCAAATTTTCCTCGCAGTCCTACCGACCTGCATTGAATAAGGAGCTTTCATGTGGCATCACGAGGTATTGATCGAGGCACATGTGAATATTATCCTTTTTTCCCTTCATGGCATTAAAAAAATTATGTCCCCATCACCTCGCTTTTCCCGAATTGGCTTAGGAGATGCCACATGTCCCTTGCAGATTCATGGGAGTGCGAGCGTAACGTGGGATTCTCTCCCCACGCGGGAAATTTTCTAAATGTTTTCTCCACCTCGCTTTTCCCTGCATGGCTTAGGAGGCACCACATGTCACTTGCAGACTAGCGGGAGTGCAAGCGCAAAGGTGGTTTTTCACCCCCACGTGGGAAATTTTCCAAAAGTTTCCCACGGCCCCACAAACCTACCCTTTGAGCAAATTTTCTCCCCTAGGCGCGTAGGCCCGCTCTTGGGGAAAATTTTCACCCCAAGGACCATTGACCCATAACTTGAAAAATATGAGGAGTTAGGAGGACTTATTTATATCATTGGAAAGGTGAGGAAATTTTAATTTGTTAATTTTGAGAAAAATAAAGTTAAAACTTTAATGCTGTTAGAGAGTGGGTATGGTGAGGAATTACCCTCTGAACCTAATTGAACCTTCTAACCCTAAATTTTGGACCTTGTGACCTCTAATATATGTTAACAAAAGAGAATTATATTCTAGTGGATTAGAATTGATTTGGAACTTTTTAATGAAAATTGTTGTCTTGTAACCTAGTTGAAGACTATTTAAAAATAAATAAAAAATTATTCCATAATTTTCCTAACTAATCCTAGGTTGTTCTTGGGTCTTAAGTGGGTTGTTTTTAGCGGAAATTACAGTATCAACATTATAAATATCACTAAGACTCCTTATTTTCTGATTCACATGAGTATTCAATGGATGACTTCTTTATGGTGATGGAGTTTCTTCTGTTGTTCTCTGTGGTGTTTCCTGCATGGCTGAAGATGGCTGAAATCTTGGTTTCCTCCAAACTGTAGACGAAGGTGTAGCTTATGATATGACTTGTGGTGCATGTCCAACATTTGTAGATATATAACCTTGCTACTCTAAAGTCTCATCATGTGGAATAACTATTGTTATACTCATTGTTTTCTCTATACTTCCATCCCATGCTTCATTCTCGATAAAATGAAAATCAATGATGATCACAACCTTTCCAATGATAATATTGTACAACTTGTATGGTTTTGTATTCTCTTAATACCTAACAAAGATACACTTTTATCCTTTGTTTTCTAATTCATTCCTTAGCTCATTAGGTAGATGTGCATATTTTATACAACAAAAAAATATGAAATGTGGAATATTGTGTTTTATATTAGTCCATGCTTGTTAAGGAACCATGTTCCTAAAAAAAATTGTTGGACACCTATTTAGAATGTAAACAGAAGTTGTTATTGTGTTTTCCCAATAGTCATTTAGAAGGTGTTTTTCCCTAAACATACTTCTTTCCATTTCAATAATGGTTATATTATTTTCTCTTGGCTACACCATTCTATCATGGTGTATACTTGGTAGTAAATTGCTTGTGTATACCATGATATTTGTGAAAAATCATAAATTCATTAGAAACATAATCACCTCATTTTTTCTGTTGTGAGAACTTTGATGTAGTATCCACTTTTCTTCTCCACTAAAGCCTTGAACTAATAAAATGTATCAAAGGTTATTGATTTATCTCTTAGAAAATATACCCATGTCTTCCTTGTGTAATCATCGATGAATGTCATAAAATGTGAACAACCTCCAACATAAGTAGTTTGCATGGCTCCACATATATCTGAGTGCACAATTTCAAGTGGTGTAATTTCTCTTGCTATTTTTTCAACAGGGAAACAATATCTATGTTGTTTCCCCAAAATACACCCTTCACATACTCTTTCTAGTTTATGAATCAATGGAAAACATTTGACCGTATTATTTCTATAAAATATTTATTTAAACCTCTAAAATTCAAATTTCCATACCTTAGATGCCACATCCACGATTCATCTTTAATGACTGAATGAAAAGATGATTATGTTCTTTTAGTGTACGACTTGGCTGTATTAGCACAGGGTACCAGTGTAGGGACTCACATTCTGTAGCACATGCCTGATTTGAATTGGTGTAGGACTCTGCTACCTCAGCACAAGACTCTTTTACCTTAGCGTAGGACTCATTTTCTTGAGTGTGGGACTCAATAAAAGATTGATTTGACTTAGCGCAGGACCTAACTGTAAACCGAGCTACTGATTTTGTTGCAAAAAGATCTAATTACTATAATTTTCCAGGTTTTGATATTAATGGAAACATTGTATTTCTACTAATCTTCACTTTTGCAATCAATTGAGTTTTAGGATCTTTTACCACAATCACACACTCATTTTCTTCCATATAGACTCAACATCCTTTCTGTACTAGTTGTCCAATACTCATAATGTTATGTTTCAAACTTCGAACATAATAAAAATCTTACATACTTGTTTACTTCCCATGTCTAGTTAGAATACTAACCATGCATTTTCCTTTTACAGACACAATATTACTATTTCCAAGAGTTACATCACTCTTAACTGAATCATCCAAACTAGAAAACAAATCTAGACTACTTGTCATGTGATTACCTACAACCTAAATCCAAATATCATTCATTAGATGGGCTGTCTTTTGAAAAATTACATTCAATAGGGGATATAGAAGGTATTTCTTTGGTAATCCTTGTGCATGCAATAAACATAGGTTTAGAAATAGAACTTCCAACCTGATTTTTATTTTGCCTCTCCTGATCATATTTATTTTTCTTACAATCATAAAAATAGTGACCAAAATTCTTGCAATAATGGCACCGAACATGAGAATTATCTTTTCTCTGAACATAAATGTGTTCTTGATTATTTCCTCTTCCAACCGAGTTTGATGAATCACTACCACGTCCTCTAGATGGACTTCTTCCTCTGCCTCTTCTTTTTCCATGACCACCTACTATCTGAGATTCAAAACCCTAACCTACACTTACATGTGATCTATTCATAATTTTTTCATGATTGATTAGTGATGTATACAACTCATTAATAAAAAACCAACTTAGATCCTTAGTTTCTTCAATAGCAACAACTAGAGGATAAAATTTTATAGGAAAACTTCTAAGCAATTTTTCAATAATCCTTGTTTCTTCAAGAGTCTCACCATGGGATTTGATTTGATTGAATAATCCAACTACATAATTAAAACACAATTCTACGGAATCTAAATATTTCATTGCTAAATTCTCAAAATCTCTACGAAGTAATTGTAGCTTGGTGTTGTTTATTTTCTCCTTACCTTGATATGCAACTTGTAGTCTGTCTCATGTGGTCTTTGCTTGAATGACTTCTTCCACTCTCGGATGAATGCTTTCATGTCTGATGAATATAGAAAATATATTTTCCATATTTATTTTGTAACTCCTCCAAAGTATCTTTCTCTACCTGAGAAAGTGCGTTATATGCCGCTGCATCCACGGGCTTTGTGTACCCATCCTTAATGATCTCTCGTACATCCTGAGATTTGAATAACACCTTCATGGTCAATGACCAATACTCATATTTCTTTTCATTTAACTATGATGTTTGCATATCAGATGTAGAAGCCATAACTTGCTACAATTTAATAAATTGTTGGAATAACTTGCTCCAATACCAATTTATAGAAAATATTTCCAGTCTTATACAACAAAAAAATAAAAAAAAATAAACAAAACAATTAAATAACTTGTAAATAAAAAATTAAACATCAAACCAACATTAAGGTGTGTTCTCCATTAATTAAATCTGCATACTCAAAGCCTCGGCTCATTAAATTCAAGTTGTGCAAGTAGCACACTTTCTTGCAAAATAATAACAATTCTTGCTAATTATATAACCACCTACAACTCTAAAAACATAGCACTCTAAATCTGAACTGTAGTCTAAAAATATTGCATGTTGTGCATGCTTTAAAATGAATTTGTTTTCTATTTATTTAAATCAAATCTATTTTTAAAAAATAGGAATTAACTAGACTTAACTAAATCTGGACGCATGCTAAACTAAAGCTGAATTTTGCTTTCCTAAAATCTATGGTGGAAATTATACATGCAACACATGTATATTTCCAACAACTGATGTACAAGGTATTTTCCATTGTGTTTAGTTGAATTACTACTATGTGGAAGGAACCTAATTGGTGCATCCAAATATGAATTATAGTTTTCCACTTCCTAACACACATGAAAACTATGTTGAATATCTATGAATAGCTTATAATTTTCTTCAATTGAATTAATATTGATTTTTGAGTTGTACACGCAATAATGTATTATTTTTTCTTTGAATAAATATGTCTAAGAAGGCATTTGGTGTTAATTATATAATAATCTAGATCTAAGAAATCATCATTAAAATATGTGATATTGACAAATTTATTATCCAAATATTCGAAGGATTTTTCTATCATATATTTTCCATATTTGATGTTGCAACACAATATTCAATGATATTTTGAAGTAAATACGCACACAAGTTATTGCAAGATAAAGTCATAACATCTTGGGTGAAATCTTGAATATACACATTATAACAAGACAATATCAACAAAATGTGTTCAAAAATTTGAACGGTGTACACAAATGCTACTTTGCTAGTTGTTAATAAAGAAATAGAATTTGAAACACATGGCTTATTGTTAAAGGAATAACACTTGGAATATCATTACTTTCATTATTGCTTTTGATTGTATTGAGGATTATAACCACACTCACTTACTGAACATGCATCCCTTGTCATGCCCACCTTTTTGGATTTTCATTGCACATTTATGGTACAATTGCTAGTAAGTAAACATTGCGGATTCTTACATCGAGTCAAGCCAAGACTTTAACAAACTAACACTTGGATGGTGTGTCAGGCCCTTAGAGCTGATAGAGTACATGTTACCGTCAAATTCTTCCGTCAATAACTAGTTATCATCCACACATTAAATTCCACCATCTTCGATTGACCAACTTTTTCTTCAGAAATGAGATTTGATGCCCATCCCACACATTTTTTCTTGTTTTAACTGTATTTTACACTTTGTAAAATAGTCTACCCGTCCCTATTTGACATGATTTTTTTTACAAAACCGCCATTATAACTATGAACACATTTAATGTAAATATAAGTGCGACATTAGATAGACATTTAAATAACACATTTTACTTAAAATGTATTTATATGGAGCATATAATCCTTGAAACTTATCCAACACTTGTAAATATAGCTATAAAAATAATGTATTTCTTAATTTAAAAATATGTTTAACAGGGATGAACGAGTTATTTAAAAGAAATTAACGTCACAGATTTTTACTTTGACCGATGTGCTCACCCGTCAAATCTCATCACTACTAGCGTATATAATGTGGCATCAACCATGGCCATTAATAACATTCACATTATTCTCACTTCCTATCTTGTGTGGACGTCTAGTGCAATGAGAAACATAGCCAAATACACAAACATTCACATGTTTTATTGCCATTATTCTCACCACTACATGGAAAATAATAAGAACTTAACACAAAAAACACCAACATGCTAAAGATTATTTTTTGATTGAACTTGTGTGGAAATGTATTTGATAATAAAAAAGGGGTATACTTTCCTCCATGTCAATGTGGACATAGTTTTTAGTGAATAGTTTGATTTCACCTATGGCTCCTGATGCCCTTTCTTGCCCTAACTCTAATTACTTTGGCTTTGGTTTTAGTCATGGTTGCGGTGGTGGCTTCACGGGAGGTGGGGAAGTGATAACGATCTCGTCTTTTTTTGTAAATGGTGTGGCCGCCAATGGTGCTTAGGAAAATTTGTTTAGATGTTTGATGGGAGACAGTTTCCCTACTATAGGGGTTAAGGAATGTGTTGTTCCATGTATTCATTATCCTAAATCTTTGGTTATTGGTGAGTAGAAAGGTTCAGAGAGCATGTCCTTGATGGTAGCTACTATGTCTCCTAGGGTTGGTGGTGCCAATCCTCAGTCCATATCCACTCTTGGTTGCTTTGTTTTGGGGGCCATGGATTATACGGCTAAGGCAACCAACTATATTGACTCTATTACTTTGTCTACCGAAATCTCTGAGGGCCTTTTTGGGGATGGATTTTTGTATCAGGTGCAACTGAAGCATAATTTGCATTCAGATCTAAGAGCACCTATTTGAGTCTTAGGAACACAGGTTCATGGTAGCTCTGAAGTGTATGAGATGATACCAGGGAATGGTCCTATGTTGTCTAAGTCCTAGCCAAATCTGCTGATTGATAAAACCCCCTGATCAGTTTTCTTTCAAGGATGTTGTATGAGGGGATGGTAATAGGAACTGGGGTTTACCAGATTCTAGATGAAATAAGCCTATGGCTCATGCTAAATTAATCCCTTTAGTGATTGTTGGGGATGGGATGGTTAAATCCAAAGCTACATTCAAGAGGAATGGTCTGATTTATCATTTGAAAAACTCCTTCCCAGGGTTTCCTGCACTTCATGCTTGGATTTTTTGTCATTGGGGCCCTTTCTTAGAAGGTACGTTACATATCTTTCCAAGTGCACGGTGGCTTTTTCATTTTTGTATTTGCAAGTGCTTCTGATAGGGATTTATTTTTTAGAAGGTTTTGGAATTTGAAACCCATACACTATTGATGAAACCTTAGTTTCCTTTATTTCACCCAGTTTCTGACTCTTTCTATGTTTAGCTGGTGTGGATACGTCTTCCTTACTTGCCCCTTCAATTCTAGTTGGAGAGTTATTTAACTGCCATTGGTAACACTTTAGGGAAATGTTTAGCTGTTGACCCAAAAACCGAAGATTTTGAGCACACCACTTATGCCAGAATCTTGGTTTATATGGATACTGTAGTGGACTTCCCTACCACTATTGAACTTAAAGTTGAAGATAGAACTTGGATACAAAATATGGATTTCAAAGGGTTACCCTTTAGATGTAGAACTTCCTTTTCTATTGGCCATTTAGCTATAGATTGTCACTTGGTTAGAAAACATGCTAAAGGTAAAAGCTCTTGGTGTAAGAGCTCAAACCCTAGTCACATAGTGGTGAATGATACATTGGATTATGAATCTGATTTGGTGTCTAAGGAATCTGTTGACCTAGATGAGATGGAAGTGCAACAAGTTGTTAAAAACGTTTTGGATCCTTTAACTAGATCCCAAGACCTTGTGGAACAAATTGAAGTATTGATTCCAATCCAAAGCAATGGAAATGTAAATCCAAATAGGGAAGGGGGATTGGCAAGTTGTGTGTCATAAAAAAGAAAGGTACAATCTCCTCCCTTAAGATGCAACTGAGATCCAAAGGGAAGGGGCCATATTGTTGAGAATGCTGCTGGTTTTTAGTTTGATGTTGTTGTTATTTTGATCTTCAGCCTTGCTGGAAGAGGCTTGTTTTTCATGTTCCTCATTGTCTCATCTTTCTCTCCACCTTTGTACAGGGTAGGGTCCCTTAACCCTCCTTTATTAATAATCACAAAATTGTGGACATCATTTTTTTAATGAAATGTGTCTTCATCACCTCCCTTGTTTACACGTTAATGTTGACTTGTTTTCGTATTTTGTGGTTAGTGGAAAGAAGAGTGTGTGGCTGTGTCTTCGTCACGTAAGCCCACTTCCAGAAAATCTGTTAGCCACGTCGAGATTATCCACCACTTTCTAATGACTTTGTGCTTATATAATGTGGTGTTGTGGCTGCTCCCTCGCACATCAACCATGGCGATGAATAACAGTGCGTTTATTGCCATTTTTATCACGACCTGTACTCTGGTGTGGAGGGCCAGTGCAGCGGGAAGCTTTGCAATATACTGGGGCCGGAACGGCAATGAAGCCTCCCTCACCCAAACCTACACTACCGACAACTTCAAATGCGTCATACTATCCTTCCTTTCAGTCTTTGGAAACGGGAAAACACCGCAGTTATTCAAAGGCCATTTTATGTGTTGTGTAACTTGAGAAAAAAGGCCGATGAAAATTTGGTTGAAATATTTTATCAAAAAATAAAATGTAATTGTAAGTGTATCCTTTACTTCAAAATAAACTTTCACATCAATTATTTGGTGATTTTTATCTTCTCATGTTTCGAGAAGCTTGTCATCCAACTACTTAATGAAACTAATATTTTTATAAGGTAATAAGTTGTGTACTTGATATGAAAATATATATTATCAACATTCAATGTGAACTCCAATTTTCTTGACATGAGATTTTGTCCATCCTAGAAGCTTGTGATGTATATAACATGTTTTAGTTAAACATTTGGATTTTAAAAAGAAAATTTTATAAACGTAAGAAAATTTTATAAACATATGTTATAGTACCATGTACATATTGTAGTAAATAGTATATAATATAATAAATAAGTAAAATAGAAATGTATGTTGATATAGAAAATTCTAATTTTCTATTAAAGCTACTAACACAATGTTTAATTGTCTTGGAAATTTGACTCTTTACTACTAGATGACTATCATTTTATTGATACTAACCATTAAAAATGACAAGAAAAGGATATAAATTGAAAATTCAAAAAGATTGTTCTTGTTAGTCGAATCACGTTTTATGATTTTTACTTTTTTTGTTCCCTCTATTTCATTGGCTTTGCACCATAGGTTTTGTTAATATAAGGATATCATTGTTTTCAGCATTTAGACTAAGTAATTTATTATTTGAGGAGCGCTCATTTGTATACAAATTTATTTATAGCCATATTTTGGTATTATTATAAATTTTTAACGGGAAATAATAATTAACTATTATAACTACCTTTGTTAACCATATACAATGTCGAATTAAGGGTTATGAGTACCCTAGGAAATATTAGAGCTAACACCTTCTATGAATAAATAAAATCTATTGTAGAAAAAATAATTAATCGTGACCAAATATTGTATTACTTTCAATGCCTTTGTCATCCGAGAAAAACTTCCTAATAATTTAATTGTAGCTATTACTACCTAAAATCCCGAGTTAATGCTCAAACATATAGTTTATCATAATCCTCTTTTTTCATATATTTCCCAACTATTCTTTTCCACATTCTCTACATATTCACCTTTCTTGATGTCTCCTCCAAAATAAAACCAAGACTTCATAACAATACAAAGTATGGAAAATACATGAGTATGAATTAAATTTAACAATCATGCAACAAAGGCACTTTCTTAAATTTTTTAGGATTACTAAATATCATATTCTTAATACACTTATGTAATTTTAATTTCATTTTGAATGAACTAAATTGAATTTGTATGTAAGGTTGGACACTAATTGTTGTTAGGATATATGGAACTAATAAATTGATCTATTCTTCATAAAAAAAAATAGTAAAATAAAAGAAATTAGTGCCTTAAGTAGTTGCCTAGTTTTCCTAGGACTTAATCCTCTAGTGACCATATATACCTGGTTTAAAAATATAAATATATTAATATTGACTATATTATATGTCTACAATAATTAACATGTTCAGTTAAAGTTATATTCAATGAATAAATTACAACCTAAAAAATACCATGTCACATATATGAAAAATAAACATTTGTAAGAAAAAACAGTAACAAATAATATCTTAAATAAACTCCTATAAAAATAATTACATATTTACAATTTTAATTTTATGTTTTCAAATTTTTTTATATTCAAAAGAAAATTTATGTAATGACATGCACATTTATCTAATGTGGTACGGTGGGAAAAAGAAAATTTACTAGGACACTTATATAACTAGGTTCGAGGCTTGATAACCTATACACTTAAAAAAGGAGATACTTATTTTAGGGAGCAAGAATATTTTTTATGTAGCAATGTTTACGGATAAATTCCAAATAATATTAAAATGAGAGATACATATTTTGAGGAGGAAGTATGCCTTTTTAAGAGAGTGATTTTTTTTTTATCATAGGTAAATGGTTTTTAAGTGACCATACCCTGCAGTACAACCAAAAGAGCTCAATAGCCAAGATAGACGAGAAGAAACAAAGTAGTTTTTTTATACATGGGGGCCACACCCCAACCAAAGCCAAAAAGTTATATAAAACAAAAGAGTACTAAGGTAGAGGCCAACTTTCTACAAAAAGCCTAATTACAGATAAAAAACATCAAAACAACACCTTGAAAAAATGTAGAACAATAGCTACACTGAAAACATAGAGACACAAAAGACACTAATTCACACATTTGTTATACACCTTGAGTGTTACTTTGAGGGCCTTGTAAAGATTCATGGCTTCTCTAATATTAGGGTCTGAATTGGTCCCTTTGTTGAATTTCCCTAGTGATCCTCCTATTCTTCCAAGGTTGAAGCAGGTACTCCACTAACTTCACAAATATGGTTAATATGGACCTGGAGAAGGTCCATAATGACTGTGTGAATGGCTAATTGATTGTTGTATTTTTTCTCTAGTGCTTTGACCTTTCTAGAAATAGAGTTCACTTCCTCTTGCAGACTCTTAATGGAGGTAGGGTCTCTACAGTTGTTGTTACCAGCTTTAAGAAGAAAGTTGACATTCTCTTCAATAAATTTCAATTCATCCGCCTAATTTTTAAACTTATCAAGTATAGAAGTAGTGATATGATCACTAGGAGTACCATGGCTAATATCCAACGATTTTTTCCTCAGCAATTACCTCCTTATCGTTCTTGTTACTTCTGAGAATCCACTTATCAGGTGGAGTTTCAGATACAGGGTCATGAAAGAGGGGAATCTTAAATCTAATTCGAGGTTGTTGGGGGTAGGAGGAGCTATAAGATGACCAGGGGCATTTGCAATTACATATATGCTGAATTGATGAATAAGGAAGATGAATCCATGATGTAGTGGTAGCACTCTCCTATTTCCTTGAACCTCTAAAACAAATTTTTGAAAAGAGTGCAAAATAAAATAAGGTAGACTTATCTTTACTTCTCTCATGAAGTGATTAAGAAGGACCAAATGGTGTAGGGGAATGGTGCATAACCTACCTTATAGCGTTATGTATCTAACCACAATGTGGGAAACTTCATCAAATGGTTTTGGAATGGAAGAAAATATGATGACAACTCTCTCACTTTGAATTTATTCTCTGTCATCAAAGAAAATACTTTCCTCTACGTCCTTATCAAACTTATTTTCAAAGAATTTATTGCCCTCTATGCTCAATCACATGATGAAGGAAATGAATTGATCTGAAATGCTAAAATATTTTCCTTTCAAAATGACATTTTTTTATTTCCAATTAGTCACCAATTACAAGGAGATGTTTTTCATGAGAATTTATATGCTGTATGAAATATGTGAAATCACCGATGCTGAGGATTTCACATCGTTCAACTTTATTTTTCCATTGTGGATCAAACACCGGTTCTTCTCTACATGGTCACCCTCCCATCGTGGATGGAGTTAGTGGAAGAATTATTTTAGAATAATGGTAGCAAAAATTAATCCCTTTGATAGAAATCTGACATCCTAGATACCGTAGTGCTACCTATAAAAACAACGTCTCCTTTCTCCGACCATGTTCCTTTTAATACAGATCCCTTCTAGATTTGAGGGATGGATAAATAAAAATGAATAAATTTGATATGATGCAATTACCAAGGAGAGGATTTCCACACATGAAAAGTTCATCACCAAAGTTGTAATGATGGGGTAGGTTGTATCTTCATTAATGATGATAGGATAAGTTGCGCGAGGGAGTTCCTTGTCATCATGCCACTAATTTTAATAGTTCATGCGTACACAAAAATTATCAAGTGCATAAGAGGCACTATTTCCCTCCATGTACACATGTATAATAATAATAATAATAATAATAATAATAATAATAATAAGACCAATACAAATCTTATTAGCTTCATTAATGAAATCACTAATGGTTTTATTGGGTGCATGGGTTCTATTGAGGTTTTTAATGATATTCAAAGAATTCCCTTCTACAATGAGATTATTTACATTGAGAATTTGAGCCATTCTAAATCCCTAGAGAGAGGAAATGAACTCAAAAAATAAATTGGATTGCTCCCCATGGGGTCTACATACGCAACAATTAGTTGATCTTGATGGGTGTCTAATGAGACTGCCTCCACCATATGTCATTTGGTTGCCTTTAGAGGCATTTAAGAGAGCGATTTTTATTTAAAGAAGTATTAACTTTTTTCAAAAGGGGAGGGACATTGTTCTAAGGCATATTAATGTGAGATTCTTCATTAAAGGAACAAATTTTCAATATGAAGGTGGATTTTGTAAAGAATGGTAGTGAAATAGAGAAAATGGAATTTTATTAAAAAAATAATTTATCAGGAAATATTTCTCATGCCAGGTAAAATTTCTTGGAAATTTTGAAAGGTTACAAAAATTATATTTTGTTTTTACTTTATGGATGCCATCCTTATACCGCATCCTTCACTACGAAAAACTTTCCTTAAACCTTGTGTGGGGTGCTTCCACCTGTTCATATTGGGATTTGATTCTATCAAACCTCCACCTTTAGGTATTTTGTTTAGTTCATGTGAGAGTGTGTACATAGGAAATTATATTTTATAATTACGCAAAATGATTTTTAATAAGTTAGATACGGCCTCTTTAATATGACATAGTAAGAATAATTGATGTTTGTGAATAATGAAAGTATATGGCGATTGATCAAATTGATCAAGAACATTTATCTTTCTATATGATGATATGTTTGGTCTAATGAATGTGAAAAACAATTCCAACATTACAACTTTGCACTAATTTTTTTGGCCACTAATATTTTTGTGTTTTCTCTCTTATACCACATTTCTAGAACTAAGAGACAACTTACATACCCTTACTGAGAAACCCCTCTAGAGGATGAATCCATCATGTCCTATTTACATAAAAGTGTCCATGTAACTATTAATTTTACGATCTTTCCCAATATCCCTTTCTTATATTTGCGTAATGGCATCCCCATCATTGTCATCATCACCATCTTTCTCAATTCCCCTATTGGAGTTCATTTATAGTGCAAATAATTCATGATATTATTTTTGATTAAGTGGACACATGTTACTCAATATTTATTTGATAATATATGCCCCTAAAATATTTCCTTATTTTATCCTTGATATATCATTTTTTTCAATAATAACCTAAAACATGTCAAAATACTTTCCCAAATTTATCACCTCTCATTAATTAAAAAATTTAATTAGTCATGCCCAAACATGAGTGGTTCAATTAGTTGTGATTGTTCATGAATTGAAAGGGGCATGAAAACATGGTGGAAGAAGAAAGAATTGTGGTTGATTTCAACTCTTAAAATTATTGGGTTTTTTCATTTTTATTTTGGCCGATGTAAGTGTAAATTATTCTCATGTAAATAATGTGAGAGAGATTAACATGATACAGTGAAGCATAGATATCAAATTTTATTTGGGGAAAAATAATTTTATCCATGGAATATGCATGGGACATGTATGGTTTTATTTCCCTCCTTTTTGTTTACAATATTTTCCTTTTTCAATAGATAAAATCCTCATGTCTCTCATATGTCTTTCCACTAGAGGAGTTCAATTATCATTGCGATTTCCTCGAACTCCTTATTTCCTACAATTAAATAAGATTGAAATGGAAAAGGTGGTCCTCCATGGTACTACGTGAACGAAACATGCTAGTTTGGTTTTGAACTCGGATCCTATTGAATTTTCACCATTTTTTGTTTTGTCCCGTTCAACAACTTTGAACCTATTTGTGTGGTTTTGTTATTGGTTTCTTTCTTGTAATTCTCTTCTATTTGTTTATTTTATAATTGTTAAATAGTTTTGAAGGGTACCATACCCTGAAGTATAAAAGATGGCTCAAAAGCTAGATGAATCAATACACCAACATGTATAGCGTAGTTCCCAACATAATTAAATAATAACAATATTAAAATAAATAAAAAATAATGTGAAGTGTGTTTGGTGGGGATGTGGGGGAAGGACAGTGCTCCTTGTTATAGTTAAATAGGTATGGAAAATTACTTGTCCAAAGTGTCCCGCAACCATGTCACATTCCTTACCTAATAATCCAAGAACTTTATTGAGATCTAGATGTGTTAACCATGGTGAAACCCAAGTCAACATTAGAGTTTTAACATTAATTGGGTGGTCACAAAAAGTGCAGTGGGAATGATAGTTGCACTCTCATTATTAAATAAATAGAATTTATTGGAGAACCGTATCAAAGGGATCTCTACTAATAAAAACCTTAAAATCAATCCAATTTTGGGTTAAATCAACATGCACAGGGAGATAAATATATATCCCTAAGGTCTCCTCATTTCACTTTTTTACAAATCAATTGATCTGGATCTTTATCTACATCTCAAGTGTTTTAAATGTCCCTAAGAGGATCTATTTCCTTTCGTAGTTTTGTTTGTTTTCTGTAGAATAAAATTGAGAATGAGAAGGTGCTTCTTTTAAGTATAGTGGCTAGTTGTATTGATCTTCTTTCTTCTGCTTTTGAGCACCTGTGCTACGTGTATTGCAACTTTTGTAGCACCTTTTGTTTTTTCAATATTTATCTTTTATGTCAAATAGTTTTTGTATTGATTTAGACATTAGAAGAGCCCTTTCCTACTATTTCACATACGTCTCTACCATATTTGTCTCTTGCACTCTTCCTCTGCATGAAATCCTCCGGTTGTCCATTCTCCGTTTATTTTCTCAACCGTGGATGAAGGGCATGCAAATTTTTGACAAAACTCCTTGAATAAATGCCTCAAACAAGTTCTCTACCTTACCAAATCACATTTACTGCCATACTACTAGCCTGTACCAAAATAATATCCATAGAAAAAGGTATGGGAGTCATTCAAACACAAAGAGAATGAGGTATTTTCTAGATGTTGTAATTTTAAATACGATGTTAGTTTCTATACAAAACAAGGAAGAATGAGAAATCCAAAAAATATTTCCAGAACTCCTAAAGCTGTTATGGTCTTTTCTAATGTGGGAATCATGAATTTCATGAAAATGGTATGGTTTTCCCATTTTCGCTTCATCATTTCCATCTCTTCGATATTAAATGTTGAATGATAGAGAACATAATTCCTGTAATGCCCACATTTTCAATGCCTTTGAGATGAATCTGGCCAAAATGAGTCTACATGAGAGTTATCCACTTTATACTCCTCATTTCATCGTGAAAAGATACGAACCTTTACTAATGGCTCTCTATCATGTTGGCTAGCTCATCCCCTTACTACTCCACCTTGTATGATTGTATTGACATTCTGTAATGTTTTTAGGATCTGTCGTAATATAGTAGAAACTTCCTACTCTGGGGCTGGTATATCTTAATCCATGAGAAATATGCCCTCATCTAGATTGTGCCTCCTACAAAAACTGAAACCAGAGTCAGTTCATCATCATTTAGGCTCATTTCAGTTGTATAGGTTTTCTACATTTTCAGTTATCTACAATGTCATGTGTTTGAAGTTAGAGTTGTGTTAAGTTTACTATTTGTGTTTCCAAGTGTGCCTAAGGGTCTAAGCATTGAATCCATGACTCTGATACCAAGTGTAATGCCCACATTTTTTATGCACAAAACCCAAGACAAAACTTAATACTTTATTAGGAAAAATAGAGAATAATTTTTTATTTAAAAGTGTTGCAAAAAGATTCTATCAAATAGGTTTAATTATTTATTTTTTAATATATTTAACACATTTTATAGTTGTCAAATATTAAATCAATAATTAAAATTAATAATTTACACTAAGGCCACTTTGGGATAAATACCTTTCTAAGGTTTCTCGTTAACTCACCTTATTTAAAATATAAACAGGGTGAATATCATCCTAAGGTCTAATTATTACTTCTCACATTTGATTATCATATAATGCCCTTCATATAGGTTATCTAACTAAACATATATTGAATAATCAATTAATTTAACCTTTATAAATTCATTACCTAAGTTACCCCTTTCACAATCATTAATCAAGTTATCCTTATTAGAATAATGTCATTTATTTTCTTAATAACCTAAGGCTAAAGTCTCAACTTACCATAACCATTAACTGACCCTATTCCTAAGATACACATACCTTAATCAAAATCACCCAATTCATATAAAGTGACCCAACTTGAAATGTGTAGGGTTGATCCTCAACCCTTGGATTAAATGGAGATGCACCCTTACATGTAGGTATTTTTTGAATGAACACTAAACATCCTTATAGTATTATTCTTATTCATTATCTTTCACCATAAACTCATTCATTTGTTCCATTTTAATTTATAGGTTGGAGGACTGGAAGCCATGGGAGCAAGAAAAGAAACCATGGAGAAATATCTTGGGATCTAATTTGCCAATGGGTAGGAATACTTCCTCCACTCCTATCTTTATCTAGTTTAGTTTATTGATAGGTTTACTATTTCAAGGTTCCCTACTTGTTTATTCTAGAGATTCCACAATAAATATACTTTTGCCATATAGATCAATTACATTCTTTTAGATCATTATTTGGGAAAACCCCATTTCATTAGATCTATGAGGATTATACACTCATATACATATATACATTCTTGTATATATGTATATACATTTATATAGAGCTATTATATGGTAGGATCTACCCTCGTGTTTCAAAAATATACGTTTAAGCTACAAGTTTGATAAAAAACAGGTATTTTTTTAAAATAAGATCCGTGCGCAACGACGACTAGATACAACTCGCTTAATCAGCTCACGAATTACCATTGTGTTACGAATGTTGGTATGGCTACCAGTGCTAGTTACTACAAATTTTACCCCTATTTTGAAAAATCACACACAAATGTATATATCTTTCAATATATACATATATATGTGTTTTTACATAGGTTTAAAAATAATTATAACTCTTTGTATTTACTATTTCCTCAGCAAAATGATTCAAACTCCTAAAGAAAAGTGATGATTGTTTTTTTACTATTGAGCACATTATACAGATCGATGTTGATTTCAAGTCTATGTTCTACCAATGCTAGTTGGTCGACTGACGTCGGTCACTATGTAAGAACAAATTGTTCCAAAGGGAAAAATATACAAATATATACATCTTACAATGTATAGTATCTATAGTAACAAATTTAAATTAACTAACTACTGGTCATTATAGAATACATAAGTGTGAAGAATTTACTTCATTTCACGACTTAAAATGCACTAAATACAGTAGATTTTTCCATTGCAACAATGGTATGGAATTTGATTACAATAATTCCTTTTCAACTACAACGCATTTAAGTTTTTAAGGGAAATAAAATAGTATTAACCATTTACTAAATGCAACTTTCTTTTCCTTTCACAACAACAATGAAAACCATTTCAACAAGGAAGAATAAGTATAACTTCCATATATATTTTTCCAATATAAACATAACTATTTTTACCAAGATGAAAGTAAAAGTAACTTTGATTTTATTTCCAGATTTGAAAGAAAATACATTTTCAATTAAATATACCTTTCAAAAGTCCTTCTTTCCAACAAATTTGAATAGTATAACTTGATATTAAAATTTACAAGAAACCTTTCTATTAAAATACAAGAGTATACAAACCTTCCACTCCAAGGTCGGAAATAAAATGAAGGAATTTTTACAAAAATAATTATCTCTTTCCTTTTCTTCTGATCTTCAATAAAACAAATATTTCAAAGATGACTAACTTGAAGCTCCTTCATTTCTTCAATAATCCAAATCATACACAACAAGGATAAGGGGAGCAGGAAACACTCTCCACCAAGCCTGTAATGCAATTAGAAGGAGAAGCTCCATCGTCCTCATTGGCTTCCTAAGGCCCCAAAAATGAAGCAATATGATGGTATCAACCAACCATGGTAACATGTACAAGACTTCGACAACAACCAATTACACAAAACCTTCAACACATCAAACATCACCATACAATAATTGTAACAAACATACAATTTTCCTAAGCACAAAGGCTTACATATCCAAGACAAGACGAGAGAAGAAACATGAGTTATCACTTATGCCTTGCATATGGGTTTAGGTGTCCACCTTAAAATCCTTCTAAAATTTCATTCACAAAACCACAACAAAACTCTTATCCCTCCCTTGAATTATCTTATTTATCTTTTAACTCTTATCCCTCCCTCAATACACATATCAAGATAAATAAGTAAATATTTATTGCTATCACAAGGTGGGACACCAAACCCAAAAATCCCTCCAAATTCATAACATATAACTCTTATCCCTCCACTCAACAAATCCCCATTTTGTTTCTCGTACACAACCTTAAGTCCTTTCTATCATCAAAACCAAAACATACAACCTTCAGTAATTTTACAACCATTTTCACAATAAATGAAATTAAAAATACAATGGTGGAGTCTCTACCTTGCCATTGCAAGATTATCCAATCCATAAGTAAAATCTCTAAGATTTTCCATGTCCCAATAAAACAAAAACAAACTCCCAATCTTCCAACAAGCACTCAAAAAGTAAGCTCCTCGAGAAATGCAAGAGTGAAACTAAAACATGTAACCCCAAAACCATTCAAATACAACATACATAAATAGAAAGAGATGAAGAGGAGTGGTGATTTGACTCCATATAGGATGCCGCATCACTTGTCCTTAACTTCACATCACATGCTCCAAATCACTTCACATGGTCAAACACCAAGCCTAAAGCTAATAAATTGGTGGGTGAGAATAGTAACAAGTTCTACTTCCACACACAAATCATTAACCATACGCCAAAGGAAAAAATTAAAATCTCATGTAAATAGAGTACAATTAATTTTATCCTTTCACAATCTAGAAACACATAATGGGGCCTAAGGTTTACCCCTTACCAGATAATAGGTATAGTTGGTAGGTGAATTTAAAAGGTGTAGGAAAAGGTAAACTTTTCCCACACGCTTCTAAAAATGGTCCTTAAGCAAAAATCCGAGTTTGACATGCAAGGTTGAGTACATAACACCAAACCAAATAAAATCATTTTCAAATCAATGATAAAATGAAGGAAAATCAACCAAAAATAAATACGACTTGGTCAACATCCCAATTTACATTAATTAACAATCTAAATCAACTTAAATAAGAACACATTAGCTAACAATAATAAAGTAGAATCACGTTATAATAATAATCCACATACTCACAAAATAATTAAAATGAAAACAGGGAAAACAACAAATTTACCCATGGTCACATTTGAGGGAACACCCCTTTAATGGGGACCCTATTAAATAAATTATCAACAACAAAACAACATACATAAAACATAAGTTTCCAAGGTGACCTCATTACCAATATCCAGAATTCATTTCAATAGTTGATGTCGTATCCCTTCTTGTTTGTTGTGTTATAATTTCCTGCAAAAATCAAAACAATACCTTTTCGACCTTGTGGCCATATTAATGACATCAAAACATGATAAAACACACATGTACATGTATGAATTCACATAATCTAAATAATATAACTCATATCATCACTAAAATCAATCAATTTCACAAATTGTTCACAATTTAAAAATAATCTAAATTCTATCATTTCTTTGATCTATAATGAGGTCACAAAACTAGCTACATTGTCTAAAAAAATCTATGTATCAAAATTCAATGTGTTAGTCTACACTATAAAGATAGTAACTCTAGATCATCATCAACATTAGACATATCAATCTATGTAGATAATTCACGCTATGAATCACTACGTATCTGATAGTCAAAATATCTATAATATCTATCAAAATACTAGTCAAATATAATGATGTTCATATATCGATGTCTACTGATCAATTATGATACCAAATTCCATGTATCCAATCCAAAGTAGGTAAAAATTTATAGTAAAATCAATGTTCGAAGAGGAGTGGGTACTACATTCCCCCTCCCCTTAAACTTGAATTCCTTCTGGAAGTCACTTGATTACATGTATGGGAATTTGTGATCTCAAACGTGTTGCGTCTCCTCCCATGTAGTTGTTGTCTCATCATATTGATCCCACTAGATATGTACCTAATCAATCTCTTAACCTCGAATGCCCAAGGTTCATACGCTCTAAAATATGCATGTGCTCCACTATAACCAGCCCCTACTCATATAGCATACAATGTGGTTCAATACGAATACATGAGAAGGATTTAGAATGTATCTCCTCCGAACAGAGAACATTAGAACACATCATGGATGTGAGACATCTTGAAGCTAGGTGGAAAAGCTAGACAGTAGGCCAAGGAACTGATTGGCTCTAAGATCTCAAAAGGACCCAAAAATATAGGAGCTAACTTAGATCCTTCTCCATAAAGGCATAAGGCTCTTATGATGCCTATCATGAAGGAACAACGTCATGCCCACCTCAAAAATATGGTCAACTCTCTATCTGATCAACATAGTTATTCTACCTATATCGTGCCTCCTACATCATCTATGTCTAATCAAGACAACCTGATGCTCCGTGTTCTGTAATAAAGATGGCCAAAAAGAAAGTTTTTCCTGTAGCCTATCCCATCTCAATCGAGTCGTGCACTACTTTCCATATAATGCCTGAAGACAGTGCCATACCAATCAGAACTCTAAAAACTATTTTTATAAGAAAAATAAACTAAGTACAAATACTCCTCCCATCTCTGACTAATGATCCATGACATACATCCTAAACCATGTCACTGTAAAATTTGATTCAGCCACTCAGTCTATCCATGTTTCTTAGGGTGATCGATTGTACTAAATTTATATTCTTCTACAAAGAGCATGTTGAACAGCATAGTAGTCCAAAAAATGATGAGGCACGTAAAAAGGGTTCACGGTAATAAATGATCATTCTGTGGAATCTCATGCAAGCCTGACTATACTCATCCAAAATATACTCTTTCACTACGACAGTAGCTATATAGGCGGGATTCATTAGAAGAAAAATAAGTCAATTTCATCAATATATCCACCATGACCATGATGTCACGTCATAGTGGTATCTTGACGTAGTTAGCCCCACTATAAAATCCATATGGAAATGGTATCCCATTTCCACTCCAGTATGACATGTGGGTAGCGAAGACTAGATGGATGGTGATTCTCATCCTTTACACTCTGACACTTTAAATATCTAGACACAAAACAAGCTACATCTCTTTGCAGTCCTCTCCAATGGTACAACATCTCAATGTGGCGTGCATCTTCTTCACCCCTGGATGGGCTAAATAAGGTACACAATGAGCCTCTGTCAATATATCCTTCCTAAAACCTCCATCCCTAGGTACATAAATTTGACCTTTGTGTCTTAGAAGTCCATCTATCTCCAATGTAAATCCCTCAAGCTTCCCCTCAAGGGGTCTCTAAGACTCAATCTCTACTCTAGTTGAAAGGTAGAAACTGTCATGTGGAGGCTGGTGTAAAATCCTAGCCCTCAAGTCTGTACCAACTATTTTCACCATAATCAAGTGCCTCCAATAACTTTAGGCATCTGTAAAAACATTTGAATTCCCATTCACATTCTCTAACTCCAAATCATACTCACATAGCATCTCCATTGAACATCGTTGACGAGAATTGAGATTGGGCTATGTGAAGAGGTGTCAAAGGTTCATGTTATTTGTCCTAAGAACGAACCTCCTTCCTAAAATAAAATGTCTCCATCAAACTAAAGCATGCACAACTGCTGCAATCTCAAGGTCATGAGTGAAATAATTGATCTCATGACCCTTGATTTTGTGAGACTCAAAAGTAATTACTCAGTCATCCTACACTGACACATCCCCTAACCCTTCCAAAGAAGCATCCTTACACATGAAGAAACCTCTCTGCAGATCTAGCACTATTAGAATAGGTGTTGTTGTAATACATTCCTTTAGTTTCCTGAATTCCTTCTCACATCTATCTGATCAAACAAATTTATTCCCTTTCCACTAAAGGGAAGTGATGGCATGCACAATATGAGAGAAATCCTAAATAAATATCCTTTAGGACCCTACTAATCCCATGAAGCTGCACACTTCAGTCACACTAGTAGGAACTAGCCAATCCATGATAGCTCTAATCTTTGAAGGATTAACTGTGATATTGTCCCCACAAATAATGTGGTCAAGATACTGAACCTCAGGATGAAAAAACACACACTTCTCCATGTTCCCATAAAGGTGCTGCTCACTAAGACACTCAAGAACCTATCGAAGGTGTTCCTCGTGATCCTTACATGTGCATGATTATATCAATATGTCATTAAGGAATATGATCATGAAATGATCTAAAAATTTCTTGAATACCTCATTCAAAAAACTCATGAACACTGCGGGGGAATTCGTCAGACCGAATAACACAACTGTGAACTTGTAGTGGCCATATCTCATGCGAAAGGTTTTCCTATAGATATCAATCTTCACAATCCTCATATGATGATAACTCAACTTATTGTATATCTTGAAAAATATCATTGCCCCTTTCATCTGATCAAACCAATCATCGATGCGTGGAATGGGGTAACAATTCTTGATCGTTACTTTATTCACCTACCTATAGTCAATACAAAAATTCAATGATCTGTCCTTCTTCTTCAAAAAAATCACTGGTACACCCCAAGGGGATACACCCAGACAGATTAGACCTTTCTGAAGAAGGTCCTCCAGCTACAACTTGAGCTCACAAAGCTCATGGGTAGTCATCCTATATGTTGTGCGTGAGATGGGATTTTCTCTAAGAACCAAATCTATATGAAAATATATCTCACATGGGGGAGGTAAGCTAGGTAAATCACCTAAAAGACATTTACAAACCCCCTCAAAATATGATCATCATCAAGTGAAGGTTGACTGGCTTCATCCTTTGACCTATCACTAACTGTAATAGCATATAGTTGACATCCATGCTGCGCACACTGCTTAATATGCATAATATACACATTGCAAATAGAGATGGGTCTCCTAAACAAAACTATCAATGACTCCAAATAAAAATCATCTGCACAAGTGATAAATTTGTTATAAAATTTCACTCTAGCTCTCTGTTCAGACAGCCAAATGATACCCAAAATAACTCCATAAGAACCCACGGGGAGGATGTGAAGATCCAAGGTCGTAGTGAAGGGTCATATGTTAACTACACACTCCTTGACTAAGGAGTGCACTATGAGATTGGATCTAGAAGCCATCTCAACATCCCAACTAAGGCCCTACCTAACTTCCTCTAGTCTGCATCACTCTACTAATGATGGTGCAATAAATGAATCAGAGGAGCTAGAATAAAACAATATAGAGGTAAGGATATCAAAAATGCTACCTAAATTCTCTATCACCGTACCCTAATTCTCTACCTGATATTTCTTAATCGCTGCATAAATCTTATGGATCTTGATCATGTCATCACTGTAGGCTCTAAAATAGGCCCCTTACCCTTATTATTAAGGTTATGTGGAAACTACCCTCAATGGTGTCCATATACACCACCTCTGTAACAAATACGTGAGTTATCTCCAAAAAGAAATAGACTCCCCTTGGTGCTCTAGTGGTCTGTGGAGTAGATCCTCGATGATCCTACTAAGGACTACTATGGTCCGTTGCTGGATGAGCTTTAGCTGACCAAGCTCTAGGTGCTTCGTGTGTGCTTGGTAGGTCCTCTAGGAGGAGGCCCCATAGTTCATCCTCTCTAAGTATAAATTCTCTATGGAGGTATAAATAGTAGATGCGTATTCAATTACTGCTGAGGTGGCTGTTGTGGTGGCCTTGATGAAGAACACTTTGTTGAACCGTGTCCACCACAAGGAGGATTATATGTCACCCTTCGACCTACTATCCTACATATTCTAAATATAGCTCCTCACTCTATCTCTAGCCTATTTTGTCTCCCCCCTAGTGTCCTCTGCAATGTAGGCCTTTTTAACGGGCTCAGCTAAAGTCTACAGACAATTCATGTGCACTGACCCTCCCAAATCCAAGTTTAGGCCCTCAATGATACCTTTAAATCGTAACATGATCATCTTGCATGTAGTTGACATACTGAAGCTAGTCCAGTAAAATTTGACTCCCATACTCAGCTACATGGTCATATATTTTTTTCATAGGTCGTGAAACTCATCAAATCTCTACTGAACCATCTAGACAAGTATTGTCTCCTGAATCATTCCTCAAAGATCTCCCATGTAACACTTTATGAATCTATATGGAGCTTCCTATCCTGAGTTCACCACTACACTCCTGCTTAGTGTCTTAAAAGACGAATCGCAACATGAGCTTTCATTTTGTTAGTGTATGTACATAGCTTGAAGAATCCACTCAAACTAACTAACCAAGCCTCTGCTTGAAATCCACCTATGTCACCATAAAAATGAGATGTATTAATGGTGAAATCCACTTATGTCTCCAAAAGTGTGTTTAAGACCCAGTTTATAAGCATTTTTTGTTGTTTTGGTCATTTTTTTCAAATTAATAATTTTAGTGCAAAATCGTAGCACCCCCGAATGTCCTAGTATCTAAGTGGGGCATTCGATGTGATCACACAACATTGGACCATCTCTCAAGCTATGGGACTTGAAAAACTTGACATGGACCTCTAGAGAAGGCTGCTTCCATCTTCCTAAACTACCTGCCACAAGCTACTCTAGTGCACGAAGACCTAATCTATCCTAATCTAACCATTCCAAGAGGACAAGAATAGAGAGAGAGAGAGTAAAAGAGAGTCTACACTAAGCGGTGATACACCAGAAAGGGAAGTGGGTGATCCTGAATCAAAACTACCTGGATTAGAGAGAGGTGAGCAGAGCAAGGGGTAGAAAAGATGCACCACAAACTAGAGATGAAGGTCACATGGACACCACTTCAAAACCCATTAAGTACAGCTATAAGAGCCTACAATAAACTTCAGAGTATGTATGGTATACCCTACAATGATGAGAGGTAAGAAGAGATAACAAAACGAGCAAAGGATGGACAGATGCATCATGAAAGAGATTTATTTCTCCAAAATTTCACATAGTACATCATTTATGGGCAAGAGGAAAGAAAATTCCATTACAGAGCCATGAGAGGAGGCTTAGACTCCACATTCTACCCTAACGAAGAAAGAGAGAGGGGGGAAGAGGAGAAACAATGACCAACCGTTTGAATATGCCCCTCCTTTATAATATATAGAAGAATGAGAGAGAAATAGAGAGGGAAAATAAAACTCTGTTCTAACCACCCTTGCGATGCATTGAATCCTACTCTAAAAGCTCAACCACTAACCATCAATTCCCCTTTGCAAATCCACCTAGAATCTATCAAGTCTACCACTCTATGTCTGTTTGGCATGTTGAAAAAGGAAGAGTAGCAAATCAAATCAAATCTGGTCTAGATGTTAAAGAAATCGGATTCATCATTAACAGAATGAAAGACGTTTTCCAATTTCTTACCCACCTAATCTTGTCAAAATTAAAGTTTTAGGCTTTCATGGCATGGACAAGTTTGATACCTTTCCAAACATTCTTCTCTTGCTCAAATATGAGTTTCCAGTCGAAAGATATGGTTATCTAAAGATTAGTGTCGCAGTCATGGAATGTTAAAAAGATTCTATCCGTACTGGGTCCACGTGGCAGCCTTGTGCATCTTGAAGATTCGACTCCTTCCTTTCACTCCTAAAATCACACTGGACTGACACGTGGCGGCTTCTGTGGGCTCCTCGTTTTCCTTTGGGAATCCGCTCTGAATTTTACTTTTGAAGTTGCGCCAAGTTGACACTTGGCCCCTTCCACTGGCTCTGCCTCTATTTAGACTTTTCAACGGTTGATTCTACTTTTTTACGTGCTGGGGCACGTGGAAGCCTTACACTCATTTGATTCACTTCTTTGGGCTGCACCTTTTTAATTTTCACCATTGAGACACGTGGCACATTCCGCTGGCCCTCCCATACTTAGCTGATTTGTTCCTGCTACCTTTCAGACCTTGGGGTATGTGGAAAGCTGGCGCTTGTTTGATTCTCTGCTCTTTTTCTTTGACCCTTGAAGGTGTGCCATTGAAATAATTGGACGCTTTCACCAGTCCCATCATACTTAACCATTTTAAGCCCACTCTGTTCCCTTTTTGACTTGGAGCACGTGGTGAGCCTACGCTTGTTTGGGGAACCGCCTTTGGAGTTGATCTTTGAGATTGTGCAGAGTCAACACATGGAAATTTATGTTGGCTCTGCCCCATTTTTCCTTTCAACTATCGAATTTGTCCCTTTTTGGACCTTGGGACACATGGAAGCTTGGCGTTTGTTTTCGGTCTCTATTTTGGATCTTATCTTTGGAGTTGTGCTGATGAGACACGTGGCACCTTCCGTGGATCTCTGACTTTTCAACGGCTGATGAGACCCCGCGGGCTCGCGAACCCGAACTTGAAACTATGCCATTTTTACTAAAGTGTAAAAGTTCGAAAGTCCCTCAAAGATGTAGCAGCCCGCCTTCACACTTGGGAAAATTTCCTTTGTGGCACCACAAACCCGCTTTTGGAAAAAATTCATCCTCGGGCCCACTGGCCCACATTTTCTACTTGGACAAAATTAAATCCTCCTCGGACCCGGGGGACAAGAATTATACTTGTGCCCATTTTGAAAAGTGGAAAAAGGTCAAAATATCTCCCATTGCTCTGTTTGTTCGCAATTTTCCAAGGCAAAAAATCTTCCCTAGGCCCATCGGCCTGCTTTTGGCAAAAAATCTTTCCTAGGCCCACCGGCCCGTAACTTGAAAAATATGAAGAGTTAGAAGGACTTATTTTTATCTCTGGAAAGGGGAAGAAATTTCCTATCTGATGGAAATACTTTTAGGGGGCCTTAAGTGCTTAAAATATGTAAAGATTTAGAATGAAGCATAAAATGGGGAAAATGATGTCAGTTGACCTAAATAAGTGTGAGCGTGTTTTGGTCAACAATTTTGCGAGTCAAGGGGATCACTTGATTTCTATGTTAAATGAAAAAATGACTTGAAGTATCCATTGGGCATGGAGTGTGCCTAGTAAACAAAAAACTGATCTAAAATTTGAAAAATTCAATCCTTGAGCAACTTGGAAATTGCTAGAACTGGATGAGACCTAACCAAATGTTACTTCCAATGTCCTGTGCATGAGCAACAAAACACCATAACACACTATGTGCAAAATTGGAAATCATACATCCTCTAAGTGGAACATGCAGAGTGTGCACAAGCACTTCTTCTACTTAAAAAAAACCTAAACCTACTGCTACACTAACCCAAGAGAAAAGGGACTCAAACAAATCCTACAATTGGAAGGGAGAAGTAGCTTCCCTTTATCAAAAGGGGAAGCCATTCAAATGATTTGACACTGAATATGGCTGCTTAGATGAGTGAAAAATTGACAAGAGGTCGATCCTCCACCCAAATCATCATAGTATCAACATCAATAAAAAATACCTCCTCAAGTTGATTGGCATCAAGGACTCCTAGAGGTGTTGATGGTGACCCTTAGTGCTTTGATACTCAACCTCAGGCCATGAAGTGGGCATGAATGGTTCTAGCTTCTCCCTTGGCTCTAATGAAGCTAAGTACCTAATTGGGTGTGGTTTGATCTGATGGATGTGCCCCTTGCTCTAAATTTCAACTCCAATAATGGAGTCTTCTTACTGACCTTCATGGGAGGATGGTGTGAGAGAGATGATGACATCCTCTTACTCCTTCCCTTCCTTCTCCTATGAAGAACATGGAAGAATTATATCTTCCAACCTTGGTTCCAGAGGGCTGTTATACTTAAATGCTCTCCTTCATAGAAGCAGGCTCATGTGCTTGGAAGGTGGATGATGGAGGAGAAAATTATATTATATCCTCAGGATCCTCTCCATCAAAGCAACTCTTCTTCCACATTAGAGATTAAAAGGCATGAAGTGGGAGGAAGAACTGAAGGTTCTTATTAGGTATCCTTTGGACATGGAGCCTCTGAAACTGTATGGTCCTTCCCCATCATATGTTCATCAATCAAATTAGGCTCTTCAAATGAAAGAAAAAAATCTTCAATAATGATTTCTTCACTAAGTGGCCCCAACTCTGATTTGATCTCTCCTAGTTGCTCCTCTTCAATGGAATTGTTATCCAAAATTCACCCCCAAGGTAAATTTTGATAACATGCATCAAATTCTTTAGTCCCAAGCAATTATATTAATTCAAGGCAAAGCATCATTTTGCTGGGGTCCCCTCAGATTTTTTCTAACTCCCCTGGCCAAGAAAGAAAGAGAAAGCTCTGAAAAAATGTGAAAAGGTTGCAGAAGACAGGCTCGGGCCAGGAAAAATCACGAAAAATGGCTAAGTCTTAGTCTCCAGGACAGCTGGGACAAAAGTACGCGAGGGACGCGTGGGACGCAAAAGCGTGAATCGGCCGAAGAAAGAGTTTCTCATCCGGGACAGCCGGGACAAAAGTACACGAGGGACACGTGGGATGCGAAAGCATGAAATGGGCGAAGACAAAAGAGGAAAAGTCAACATTTGACCTGCGAAACTTCAAACGGCCATAACTTTTGACTCCGAGCTCCGATTTTCACAAAATTGGACTTTCTGGAACGAGCACGATGTCCTCTATGCCACAGAAACTAGATTTCTTATTTTTAATGAGGGTAGATATATTTAATTAAGAGAAACATATTCGGCTCTAGTCAGTTAATGTTCATTCCCGTCAAATGACAGAAAACGCCTGCCAGACCCAAAATAGCTGCCCGCACTCAGAAGGCCATAATTTTTGCATTTCTCAACGAAATTGCACAAAATTTGTACTGTTGGAATCATGGTTCCGAGCCCGATGTACAAAAATCAAGAAATTCCAGATTTGATTAGAAATTAATTGATCTTTTTAAGAAAACGTGGCCAGGTTCAGAACAGTGTTTTATTTGGTAGCTGGGAGTGCAATTAAGAGGCACGGTCATCATTCTTTCTCTACTGTAGCATATGGGACAGTATGGGGAGCCTTTTGCAAGTAATATACAATCATTTCACTCAATTTAATGCTTCTTACAGTTGGTTGAAGGACAGATTTTGGGATTTCCATTTTCCCTTCTCTTTTCCTTCTCTTTTTTCTATAAATTTGAGTGTTGGGCTCATTGTAAAAGGGAGAGTTTTTGGGTAGCAAAGCTCTGCCAAAATTGCTTTGTGAAGCTAGTGTGTTGCAGGCCCTTGTAGTGGACTCCTTGCATGGTGATCCAGGCCCTTATCTTGTAATAGACTGAACTGTGCATACCAGGAAGCAATAAAATACAAGTTTGTGGATGTATCTTCCCCTGTTGTGTTTTCTTGCATTCTTCTTGCCCCTTTTATCTTTCTACAAGAATATTGTGTCTATTATTATGTTCTTCCTCCTTAACTAGCTGCGTAGCTTGGGTTATATCATCATCCTCTTCAAATAGAGTGCCATTATGGACACTGCATTCAAAGAAAATAGATTGTTGATCTTCTCCTTGTTGTTCTTCCTCCTTAACTAGCTGCGTAGCTTGGGTTATATCATCATCCTCTTCAAATAGAGTGCCATTATGGACACTGCATTCAAAGAAAATTGTTCTTCTTCTGCTACAAAATCAGCCTCAACCACCACTAGCTCTTCAACCTTGACCTCCTTTGTTGGATTAATCATCAAGGGGATATTTGTAAATCCAAATATAGTAGCCCAAATCTTCATATTTTCTATCATTTCTTCTCTATTAGGCTCTTCCTCTTGTTGTTCTCCTTGGCTGGCCTTTGGAATCTCTTCCCCACATGGGATTGAGGATGTAAGAGGATTGGTAGGTTGGGATTCAACTATTTTTGTTGTTGTTTTTGGTGGAGAGGGAAGTGGAACTTGTTATTTGTTTGGAGGGGATGACTACTTGGAAGGGAAAATGGTATAGGAGTTGAGATGAGATGGAAGACTAGGAGATGGAGAAGAGAAATCAACACTTGGGGAAGCAAGTGAGGGGCTTGACTCTAGACCATGCTGAAATGATAAAGTTTGAGAAAGAGAAAATGAAGGATAAAGAGCTTGTGGTTGAATTACCCATTGAAAAGGTTGTCTCGCACTTTTCTCATATGCCTCAATATCCTCAATCTATTGTGCAAGTTAAGGCAACATTTTAGCCATGAAGTCAACCTTCTTCTGAGGGATATAATGTCTTGGCATAGGGCCGGCCCATGGACAAGGTGTCCCTTAGCCAATTTTGAATGCCTTCATCTTAGTGTAGCCTTGGACTGCACCATGTGTGACCCCATCCCTTGAATATTCTCTAGCAGATCAACATTTTCCATGTAGCTGTTATCATTATATGCATACCCTTGCTCTTGATAAGCTCCATAGCCAAAATGGCTCTGACACTACTCATATGGGTAAGCATAATGATTATGGATCTAATCATAATGCTAACCTAGAGGAGTTGAGAAACATATTGGAGGTGGAAAACATTGCTTCAAGTGTGAATTCCATGATGGAAATGAAGTCATGATTACAAAATTTCATGGAAATGGAATAAAATGAAGGAGATGGAAGAAAATTGGATGAAAATGGTTGGGAAAAGGTCTGTAACTTCAAAGATGGGTTGTTGACCAAATGGAGTCTCCAAATGTGCTTGCACGTGCCTCAAAAGGCTAAATCTTAATACGAACACATCAACCTGCTAAAATGAAGTGGTAAGGTGCTTTAGATCTGTCCCATCAGGCATGCCAAAACTGTTACTGTAAAATCACAGCACCTGTAAATGTCCTGGTATCTGAGTAAAGAATTTGGTGTGATCACACAACATTAGACCATCTCTAAATTTGTGGGAATTGTAAAACTTGAGATGGAACTCCAGAGAAGGTTGGTTCCTACTTCCTATACAACCTGCCACAAGCTACTCTAGTGCAGGTAAACATAATCTATCCTAATCTAACAATTCTAACGGGATAGGGAGAGAGAATGTGTGTGTGAAAGAGAGCCTACAGTAAGCGGTGATACACCAGAAAAGGCAGTGGTTGATCACGAATCCAAACTTCCTGAAGTAGAGAGAGGTGAGTAGAGGAGGGAGTGGAGAAGATGCACCACAGATGAGAGATGAAGGTCACATGAACACAACTTCAAGACCCACTAAGCACATATCTCAATACTTGCAATAAACATTAGAGTATGCATGGTATACTGTACAATGATGAGAGGTGAGAAGAGACAACAAAATAAGAAAAGGTTGGAAAGATGCATCATGAAACAAATTTTATTGATCCTAAAGCTCACACAATACATCATTAGTGAGAAAGAGGAAAGAAAATGCCATTACACAGCCATGAGTGGAGTATTAGAATCCACATTCTACCGTAAAGAAGAAAGATAGAGGGGGGCAGAGGAGAAACAATGACTAGTTGTTTGAATATGCCCTTTATAATATATAGAATAACAAGAGAGAAATAGAGAGGGAAAATTGAACTTTGTTCCAACCACCCCTGCGATGCATTGAATCCTGCTCTGAAATCTCAACCACCAACCATCAATGCCCCTTTGCAAATCCACCTACAATCTGTCAAGTCCATCACTCTTTGTCTGTTTGGCGTGTTGAAGAAGGAAGAATAATGGATCAAATCAAATGTGATCTGGTCGTCGAAGCAATCATATTCTTCATTAATGTCATGAAAGACATTTTCCTCTTTCTTACCCACCTAATATTTTCAAAATTAAAGTTTCAGGTTTTCATGGCATGGACAAGGTCGAGAATTTTCCAAACAGTCTTTTCTTTCTCAAATCTGAGTTTCCAGTCAAAAGATATGGCTTTCTGAAGATCAAGGTCGTGGGCTCACAATGTTAAAAATATTCTGTATGTACTAGGTCCGCGTAGCAGCCTTTCGCATCTTGATGATTCAACTCCTTCCTTTCACTCCTAAAATCATGCCATACTGACACATGGCGGCTTTTGTGGGTTACTCGGTTTCCTTTGTATATTGCCTAAGTCTTTCCCATTGGTGAAGACAATGTGCCTGACCTAAGACACGTGGAGGCTTTGCGCTCTTTTGGAAGCTACCCCCATATTTTACCTTTAAAGTTACACGATCGAGAAATGTTCATGCCTCTGAAGGATTTTGGAATTTTCAACAGTAGCCCTCACCTTTTTGAGCCTTGACCACGTGGCATGATGGTACTCATTTGGGAACTTCCTTTCGGGTCGCGCCTTTGAAATTGTGTTGATGAAACACGTGGCTCCTTCCATGGCTCTTCCCTATTTCTTATGTTTTTTCTAAGTCCCTTTTGCTTTGCGGAGCCATACATTTGACCCTGAACACTTGGAGGCTCAGCGTACATTTGGGAACCCACTCCGAATTTTACTTTTGAAGTTGTGTCGAGTTGACTGTTGGCCTCTTCCATTGGCTCTACTATCATTTAAAATTTTTAATAGTTGATTCTACCTTTTTCAAGTCTTGGGACACATGGAATCCTCACGCTCATTTGAGTCTCTTCTTTGGGCCATGCATTTTGAAATTTTCTATTTAGACATGTGGCACCTTGCGCTGGCCCTCCCATATGTAGCCGATTTGGGCCTGCCACCTTACGGACCCTGGGGTATGTGGAAAGCTGGTGCTTGTTTGAGTCTCTGCTCTTTGGCTTTGACCCCTAAATGTGTGCCATTGAAACACATGCAGGCTTATGCCAGTCCCTTCATAATTAACCATTTTAGGCCCACACTATCCCCTTTTTGAATTGGACCATGTGGTGAGCCTGCGCTTGTTTAGGGAACCACCTTTAGAGTTGATTTTTGAGATTGCACTAAGTCAAAACATGGCACTTTCCTCTGGCTCTACCCCATTTTACCTTTCCAAGTATCGACTTTGTCCCTTTTCAGACCTGGGACATGTGAAAGTTTGGCGCTTGTTTGGGGTCTTCATTTTGGTTCTTATCTTAGGTGTTACGCCAATGAGACACGTGGAACCTTCTGTACGTGTGTGACTTTTCAACGGCTGATGAGATTCCATGGGCACGCAACCTCGCACTTGAAACTGTGCCATTTTGAGTGAAGTGTAAAAGTTCCAAAGTCCCCCACAGACCCATCGCCCCGCCTTCATACTTGGGAAAAAATTTCTATGCAATTTCGCTTACCCGTTTTTTGCAAAAAATCATCGTTGGGTCCACCAGCCCGCATTTTCCACTTGGGAAAACTAAATCCTTCTTGGACCCGCGCGACCACAATTATACTTGTGCCTATTTGTGAAAAGTGGGAAAAGGTAAAAATATCTCCCGCCAGTACGTCGGTCTACAATTTTCCATGGCAAAAAATCTTCCCTAGGCCCACCGACCCACTTTTGGCAAGAAATCTTTCCTAGGCCCTGTTATCTAAAATAAGCTCATGCTTATTTTTTATTAACTGCACCCATTTTACCTCCTTTATTGTTTCAATCCAATTTTTTAGATATCCTAAGAACTTAAGGTTCCCCAGAAACATTTTCATCAGAGAGGAAATTCCTTCCCCTTTCCAAAAATATAAAGAAGTCCTTCTAACTCCTCATATTTTCCAAAAGTGGGCCGACGGGCCTTGGAAGGTATTTTTGCCCAAAAGTGGACTGGTGGGAGATACTTAGACTTTTCTCCAAGTGGGAAATTGTAGTTGTCAGGCCACGGAGGAAAATTCACCCAAATACAAAAAGTAGGCCGACGGGTCTGGAGGGAGTTTTGGAACTTTTGTGCTTTTTGCAAATAGGGCGCAAAGTGAATCTCGGGCCTGCAAAATTGCAGGTGATCTTAAAGACAAACAAATAAAAATGCCTAAGGCCCACAAAGGGACACGTGTCCACATTGAAAATTCAACGTGGGAAGGTAGGTCGTCGGAGGCAATTTGAACTTTTTTCCTTGAGAATGCGTAAAGTGAAAAAATGAGCCACACCTCTACCGACGCTTAGGGGAGCCATGTGTCAAGCCTCAATTGCATGCGGGTCGATGGGCCTTGGAGTGATTTTTTACCCAAATGGAAAATGCGTGCTGGTGGGCTCGAAGATGATCTTTTGCCAAAAGTGAATTTCAGGGTTGCGGGGTGATTTTTTACATTTTGTATTTTAGTGCCAAAAGGCACAAAGTGAGTTTCGGGCCTGCGGACCTGTTTTGCTAACTAGATTTCACCATTTTTGTATGGACCCGACTCAATACATTAAAATGGACATATATTTTGACCTAGTGCCCGAAACCCAACAAATTTGGCACCGTTGGAAAGATCTCGACCTCATCTATGCCATGGAAGCATAAAATATCATTTTTAGTAGGTGTTGGTGGGTGAAAAATGGGAAAATGTTTTTAAAGCCATTAATACGGCATCTGATTTTTTCAACAATCCAGATTTGATTCGATTCACTATTCTTCCTTCTCCCACATGCCAAAGTAGACATGGAGAGGAAGCTTTGACAGATTATAGGTGGATTTACAAGGCATTAATGGAGGGTGGTTGAATTCTCAAAATAGGGTCTGTTTTCCTCCTTTCTCTCTATTTTTTCATCATTCTAAACTTCTTTATATTGTAATACTTCTCATTTGAGAAGGGGAGAGACATTCTGGGTATAGGGAAACTTTGTCAAAAAAAAATTCCCAACTCTATTTGAGTTAAAAAACCTTCTGTTATGCTTGACAAGCAGATTTGTACCTCTGAGAAAGAATGTAATGGTTTGTGCACCCATGTAGAGCAATAGAATATGTTTTTGTGGTGTTTCTTCAACCCTTTTCATTGTTTTTTTGTATCACTGTGCCTCTCCCTTTCAAAATTTGTTCCATGTTCATGTATTTCACATTTGCAAGTGTAGGGTGTTGTGTTTCATGGAGTTTTGATCATGGATTTGGATTTGGGTTTGTCTCACTTCTGTCTAATCTTCCCATCTCCCTTTTTCCTCTATTTCATCATGCCTCAATAGAGTATCTCACCCCTTTCCTTCTCCGGTGTATCACCGCTTTAGTGTATGCTTTTTTTTCACTCGCTCTTTCTCTCTAGTTCCTTGGAATGGTTAGGATAGGATTGTTTAGACCGAACACATTTGAGGCTATAAATACCAAGGTGCTTGATTTTTTAAATTTTTATTGTATTTTTTAATTATTTATTTACATTAGAGTAGCTTGTGGAAGGTAGTTTAGGAACAAGAACTGGCTTTCTCTGGAGGATCATATCAATTTTGCAAGTCCCGCAGCTTGAGAGATGATCCAATGTTATTCAATCACATCGATTTCCCCATTTTAACCACTCATAACAAGGCCATTTGGGGGTGCTATGATTCTGTACTAACAGGACCACCAACTTGTAACTTGAAAAATACGAAGAGTTAGAATGACTTATTTTTATCTCTGGAAAGGGGAAGAAATTTCCTATATAATAGAAATGCTTTCAGGGGGCCTTAAGTGCTTAAAATATGTAAAGATTCAGATTGAGGTACAAAAGAGGAAAATAGGAAAATGATGTTAGCTGACCCAAAATAAGTGTGAGCTTATTTTGCTCAACAACTACTTTAACTAAAATCTTGTTTTGAGAGCTTCATTTGACTTCTAGCCATGTGTGTGACCTCGTAATACCATCATACTACTATGTATTATATTATTCGATATTTTATCTTATATGAATGTATTTTGAAATGTATGGTGTTTTTTTTATATCCACCCTTTTTCTCTCTCCCGAAATGACTATGATACTTGGTTGATTAGAAAATGTAAATTAATTAGGAAATGTAAATTGTTTTAAAATGAAATTAAAATGGACATGAAATTCAAAGGGTTATGACACTATGAATGGAAAATGAAAATTATCTTAACTTTCTCTCACATCCTTACTCTCTCTCTCTAGTACCAAAATGCTAAGTACAAATGAATGTGAAATTGTGAATGCATGGCAATCAAAATTTGACTCTACTCTCTCCTTATCTCTACCTCTCTCTTCTCTTTAATTGAATTTTTTAGAAATGTTGAATGTGTGGATTCAAACTTGAGGTTAGGGGATTTCCATACCATTTCTAATACTGACCCTGGAGTGGTTACAGGTACCCGGACAATAAGAGTAGTAAAATGACACTTGCATCTTTTATTAGCATGTTATTTGAAGTAAATGCAATTGTTTAGAATATTTCAATGATATTTTTATGAATAGAATGTATTATTTTCGTTATTTCCATGATGTGTATGATAGTGTTGCGTATTGGGAAAATGTAGTATTTCATACGTAATTTTACTTTTTACTATTTAACGAATGTTACTCTTAGTCATAATTGTGTATATTAAGTTAAGTAAATGAAGTTGATTTGTATCATGTTGTTTTGGAAAATGATGTCAAAGAATCCTTTCTTTTAGTTTTAAAATAAATAGAGGAGGATGAAACTGAAACATTATCTTTTAAAATTTTAGTGCAATCATAATTTTGTATATGATTGTGCCAATAACATTGGTGGTAATAACTTAAAATGGTTTGTGTTTTTACCTATATTCTAGTGTTACATTGACTTAGGGAATCACATAATCTTTAAAGAAAAATATCAACTTGAGTTTGTGTGTTTTTTTTCATTTTGAGAGGGAAGCAAAAAACAAACATATAGCTTGAAATATTTACCTTTAATGAATGGAATGATCCTCTCTGGTAAGGCCTAATTTATTTTAGCTCCAAACATATTTCATAGTCCTAGAGACATAGAGGTGCCATATGTGTTTTTTTGTTCCTCCTAAGGAACTGAATTAAGAGCATTCACGTGGGTATTAAAGTGTGCAAGATGCTTTAGTATGAGGCACAACATCACTTAACTGACATACAAGATGACATGTTGATCTTGAGCTCTAATGGTTGTTTTAGAGACTAAATATAATTAGAAGTGGAATATAATGAACAATGGATGGGACCACAGGGACAGTTGGGTTATGCATTAATACACTATTAAGTTTTTAATCGTAAAGGAAAATTTGTAACTTGGCCTTACTTGAGAATGTTCCATTGTGATGTCAGCCTAATAATTTTAAGTGTCATGGATATTACTCGCAACATAATAAATATTTCTTATGATGTGAAATTGGATGTGAATTGTTCCATGTGATAATAAGTGATTGAGAAAACATGGTTTCTCATTTGAGAATCAAAACATAGAATGTGTACACGTTAAGATAATTCAAAATCAACAATCGAATGATATATTTTTATTGGCAGTCAAATAAATGACTCAAACCTAATAGGACCCTTTAAAAGCCAAGTGTTAAACGAAAGAGAGAAAATGTAGTTTTGGAATACCTCAAGTGGAATGAAGGCTTTGCAAGATAGGGACATTTGATTTCTCTAATTTTTTCATGTGGTATGGTGTAGAGACCTGTTATCCATTTTTGCACCCCCTCGTAAAATGGATCAACCTATAGGACTGAGCATTGAAAGTTAATGGAAGCAGTTTACAAGGTATCTCACGGTGATTTTTCTCATGACGGCGAAGGTTTGGAGTAGGATTTTCATTATTTTTCAAACTAGAAAAATGTATGGATTGTCACCTTGTTAATGCACGTCAACCACTTCCTCTTGTCATGCATCAACCACACCTTGTTGATGCTTGTCAACCACTTCCACTTGTCACAATTTAACCACAACTTGTTGATGCATGTCAACCACTTCCTCCTATCGCACATCAACCACAACTTGTTGACACACATCAAGTGCTTCCTCCTGTCGTGATTCAACTGTTTCTTCTTGAGGCACAACATAACATCTTGTTGTGTGAAAATATCCCCTCCTCATGTGTCATTCTATTCCCTATCACCACTTCCCTCTTGTCATGCGTCAGCATCATGTCCTGTCGCACGTCAACCTCCTCTAGTTGTCACGCGTCAACCTCCCCTCACTGTCGTGCGAGAACATTTCTTCTTGTCATGCGACAAGTATTTCCCTTGTCAGTGATGAATCTTCCCTTCTTGTTGTGTGTTAGCTAGTGGTTTCTGTCAAGCGACAACAAAGATTTTCAAGTACGACCAAAAATTAATGATACCGTACAAGGTATCTCAACAACCGAATTAATGAGGTTTGGCACCGTTCATCACCGTGCAAGTAATATACCATTGAAAAGTGAACCATGATGGTTGCCCATACCTACGTACATGCATGTAATGAAGGATGTTTGTTGCTAGCTCCGTTTCTCTATATATTTGTAAAATCCCCTCATTTGAAGGTGAAATATTTTTGAAATTGTAAAGGAAATCTGCCAAAATTGTTTGTGCACTTTTGTGAGCTGCAGGAATCAAATTTATGCATTTTGTGAAGCACTTTGTCCTCGTGCCTATATTGCAATGGATTATGCATCATTTTAAGTAATAAAATTAGTGTTGGGTGGCTCTTCTTTCTCTAACTTGATTTATATTGTGTTTCTTGCCTTCTATTAGTTTTGTAGGTATATTGTGCATATTGTATTCCTTTATAGGGTTTAAATTTGTTGTTTTCCAGGAATTCGGAGGTTTGAATGTGTTTTGGTACTATGGCATTTTATCTTTCCTCTTCTTCCTCCATTTCCCTCCACTTTCAGTCACTAGGAATCTCTCTAGTCTTGTTTTGGTGCTATCGCCTCCCTTAGTTTAGGATTTACATTTATGTATTTCTCTCTCTCTAGTCCCTTGAAATTGATAGTTTAGGAGTAGGTTAGCATTAGATTAGGTTGAGGAACCAACCTTCTTTGGAGGTTTGTCTCAATTGCAAGGGTCCTACACCATGAGACAATCCCATGTTAGTCAAAAGTAGGGTTTTGTAATGTGCAAATCCTAGGGTGCTACTTTTTCGACATAACAAGACCATCGATTACTAATGAATGTAGTTGTAGATTGAGTGAACTCTCATGATTTTAATGGAGAAAAAGACATATGATGTATGCTTACCAATGATTGTAAAATATTACTTTAGAAGGATTTTGAATGCATAAAAACTTTTATATCTTTGCATTTTAACCCTTTTTGTCCCTCGTAGATAAATGTGTCCCTTGGTGTGTAGTAGCAAATTTACCACGTGCTGCTCGTAAGGTGATATTTTCCCTCATCCATGAATGCTTTTGAATTTATTAGATCATTGTGCCTCTCTTAAGGTTATTGTTGAAACAATCGTTGATGCATATTCACCCAACTATTTAAATAGTTCCTTGGAAGGTGCTTTAAATGCATATAATTTTACTAGATATATCACTTGTAATATGCATTTAATGTTTGAGTGTCTAAGAGCAATAAAATGAGTTGGTTTTGTACATCGTCACCAATTCCTCGTAGTCAAGGATCCTCAAGTGTAAATTATGTGTTATTTGAATTACAGTTGTTCTAAACCAATGCCAATAGTGAGACAAAAGTACGACGCAAGTTTAAAGAGGATAAGAGTTGACGAGATTTTGGGAGTTAGTAATAAAGTCTTACATATATGCTTGCCTGCTGAACAAATTGTCAAGTTATTGCTGATTAGTTTTCATATCATATGTAATAAATGTTAAAAAAAAAACAAAGAGAAAATGTGAATGGTCTTTGTTGTTCGAAATGATTATTTGTTCGGGGGTAGATTTGGGGGACAAATTGAAAATTAATATAATATAATGATGAATGATGGACACCTTATTTACCACCACATTTGCATACAGAAACATCTTTCTCACAACAACATCGTCAAGTTCACAATTTTTTTGTCAAGCGCCCATGCCACACACATTAATAGAGGATGACTTTCTCGGACCACTAACATCCAAAAACCACTTTGTCCGAAACAACGAGTGACCATAATGGCATGCATGTTGATCTATGTCATCAAGATTTATCTTGAATAGTGAGTGGACATTAAGAAATCTTACTAACTTGATGCATAATAAAAACTAAAAATCAACAACTATATTTTTTTCCAAGGCCTTGCATTGCCTACTATTGAATTAAATATTGTAGCAAAATCCGTACCATGAAACTCAATCTATACTCATCACACCTATATTGTTTTATTCATTAAATTCCACTATATTGAAGTTTGTTGATAAAATATTGTGTATATTGTTAAATTTTGAGACTTGTAAAGAGTTTCAAGATTGTATCTATTATTAAGATTATGTGTATTTATCTTAAACTTGAATTTCAAAACAAAATTATAGACGTTAGAGTGTGATTTAACATTAATGAAAAAGGTTTAAAGCTCGAGTTTTATTTAAAGCCTAATATAGAAGGTCGAGTGTAATTCAGAGAGAAGGTTTTATTGAGGAACTATATCCGGCTTCCTCGTCGTAGAATTTGGACCACAGCATCACTCCTGCGTATTTGGAGGACTTCTTGATCTGAGGCAGCACCTGAGGTTTCAGCGTGGCGGCGGGAATGAAACCGCTTCCTGCACCAGCGGTCGAAGCCGGAAGCCCCAAGAAAAAATGAGTGGTTTTGGGTATGGAAGTCGTCCATTGGTTCCACGAGTTGATAAGATTGGAAGTGTTGCCACCAAAGTATTCACAGGGTGGGTTGTTGAAGAACTGTGTCCACACGTAGTCGAACAGGCCTGTCTGCAGGGCCTTACCAAGAGAAGCGTCGGGATAGGGGCATTGCGGAGCGGCACTGAGGAACATTTTTTTCCCACCGCGGGAGTTGAGGGCGGAGAGGGCCCTGGCGAGATCGTCCCAGTGCTCGGTGGTCGTTTCGATGTCAAAGTCGATGCCATCTAGAACTGCATCCCCCAATGGTCTCGACGCGGACTGACCGCCGAGAAAATTGTTCCACAGATAATTTGTAACGTTCTGGGCATCTTGAGCGGAGGCGATGGAATAGCTGCCGGAGCCTCCACCCAGGGAGAGAAACACCAGTATACTTTTCTGCTGGCACAACTTAATGTCGGCGCTGAGGTTCTTGCATCCTCCCGAGAAGGGGTCGCAGTGGCCTGCCAGATTCAACTGCGGCGTTTGCCCGTTTCCAAAGATTGGAAGGAAGGCAATTATTACGTATTTGAAGTTGCCGGTAGCGCAGGTTTGGGCGAGGGAGGCTTCATTGCCGTTCTGGCCCCAGTATATGGCAATGCTTCCCGCTGCTCCGGCCCTCCACACCAGACAGGTCGTGATAAAAATGGCAATAAACGCACTGTTATTCATCGCCATTCTTGGTGTGGGAAGCAGCGGCCACAACGCCACATTATATAAGAACTTAAGGTGGATAGAAAATGGGGGAATTTAATCTTCCATCCCTCCTCGGAGAATTCATTATAGAAAACAATGTTTGTGTAGGACAAAAATATATTTACGAAGACACGCAGATGCCTAGCTACCTCTCTCGACCTTGCCGAACAGATTCTTTCCACTGACCAAAAACACTAAAACATGTCAGCATTAAGACACATTTCAAAGCTTTAAATCTTGAAAAAACCGACGCAAACAAGTCCACGATGATACCTACCTTTAGTTGATCATCCTCGCCTCCGAGGCCACTGGATGCCACGTCAAATCGCCAAATTTCCATTTGTAAAATGCTCTTCAGTTTTCCCTATATACCGGATTGGAATAGTCATTACTCCGTTAAACTACTACACTGCTCATTGCTCTTCTACTCCTCTGTAAATTTGTTGTCTCTTTTCATAATAGTGATTCTACTTATAATGTCTACAACTAATGAAATGTGGTCGTTTTTCTTACATTTTACAATTATTAAATCTTTAAAAAAAACCACCTCCAAAAATCGATTCCACTAGTTAACTACAAACACAGTCTTTGTTAGTGCCATGCATCTAGTGAAATAAAATAAAATAAAATTTTAAAAAATGAAATAAAATTAATAGTGGGTAGCGGGGAGCGGGGGGCGGGGGGCGGGGGAAAGCGCCGGGGAAGGAAATTTTGGGAGTGGTTGAAACGGCAGAGGAGATTAATGGAGGGCAGTGGAGTGTGGCAGGAGGGTGGGCAGGTTCACAACTTTTCAGAACTGTCATCTTCCTTGCACAACAATACCAAAAAACATTTGATCCAAAGGCAATAAACACATTAAAATCCAAGTCAAAGTTGTGAGTTTAGAAACAATGGGGTAGTTGCAGCACCGATACAATGGATAGCCGACTGTGCTAAATGGTGCTCTCCCTAATAGCCGTCCAAATCAACTCTATTATGGGTTGAAAAAACCCTGCGCATCGATGAAAATCAGTATGCATCTGTTTGCAGGCACCAACTATCTATTTTCTACCACTTTATTTTCACCACGTTTTACCAATGTATATTTTCTTCATGAGGAAAAGATGAGATTTTGCAGGCCATGGATGAAATGGGAGGCTGTGAAACCATGACGAGATTATATATATATATCACAGGTGCTTGACTAGAGATTGGCGCCCACTTGGCCATATGATGAGAAGAAAATGGTAAGAAAAAGAAAATAAAATTCTTTCCCCCCCGTCTCTATTCTTGTTTTCTTGTTCATAGGCTGGAAGTTTCTAAAGCCTGTGTTTTGATCAACACAAACTGCAGATGATATCGACATACCCATGGTCAGATATCCTTATCTGGGTGTTGATGTTAGGATGGTAGAGTAGATATATGCAAAAATATCGAGACTATCTAGATTACTTCAGATGGGATTTTGTTTGCAGTTTCATGGACACCCATCAAAGCATAAAATATAGAGGAATTTTGTCAGATGTTGTAGTTGCAAATGCTCTGGTAGACGTGTTTGCAAAATGTGAAACCTTACATAGAGAAGGTGAAATATTTAATAGAATGTCTTAAAAACAACATGGTTTTGTGGACAACATTGACTACACGATATACATGAAACGGTTTGTTCTGTTTAGGTGAAAGGACAATGAGAAGGTTTAGGAAAGCAACTCCTGAGAGTCTTTGAATTTAACAATACCTACCACTGTGAGACGAAGTTTGAGTCTAGAGAATCCATTGAACTCCACAAAAGTATATGCATGTTGTGGCCTGTGCATTGTACTAATGAGGGTTGCAGTGAGGTATTTTGTGCAGAATTTATACGGCTGCATTTGTTCTTTGTTCTTCAATCTTTACAAAAGCAAGAAGCATCCGTTGAATATCTAATGCATCATAAAAATGTATTGTCAGAGAAGATCACAACGTGAAGCACTTTGTTTTTCCATTCTAAGTTCTGTGTTGGAAGGGGATTGTCTGCTAGGAGGGCTTAAAGTGGCTGGTTGAAAAGGCTTTAGAAACTTTAAATAAATATAGCCATGGAATGTCTTATTTGCAGGATATGTACAAATGATGTTCTAAATGGGGTTGTAAGTTATCCCAAGAAAATCCCCAACTAAGTGTGGCCTCATGCAATGCAGCCATTGCTTGGTATATATGGTTGGGGTACGTTAAAAAAGAAAAGGATTTAGAAACTTTCAGGTTGATGCAATCGTGAGAGTACTTAGAAAAGGCTATGGAATGGTATTTTTTAAACGGGGATACCACAACCAAACTAGGTCTAACGGCTGATATTTTTGGAGATTTCTCTAATCATTTTACCGAATGAGTATAAAAGCCTTCTAGAAAATGCAAAGGTGGAATTGTGGATGCACGAGGATTGTCTGGTGGAATGTTGAAAGTGTGCGGGAAAGAGTCTTGTGGAATGTAGGTAAACCCTCCTGGAGCACGACTTGCACTAGAGACACTGGTATTTCCACGCATGGTCTCCTTACCTTTATCTCTTATAATTTTCATATAATTTGGTTATTTATTTCCAATAAAGTAAAAGTATTAAAACTATTAGATACTCAAAAAATTGGACATTTTAAACAAATGACTAGTGATATTAATAAAACAAGATCTCGTGTTTTACTACCGACTTATAATTTGACCCTCAACCGTGTCACGACCACACCCTCATATATTACTAAACCCAGGGCGCCAAAACATGGTACTTGTGTCCGTTTGTTTTTGCGAGAGCTAGACGAGTTAACTAAAACAAGCATTTCTGTCTACCTTGAAAAGTTAGAAAAAACGCAATTTCCAGAGACTTGCAAAACAACACTTTGAGCCTAGTAAAGGAGATGTCAAATGTTGTATGTGTTGTTTGTTATGTAGAGAGTCACATCAAGCATTAGCTTGACCTCGTTGGACCGTTTGCGCTCTTGTCATTGCTCCCCTAGGAGCCCTATTACTTCGTTTCACACTTTTAGGAAACTGCCAAAACATAAAACGTTGGATTTCATTTTGGCTCGCCATGTGAACCTTGTGCAACGAAATGCTTTCCCGCCTTTGCGAACCTTTAATATTTTTACTATTAATTACCTAGAACCATCAGTTTGGAAAAAAATCACTCTTCTAGTTAGTTTTGCAATGGCATTTTGTAGGCCTCTTGCCACAGTTTGACTAGGTAAGGCTAGACTAATTACGACTGGTGGCTCCGAAAAACCCATCGCCGTTTGACACCCATTTACCAGTTCTCTGTCTTGTCAAATTTGATGAATTCTCCATATATAGGGGAGCTTGTAGGAAACTTCTCAATGCACGTTCATCCATCAACCATTAGTTTTGAATGTGCTTTTTTGAGCCCTCTAGCTAACTTTTTATCATTTGCAACTAGGCTAACTATGATCGATGACCTTACAGAACTGGCCGCCAATTGTAAACCCAATTATTTATCGCTGATTTGCTCACATGGTTTTGTAGGATGGAAGTAAAATTATGAAAAGGCGCAGCGTAATTCATTGTTATTATTGTAATTTATATATGTTAGTGGAAAATGTATATGTGTATAATGTAATTGCCATGTAATAGAATAATTTATATTTGAAATATGGTAACATGTATGAGATGCTAATTTTAGGGATGCCTTGAGAAATGTGCAATTAATCATAGGTGTCATTTTGATTTAGATTTATGTATAGTAAAAAACTGTTGGATATATATGTTAAATGAATTTGAATTTAATATGTTGTAGTGCTTTTCCAATGTGCAATAGATGATTAAATAATTGGTGTTGTGTCTCTTACCTTGAAAATCTAATAAAGGATTGTAACCACAACAGTCAACCCTAGTATAAAATTCGTGTATAACTACTCTTCCTATGTGATTTCTCTTAACATAGAAAACTAAAACCTTAAAACAAACTAAAATCCTTACACTTGATAACACCTTCTAGATTAAATAAATAAGATCACAAGTATGAGTTTATCATCATAAGCTTGTATGTTTAGCATCATCCCCATGAACTAGATGAATAGGCATGACATGGTACAACATTATCCAGAGTATGTGGTTCTCTTACAGCATTGGAAAACATGTATGTAGTAAGGAGAATGTGATTTTTCTTAAGGTAACGCTCATGGGGACAAACATTAAACATAGAGTAAATCCCTCTTGGATCAACACAAATGGAGCTAGTGAAATAATTATCCTATGATTTAAAATCTTGTTAATGATCTCCTTACTTCCTCAAAGATAAATGGGTTACTTTGATTACTAGAAAAATCACACCTTGGTCTTTCATGAAGGTTATTTAACATATATTTTTCCTCTCACCTTAAAATCACATATAGTTGGGGCATTGAACCTTTGGTAAAACTGGAATTAAACCAAACCTTGGATGATTAAGGGGTTAAGTTTTGGGTGGAAATTGTTCATAACTCGTAGCAAATGTAATTGTATTTTAAATTAAGTTGACTTAAGAGAAATGTAGAAACAAAAAAAAGGTCTTGTTACCCTTATGCCTAGTTTCCCTTTGTACCCTAGTGAGTGGCCCAAAATTAAACAAAGGTTGTAGGTGATATGCCTATGAATGATCTCATGGTGGGATTTAAATGACACAAGTGGGTGTCTTTATTGCAACATGTTTTTAATACAACATGGTATAACAACAAAGAAGTGGTATGTCTCGTGCTAGGTTACACTCCTTGTAGTAACGAATCTATAAGTGAAAATTCTGTAATATTTGTTTACAATTGTTATAAAATAATGCCAATAATGAGACCTTAGCGAGATGTAAGTGTTGTATATATCTTTCCCCCTGGGTAGATATAGACAACCAGAAGAATATGGAAATCAAAGAAACTCAAAGTAGAATTTAAATGGATACGCCAAGGCGTAGGTTAAGGGTGCACAACAAAGGATGTCGACACAAAAAAAGATGCGCCAAGGCACAGAAAAAAGAGTGTTGACACGAAAATGGATGTGCCAAGGCGCAGGTTAAGGGCACACAACAAAGGATTTCGACACAAAAAAGGATGCGCCAAGGCGCATGACATAAGAGTGTCGACATGAAAATGGATGTGCCCTTGGCGCAGGTTAAGAGGCACACAACAGAAGGATGTCGACGCGAAAATGGATGCACCCTTGGCGCACGTAAAGGGTGCATGACACAAAGAGTGTCAACATGATAGAATTTTAGCACCTATGGCACATGTAAGGGTATGTGCAACATGAATATGGATGTGCCTGATAGGAAGCAAACCCTAGCCCAGATATTCAGGATGGCCACAACATTTTCACAAGGAGTTCGTATTCATGGAAGGTAGGAATTTTCGAAAACCCTACGAGGTCCTCTATCTAACTAGATCTAGCCATAACTTTTCACATTGGAGCTCGGAAAAAGTTCTTAAAAATGCAAAATAAATTTTGCCACTTTTTGGGTTTGCTAGGGTTCTCACCTACCACCATAATGAGATAAATTAAATGCAACCTGGAGGTGGTTGGGGTAGATTTGGATTTCCTCTCTCTTCCCTCTCTCATTCTTCCTATAAATTGTAAGGAGGGGCTTCTTTCTAAAGGTTGGACATTCTTGTTTTGCCCCTCCCTTCTTCTCTTTGGCAAGTGAGTTTGTGGAGTTCAAACCTCCCATTTAAAACTGTAATGCAACTTTGCCTCTTGGAATTTTGTAGTGTATTGTATCAATATTTGGAGCAAATAATGCATGTCTGTGGATGATTCTCAACCCTCTCTATGTTTATTTGCATCCTCCTGATCTTTCACTACAATTCTGGTTATTTGTACATGATCTTGCATTACATTTTAATGGTTTGTGTTTATTGGCAAGACAGGTGTTCTTCATTCCTCGGTGCATCACCTTTGTTAGTTTAGGTTTATTTTTATGCATCTTCTTACCCTGTCTCCTTGGCAAGTTAGATTAGGTTTTTGAGTAAACCCTCTGCATTTTTATGTGTGCATCTGAATAGAGGAATAGGAACCAGCCTTCATCCGGAGAGCTTTCCCGATTTCGCAAGGTCCCACACTTAGGAAAAGCTCCATGTTATGCAATCACACTGAGAGTCTCAACCCATCAAGTTGCAGACATTCAGGGGTGCTGTGATTCACCATCAACAATTTTGGCATGCCCAGTGGGACCAAGAGGTCATTCCACAAGATTTGAAGGAATTTTCAAGAAATTTGGACTAAAAAAATTGTAGGTTTTACAATTTCAGATTTTTCACCTTCCAGGCTGAACTTTGAAATCGATTTTCAAGGGCTTAACTTGCTCAAAACAAGTCAAAATTTCACCAGTTGATAGATCAGGGGATAATCTTCAAAAGGGTATTCTTAGATTTTTGAGATTTTGACTTTCAAAATTTCATGGTTTTTTTAGTATTTCAGGTTTTCCTAGGTGTTGAGCATGTCCCAAGTTCCAACACAGTGTATTTCAGGTTTTGTAAGTTGCCTTACATGACCTAAGTTTTTCCTTTACCTTTTGGGGATTAGTAGCTACACAAAAAACCTGATAACTGAATTGAAGAACTATATCTTCTAGGTCCTTCAAGCTTTTAAATTCTATTTATAATATTGTCAGGTTTGGTGTGTAACTTGGTAGAATCTAGCCTTTTGAGGCTCATTATCTAACACATCTGGCGACTCTCGAAGGGGATATAATTTAGTGGTTTAGCAGCAAAAGTTTACCCAGGTGCATGAGAAGAATTCGAACCAGGTCTGATACTCGAGAAGAGGGGTTATTTGTCCACTTACAACTATCACCAGGTAGAGGAAGGAGAGGAAGAAGACCACAAAGATCACCATCTCCACCTAACCAGGACTTTATCAACCCCTCCACCTGGTAGACCTTTTCATTGCAATCAACAAGGGTTCTCAGGCCAATCAGAATGGCACACATCTACCACCGAACCCCTTTGTCAATTTCACTGGTAGTAGCCCACTTGCCCTCAATGCACAGAATCCAGTTCCAATTGCAGCATTGAAGAACATTCCATTTTTCACTGGAGAAAATCATACCACTCTTGGTGATCATGTCAAAGACATTGCTAACGTTTGTGCAATCCATGAGATAAATGAAATGGATGTTGCTGTCAAATTGCTGGCATCTTCATTCAAAGGGAAGGCATTGCAATGGTTTAGGAGCCTTGGAGCTGGTTCTATCCAAAATTGGAATCAGTTATGCATAGTTCTCCATGAGCAGTTTGGAGAAAAGGGAGACAATTTGTCTCTACTAGAACAATTGACAACTATCAAGAGAGCTCCCAATGAGCAGCTGACTGACTTCAACTTCAAGATTTCAAAGGTCTTGGGATAGAATTCCAGTGGCCATTAGGCCAATAGCTGAAGGTGCTTTTCTATACTATCTTAAAGTATTTGAATTTCTGATATTTCTATGTTAATTCAATCTATGGGAGGCACAACCTTACCTGCTGCTTATAGCATTGCCATTAGGGCTGAAAACTGTCTTATTCAAGCTGGTAAGCTAGCTCCTAGGCCTCCCATGCCCTTGTATCCAAACTTAGAAAATCCAAGCACTAGTCAAGCACCCACTTTGGCTCCTATTCCCACTCCTAGAAATCAAAGTTCAAATGAAACTTCTACTTCATCCTCTAGTGCTTAAATGAACTCCAAGAGGTTATGAAACAATTGTAGAACCTTGGAAATGAGCTGGTGACTATTAAAAGACAGCAAGCTCAAAGTGCTAGACCGTATCAGCCTCAAGCGTGCAGTACCTAGGCTAGGCCACCATACCAGCCCAATAGGCCACCCAATCCAGCTGCAAATCAAAGCCAAGTAAGGCCTCCCACCAATAGACCATTTCAGCCCTATAACCCCAATGTTGCATCTACTTCTAAAGCCTTAGTGCCAGTGCAAAACAACATAGCTCAAGAGTATGATTGGTGTTTCCCATGTAATGAACCTCACAACCAATCTATGTGCTTCAATGGTGCTTTGAACCAAGCCTTGATGGTGACAACTACTGGCGTAGAGGGTGAAGTGAGTCAAGAAACAAATCAGCAACAAGGGACATCTCAGCAAAACACAGCTCCAAATGATACCGCACTTGCGAATTGGCAAGCTGAGGATTTTTGTGGCATGAATCAAACAATTTCTCAGAGTGTAGCAGCTAACACAAGATCAAAGAAGAGGAATATTGGGTGAAGGGCATTCATTGGCTCCAAGTGATCTACAACCTTCCATCACTCCACAAGGTGTTGGTAAGCAAAATACAGTTCCAAACATGTAAGGACAGCCCAAACCACCTTCTAAGCCAACTCAAATGCCAGTTGTTGCTGCCCATGTGCAAGAAAGGAATGTACAGGACTAAAGGAAAACAAAGAGATGTTTCATCCCCATTTAGCATCATTGATCAAATGAAGAAGACAAATGTGAATATATCAATGTGGGAATCTTTATCCATCCCAGGCCAAAGAGATCTTCTACAAGCTGCCATGAAGAATTGGTCAACTTCAAACCAGCAGGTCCATATGCAAGAGAAGGTCCTCACAAATGCTGCTCAGCCTAAAGGGAATCATGGAGGACAACAAGGTAAAGTTTTGAAGCCCCCTCCATTCTATGTTTCATTAATCATTGGGGATAAACTAGTACACAATTGCATGATTGATTCTGGGGCAAGTAGTTCTGTCATGCCCAAGCAAATAGCTGATCAACTGGGTCTCCAATATGAAGTCATATCAAAGGGGGTAGTGCAATTGGATGGGACAGTAGTAGCAACAGTGGGAGTGATTAAAGGTTTGAATCTTACCTTGCATGCATGCCCCAACGTTACCGTTTTGCAAGATGTGTCAATGATAGATTTTCCACCACTCTTTGCCCTATGCTTATCAAGGGATTTCACAGCTAGAATTGGAGGCTACTTATCTGCTGACTGGTCACACATGTTGTTCAGAACAAGATATGGTACTAAGGTCACAATCACATCTGAACCAATTGCAAACTTTCATATTGAGCCTCATACTCCAAGCCAAATCAATGCCAACTATTGAGCATTTGATCAAGAAGATTATCCAAGCACAGATGAAGCTGACACCAAAGTTGGAAGCATCCCAGATTTGACTCTTGATGAATGGGAAAGCAAGGTACATACTTTTGATCCCTACCAAGAAATAGAAGAATCTGAGCTAGGATTCTATTGCATACATGAAGAAAACCATCCTATTCCTAGCATCACCAAACCAGACCATAAGGATGACAACGAGGTATGGCAATTATTTTTCAGATGGATCAAGGAGTAGGCAAGGTGCAGGAGGAGGAGCTATGCTTGTTTCACCTCAAGGCATCAAATATTATTTAGCTTTCCATTTCCAATTTTCCTGTTCAAACAACACAGCTGAATATGAGGCCTTGATTCATGGACTTCATTGGGCCAGGAAAAAGGGCATAAAGAACTTGCAGGTGTTCAGGGATAGCGAGCTGATTGTCAATCAAGTCAGGGGACAACATGCTACAAAGAATGACCTACTGAAGAACTACAAGAATAGGGTATGGGACCTCATTGAGGATTTCGAAGCTTTCAACATCGTGTCCATACCTAGGAAGAAAAATGAAGCCGCGAATAGGCTCGCAGATAGTTGGAGTAACGTTTGATGTTGTTGACAACATCAGAAGGGAAAAAACACAGCCACATATCCATGTGATTGTGAGGCCAGCAGTTCCAGATAATAACACAAGCTGGCAGGTGTTTGAGAATGATCAACAGATCGTCAATTTCTTACAAGAAGAGGCTGAATTCTCAGCTAGGAATCAAGAACAGACTAGAGCAGCAGTACGGTGATCAAGTAGTGCAGCTACAGGACAAACAAGCTTCCCAAGGGTTTAGTAACATTGGAGTCTATCTTCAACCCTAACAACCAGTTTCATAAGGAAAAGGCTAACATGCAGGTCAAGAGAGAAGATTCAGAGCCAATTCCGGTTGGGGAAGGAAAAACACTTCAAATTGGTAAAGTGGCCACTGAGTAGGAGAAATCAGATTTCATACAACTTTTCCAAGAATTTCCAGATGTCTTCACTTGGAGCTATGAAGACTTGAGAGGATTCAATCTAAAGTTGGCACAACATACCATAGAATTGGATCTAGATGCTAAGCCCATCAGGCAGAAGCAGAGACCAGTCAACCCTCACATTGAGCCTCTAATGAAGAAAGAGTTAAATAAGCTAATAGAGGTAAGCATTATATTCCCGATCAAGAACTCAAGCTGGGTTGCAAACTTGGTTCCGGTCAGGAAGAAGAGTGGAGAAATCAGGTTGTGTGTAGACTTCCGAGACCTCAACAGGGCATCTCTCAAAGACCATTACCCACTTCCTTTAATGGAACAAATATTGCAAGTGGTATCTGGTTCGGAGAGATTCTCTCTCCTAGATGGCTACTCAGGGTATAATCAGGTAATGGTGAAAGAAGATGACCAGTTCAAGACGGATTTCACCACCAAATGGGGCACCTATGCCTACAAGAAGATGCCATTTGGGCTATCAAATGCTGGAGCCACTTTCCAAAGGGCAATGGATATGGCATTCAAGGGGTTGATCAATAAAATAGTTCTGATATATCTTGATGACATCACTATATTCTCCAAAAATGCAGTGGATCAACTCTTTCATTTGAGGCAGGTATTTCAGAGGTGTAGAAGATTTGGGGTATCATTGAATCCCAAAAAATGCATATTCTTGGCTCACGAAGGAAAACTTCTAGGCCATATTGTTTCAAAGGAGGGGTTGACGATTGACCCAGAAAGAGTTGAAGCAATTCGAGCATTGCCATTGCCAAGTCACAAGAAGGCTCTTCAAAGCTTCTTGGGAAGGATCAATTTTGTCCGCAGGTTTGTTCCAAACTTTGCAGCTCTCGTAAAGCCAATAACACTGATGTTGAAGAAGATCATGAAATTTAAGTGGACATCTGAAGGCAAGGAAAGTTTTGAGGCAATAAAAGAGGCTATATCTCAAGCTCCGACTCTCGTCAATCCAGACTTCTCCAAGGATTTCATGCTATATGCCTTCGGTGGTGGAGACACAATTTCTGCAATCTTGGTACAGCAAAACAAAGAGGGATTAGAACAACCAGTTAATTTCTTCAGTCAAGGCTTGGAGGAATATGAAAACTAGGTACTCTTTCATTGAAAAGCATGTCCTTGCAGTGATCAGGAGCTTAAAGAAATTCAAGCACCTAGTCTCAAAAAACAAGATCCAATTGTTGGTCTCTCATGTGGGAGTTAAGGACTTCCTTCTAAACAAGGATCTGAATGAGAAACGTGCAGGATGGATAACCCGTGTCATGGAATATGACATCGAGATCAAGGTCACAAAACTAGTACGTGGAAAAGGACTATGTGAACAGCTAGCTTTGAGTCGGCAAGTTGAAGCAGGTGATGAAAAAGAGACTATCTTGGTACTACAGGATGGTCAAGAATAGGAAAATGATGAGGTGTCCGCTCCATGTTGGACTCAGAATATGATACACTTCCTAGAGGCAGGCCTATGCCCTCCAGAAATGAGCAAAGCAAACAGGAGATACTTTAGATTACAAGCCATTCCATATGTGCTTGTTGATGGTGTTTTGTTTAAAAAAGACATCAATGGAGTTCTATTGAGGTGCATTGGGAACAGGTCAAATTGAGAGGGTGTTACAAGATTTTCATGATGGAGATTCTGGAGGAAATTTCGTCCCATGAGTAACATCTCTCAAGATAATGAAGGCAGGGTATTATTGGCCGACAATGTTCAGCCACTGTTATACATGGATAAGAAAGTGTAAGAAATGTGCACTCTTCACAGGCAAAGAAAGACTAGCAGTGCTTCCATTGCACCCAATTTTGGTTGACCAACCATTTATGCAATGGGGATTGGACTTCATGTAAGGGTCATCAATCCAAACTCAAGCCAAGGCCACAAGTGGATTCTCATGGCAACAGACTATTTCACCAAGTGGACCGAAGCAGTAGCGCTCAAAGAGGCAAATGAGTCTAACATACTAGACTTTTATGAAGGAATAGTGACCAGGTTTGGTGTGTTGGCCACTATCATATTAGAAAATGCATTGGCATTCATAGGTTCCAAGATTACAGAATGGGCTGTCAAGAATGGAATCTATTTGAGCACCTCTTCAAACTATTACCCATAGGGTAATGGACAGGCAGAGTCCACGAACAAGAATTTGCTAAGAATCATCAGAAGAACTCTAGATGAAAACCAAAGGACATGGCATACCAAGCTAAAATCAGCATTATGGGCTGATAGGATAACACCAAAGAGATCTACAGGTAATTCTCCCTACAAGTTGGTCTATGGGAAAGAGGCAGTATTGCCTATATCATTAGAATTGCCAGCATTAGAGCTCATGAAGCAGTTGGAGTTGTCTAAGTTTGAACCAATCGAGGCTAGGTATGCAGAGTTGATGGAATTAGAAGAAATTAGAGAATATGCAGTTCAGATGATTGAGAAGGATCAGGCCTTAGTAAAAAGATGGTTTGATAAGAAGGAAAGAGCAAAGACCTTCCAGGAAGGGGACCTAGTTCTGAAATGGGATGCAGATCGGGCAAAAACCAGGAAGGAATTCCAAGTTTGATGCCATTTGGAGTGGCCCTACATGGTCACGGGATGTAAAAGTAGTAATGCCTTCCAATTGTCTACATTGGATGGAGAAGAACTCCCGATTCCGGTTAACGGAATCTATCTTAAACATTGCTACTAAAAGGAAAAGGTTTACCCTTGTAAATATTAGCCTAGATTTCAATTCCTCTAAGTGCGTATGCACATTGTCTTGTTGTAGTTAGGTTTCAATTTCCCTAAGTGCTCTGGCACAGGTTTTGTTGCTCTCAGGTTGAATTTCTATAGTTTAGCATGCTCTCGAAGAAGGAGTTACGGTATCAGGCTCAGGATCAGAGATCAAGTTGGTTTCAGGTTATTACTTATGACTCCATGCCCAATGGATTTCTAAAAGGCCACTGATCTTCTACCTAGCAGGCAGGTGATACCGTTGAGTCACCAAATTGTTGTAAATATCTCCCCCTCGGGTAGATATAGACAAGTAGAAGAATATGGAAATCAAAGAAACTTCAAAGCCCTGATATTTATTGCGTCACCAATTAAGGGCACCAAGGCGTTGACAGGTAAAAAGGTGCGCCAAGGCACACATCAAAAGAGTGTCGACACGAAATGGATGTGCCCTGGCACAGGTTAAGGGTGCACAAAAATAGGATGTCGACACAAAAAAGGATGCGCCAACATGAAAATGGATAGATGCACCAAGGTGCAGGTTAAGGGTGCACAGGATGTCGACATGAAAAAAAATGCAAAGGCGCTGGAAAAAGAGTGATGCGACACGAACATGGATGCACAAAGGTTAAGGGCACACATCAAAGTACACGAAAAAGGATGTCAACATGAAAAAGTTTAGCACCAAGGCGCCATAGGTAGAAGGGTGCACATTCAAAGAGTGTCGACATGAACATGGATGTGCACCAGGCAAAAGAGTGCATAGGTAAAAAGAGGTTAAGACACAACAAAGGATGTTGATGCACCCGATGGCGCAGATAAGAAGAACACGCAATCTTCAGCACCCATGGCGTATCTTCATGAGAACATATTGAGCACTGACAGGAAGTAAAACCTGCCCATGGCCATAACTTTTCACAGGGAGCTCAGATTCATGCAAGGTTGGACTTTTTGGAAATCTTACGAGGTCCTCTATCCAACTACAAGTCTGGATATCTTTAATTGGGTGAGAACAAGTTCTTAAAAATGCAAAAATACAGTTCACCACTTTTTGGGTTTGCTAGGGTTCTCACCTACCGCCATAATGAGATAAATTAAATGTAACCTAGAGGTGGTTGGGGTAGATTTGGAATTCCTCTCTCTTTTCTCTCTCATTCTTCCTATAAATTGTAAGGAGGGGATTATTTCTAAAGGTTGGACATTATTGTTTTTGCCCCTCCCTTCTTCTCTTTGGCAGGTGAGGTTGTGGAGTTCAAACCTCCCATTTAAAACTGTAATGCAACTTTGCCTCTTGGCATTTTGTAGTGTATTGTATCAATCTTTGGAGTAGATAATGCATGTCTGTGGATGATTCTCAACCCTCTCTGTGTTTATTTGCATCCTCCTGATCTTTCACTACAATTTTGGTTATCTGTGCATGATCTTGCATTGCATTTTAATGGTTTGTGTTTATTGGCAAGACAGGTGTTCTTCATTCCTCGGTGCATCACCTTTGTTAGTTTAGGTTTATTTTTATGCATATCCTTACCATGTCTCCTTGGAAAGTTAGATTAGGTTTTTGAGTAAACCCTCTGATTTTTATGTGTGCATCTGAACAGAGGAATAGGAACCGGTCTTCATCCGGAGAGCTTTCCCGATTCACAAGGTCCCACACTTGGGAAAAGCTCCATGTTATGCAATCGCACTGAGAGTCTCAACCCATCGAGTTGCAGACATTTAGGGGTGCTGTGATTCACCATCAAAAGTTTTGGCATGCCCGGTGGGACAAGAGGTCATTCCACAAGATTTGAAGGAATTTTCAAGAAATTTGGACTAAAAAATTGCAGGTTTTACAATTTCAGATTTTTCACCTTCCAGGCTGAACTTTGAAATCGATTTTCAAGGGCTTAACTTGCTCAAAACAAGTCAAAATTTCACCAGTTGATAGATCGGGGGATAATATTCAAAAGGGTATTCTTAGATTTTTGATATTTTGACTTTCAAAATTTCATGGTTTTTTAGTATTTCAGGTTTTCCCAGGTGTTGAGCATGTCCCAAGTTCCGACACGGTGTATTTCAGGTTTTGTAAGTTGCCTTACATGACCTAAGTTTTTCCTTTACCTTTTGGGGATTAGTAGCTGCACGAGCAAAACCCGATAACCGAATTGAAGAACTATATCTTCTAGGTCCTTCAAGGTTTTAAATTCTATTTTTTAATATTGTCAGGTTTGGTGTGTAACTTGGCAGAATCTAGCCTTTTGAGGCTCATTATCTAACACATCTGGCGACTCCGAAAGGGAATAGAATTCAGTGGTTTAGCAGCAATGGTTTCCCAGGCGCATGAGAAGAATTCGAACCAGGTCTGATACTCGAGAAGAGGGGTTATTTGTCCACTTACAGCTATCACCAGGTAGAGGAAGGAGAGGAAGAGGACCACGAAGATCACCATCTCCACCTAACCAGGACTTTATCTACCCCTCCACCTGGTAGACCTTTTCTCGCATCAACCAGAGTTCTTAGGCCAATCATAATGGTCACATCTACCACCGAACCCTTTTGTCAATTTCAATGGCAGCAGCCCACTTGCCCTCAATGCACATAATCCAGTTCCAATTGCAGCATTGAAGAACATTCCATTTTTCACTGGAGAAAATCATACCACTCCCGGTGATCATGTCAAAGACATTGCTAACGTTTGTGCAATCCATGAGATAAATGAAATGGATGTTGCTGTCAAATTGCTGGCATCTTCCTTCAAAGGGAAGGCATTGCAATGGTTTAGGAGCCTTGGAGCTGGTTCTATCCAAAATTGGAATCAGTTATGCATAGTTCTCCATGAGCAGTTTGGAGAAAAGGGAGACAATTTGTCTCTACTAGAACAATTGACAACTATCAAGAGAGCTCCCAATGAGCAACTGACTTGACTTCAACTTCAGATTTCAAAGGTCTTGGGATAGAATTCCAGTGGCCGTTAGGCCAACAGCTGAAGGTGCTTTTCTATATTATCTTAAAGCTTTGAATTCTGATATTTCTATGTTAATTCAATCTATGGGAGGCACAACCTTACCTGCTGCTTATAGCATTGCCATTAGGGCTGAAAACTGTCTTATTCAAGCTGGTAAGCTGGCTCCTAGGCCTCCCATGCCCTTGTATCCAAACTTAGAAAATCCAAGCACTAGTCAAGCACCCACTTTGGCTCCTATTCCCACTCCTAGAAATCAAAGTTCAAATGAAACTTCTACTTTATCCTCTAGTGCTTCAAATGAACTCCAAGAGGTCATGAAACAATTGCAAAATTTGGGAAATGAGCTGGTTACACTCAAGAGGCAGCAAGCCCAAAGCTTTAGACTGTCTTATCAACCTCAAGCTCAACCTAATAGGCCACCATACCAACCCAATAGGCCACCCAATCTAGCTGCAAATCAAAGCCAAGTAAGGCCTCCCACCAATAGACCATTTCAGCCCTATAACCCCAATGTTGCATCTGCTTCTAAAGCATTAGTGCCAGTGCAAAACAACATAGCTCAAGAGTATGATTGGTGTTTCCCATGCAATGAACCTCACAACCAATCTATGTGCTTCAATGGTGCTTTGAACCAAGCCTTGATGGTGACAACTACTGGTGTAGAGGGTGAAGTGAGTCAAGAAACAAATCAGCAACAAGGGACATCTCAGCAAAACACAACTCCAAATGATACCGCACTTGTGAATTGGCAAGCTGAGGATTTTTGTGGCATGAATCAAACAATTTATCAGTGTAGTAGCTAACACAAGATCAAAGAAGAGGAATTTTGGTGAAGGGACAGCCATTGGCTCCAAGTGATCCTACAACCTTCCATCACTCCACAAACTATTGGTAAACAAAATTCAACCCCAAACACACAAGGACAGCCCAAACCACCTCCTAAGCCAACTCAAATGCCAGTTGTTGCTGCCCATGTGCAAGGAATGAATGTGCAGGACAAAGGACAACAAAGAGATGCTTCATCCCCATTTAGCATAATTGATCAAATGAAGAAGACAAATGTGAATATATCAATGTGGGAATCACTATCCATCCTAGGTCAAAGAGATCTTCTACAAGCTGCCATGAAGAATTGGTCAACTTTGAACCAGCAGGTCCCTATGCAAGAGAATGTCCTCACAAATGCTACTCAGCCTAAAGGGAATCATGGAGGACAACAAGGTAAAGTTTTGAAACCCCCTCCATTCTATGTTTCATTAATCATTGGGGATAAACTAGTACACAATTGTATGATTGATTCTGGGGCAAGTAGTTCTGTCATGCCCAAGAAAATAGCTGATCAGCTGGGTCTCCAATATGAAGTCATATCAAAGGGGGTAGTGCAATTGGATGGGACAGCAGTAGCAACAGTGGGAGTGATTAAAGGTTTGAATCTTACCTTACATGCATGCCCCAATGTTACCGTTTTGCAAGATGTGTCAGTGATAGATTTGCCACCACTCTTTGCCCTATGCTTATCAAGGGATTTCACAGCTAGAATTGGAGGCTACTTATCTGCTGACTAGTCACACATGTTGTTCAGAACAAGATATGGTACTAAGGTCACAATCAGATCTGAACCAATTGCAAACTTTCATATTGAGCCTCATACTCCAAGCCAAATCAATGCCAACTGTTCAGCATTTGATCAAGAAGATTATCCAAGCACAGATGAAGCTGACACCAAAGTTGGAAGCATCCCATATTTGACTCTTGATGAATGGGAAAGCAAGGTACATGCTTTTGATCCCTACCAAGAAATAGAAGAATCTGAGCTAGGAGTCTATTGCATACATGAAGAAAACCAGTCTATTCCTAGCATCACCAAACCAGACCATAAGGATGACAATGAGGTATGGCAATTATTTTTTGATGGATCAAGGAGTAGGCAAGGTGCAGGAGGAGGAGCTATGCTTGTTTCACCTCAAGGCATCAAATATTATTCAGCTTTCCATTTCCAATTTTCTTGTTCAAACAACACAGCTGAATATGAGGCCTTGATTCATGGACTTCATTGGGCCAGGAAAAAGGGCATAAAGAACTTGCAGGTGTTTGGGGATAGCGAGCTGATCATCAATCAAGTCAGGGGACAACATGCTACAAAGAATGACCTGCTGAAGAACTACAAGAATAGGGTATGGGACCTCATTGAGGATTTTGAAGCTTTCAACATCGTGTCCATACCTAGGAAGAAAAATGAAGCCGTGGATAGGCTCACAGCAGTTGGAGCAACATGTTTGATGTGGTTGACAACATCAAAAGGGAAAAAACACAACCACATATCCATGTGATTGTGAGGCCAGCAGTTCCAGATAATAACACAAGCTGGCAGGTGTTTGAGAATGATCAACAGATCATCAATTTCTTACAAGAAGAGGCTGAATTCTCAGCTAGGAATCAGGATAGACTAGAGCAACAGTACAGTGATCAAGTAGTGCAGTTGCAGACAAACAAGCTTCCCAAGGGTTTAGTAACATTAGAGTCTATCTTCAACCCTAACGACTAGTTTCGTAAGGAAAAGGCTAACATGCAGGTCAAGAGAGAAGATTCAGAGCCATTTCCGGTTGGGGAAGGAAAAACACTTCAAATTGGCAAAGTGGCCACTGAGCAGGAGAAATCAGATTTCATACAACTTTGCCAAGAATTTCCAGATGTCTTCGCTTGGAGCTATGAAGACTTGAGAGGATTCAATCCGAAGTTGGTGCAACATACCATAGAATTGGATCTATATGCTAAGCCCATCAGGCAGAAGCAAAGACCAGTCAACCCTCACATTGAGCCTCTAATGAAGAAAGAGTTAAGCAAGCTAATAGAGGCAAGCATTATATTTCCGATCAAGCACTCAAGCTGGGTTGCAAACTTGGTTCCGGTCAGGAAGAAGAGCGGAGAAATTAGGTTGTGTGTGGACTTTCGAGACCTCAACAGGGCATCTCTCAAAGACCATTACCCACTTCCTTCAATGGAACAAATATTGCAAGTAGTATCTGGTTCAGAGAGATTCTCTCTCCTAGATGGCTACTCAGGGTATAATCAGATAATGGTGAAAGAAGATGACCAGTTTAAGATGGCTTTCACCACCAAATGGGGCACCTATGCCTACAAGAAGATGCCATTTGGGCTATCAAATGCTGGAGCCACTTTCCAAAGGGCAATGGATATGGCATTCAAGGGGTTGATCAATAAAATAGTTCTGATATATCTTGATGACATCACTGTATTCTCCAAAAATGCAGTGGATCATCTCTTTCATCTGAGGTAAGTATTTCAGAGGTGTACAAGATTTGGGGTATCATTGAATCCCAAAAAATGCATATTCTTGGCTCACGAGGGAAAACTTCTAGGCCATATTGTTTCAAAGGAAGGATTGACGATTGACCCAGAAAGAGTTGAAGTAATTCGAGCGTTGCCATTTCCAAGTCACAAGAAGGCTCTTCAAAGCTTCTTAGGAAGGATCAATTTTGTCTACAGGTTTGTTCCAAACTTTGCAGCTCTCGTAAAGCCAATAATGTTGATGTTGAAGAAGAGCATGGCATTTAAGTGGACATCTGAAGGAAAGGAAAGTTTTGAGGCAATAAAAGAGGCTATATCTCAAGCTCTGACTCTCGTCAATCTAGAATTCTCCAAGGAATTCATGCTATATGCCTTCGTTGGTGGAGACACAATTTCTGCAATCCTGGTACAGCAAAACAAAGAAGGATTAGAACAACCAGTTGCTTTCTTCAGTCAAGGCTTGGAAGAATACAAAACTAGGTACTCTTTCATTGAAAAGCATGTCCTTGCAGTGATCAGGAGCTTAAAGAAATTCAAGCACCTAGTCTCAAACAATAAGATCCAATTATTGGTCTCTCATGCGGGAGTTAAGGACTTCCTTCTAAACAAGGATCTGAATGAGAAACATGCAGGATGGATCACTCGTGTCATGGAATATGACATTGAAATTAAGATCACTAAGCCAGTACGTGGAAAAGGACTATGTGAACAACTAGCTTTGAGTCGAAAAGTTGAAGCAGGTGATGAAAAAGAGATTGCCTTGGTACTACAGGATGGTCAAGAACAAGAAAATGATGATGTGGCCGCTCCTTGTTGGACTCAGAATATGATACACTTCCTACAGGAAGGCCTATGCCCTCCAGAAATGAGCAAAGCAAAAAGGAGATACTTCAGATTACAAGCCATTCCATATGTGCTTGTTGATGGTGTTTTGGTCAAAAAAGACATCAATGGAGTTCTATTGAGGTGCATTGGGACAGGTCAAATTGAGAGGGTGTTACGAGATTTTTATGATGGATATTCTGGAGGACATTTCACCCCACGAGTAACAGCTCTCAAGATAATGAAGGCAGAGTATTATTGGCCCACAATGTTCAATGACTGCTATACATGGATAAGAAAGTGCAAGAAATGTGCACTCTTCACGAGAAAAGAAAGACTAGCAGTGCTTCCATTACACCCAATTTTGGTTGACCAACCATTTATGCAATGGGGATTGGACTTCATTGGGGTCATCAACCCAAACTCAAGCCAAGGCCACAAGTGGATTCTCACGGCAACAGACTATTTCACCAAGTGGACTGAAGCAGTAGCGCTCAAAGAAGCAAATGAGTCTAACATACTAGACTTTTATGAAGGAATAGTGACCAGGTTCGGTGCGATAGCCACTATCATATCAGACAATGCATTGGCATTCATAGGTTCCAAGATTACAGAATGGGCTATCAAGAATGGAATCTATTTGAGCAACTCTTCAAATTATTACCCGCAGGGTAATGGAAAGGCAGAGTCCACGAACAATAATTTTATAAGAATCATCAGAAGGACTCTGGATGAAAACCCAAGGACATGGCATACCAAGCTAAAATCAGCATTATGGGCTAAAAGGATAACACCAAAGAGGTCTAGTGGTAATTATCCCTACAAGTTGGTTTATGGGAAAGAGGCAGTATTGCCTATATCATTAGAATTTCTAGCATTGGAGCTCATGAAGCAGTTGGAGTTGTCTGAGTTCGAACCAATGGAGGCCAGGTATGCAGAGTTGATGGAATTAGAAGAAATAAGAGAACATGCATTTTAGATGATTGAGAAGGATCAGGCCTTAGTAAAAAGATGGTTTGATAAGAATGCAAGAGCAAAGACCTTCCAGGAAGGGGACCTAGTTCTGAAATGGGATGCAGATCGAGAAAAGCTAGGAAGGCATTCCAAGTTTGATGCCATTTGGAGTGGTCCCTACATGGTCATGGGATGTAAAATTAGTAATGCCTTCTAATTGTCTACATTGGATGGAGAGGAACTTCCGATTCCGGTTAATGGAATCTATCTTAAACATTGCTACTAAAAGGAAAAGGTTGCCCTTGTAAATATTAGCCTAGATTTCAGTTCCTCTAAGTGCGTATGCACATTGTCTTGTTGTAGTTACGTTTCAATTTCCCTAAGTGCTTTGGCACAGGTTTTGCTGCTCTCAGGTTGTTTTCTACATTTCAGAGTGCTGTCAGAGAAGAAGTTACAGTATCAGGCTCGGGATCAGATATCATGTTGGTTTCAGGTTATTGCTTATGACTCCATGCCCAATGGATTGCTAAAAGGCCACTGATATTCTACCTAGCAGGCACGTGATCCCGTTGTCACGAAATTGTTGTATATATCTTTCCCCTCGGGTAGATATAGACACATAGAAGAATATGGAAATCAAATAAACTCAAATTCTGATGTAAATGGATGCGCCAAGGTGTAGGTTAAGGGTGCACAACAAAGGATGTCGACACGAAAAAGGATGCGCTAAGGCGCAGGCAAAAGAGTGTTGACACAAAAATGGATGCGCCAAGGCGCAGGTTAAGGGCACACAACAAAGGATGTCCACACAAAAAAGGATGTGCTAAGGCATAGGAAAAAGAGTGTCGACACGAAAATAGATGCACCAAGGTGCAGTTAAGGGCACATAACAAAGGATGTCGACATGAAAAAGGATGCGCCGAGGCGTAGGCAAAAGAGTGTCGACACGAAAATGGATGCGCCAAGGCGCAGGTAAAGGGCGCACAAAAAAGGATGTCGACACAAAAAAGGATGCACCAAGGCACAGGAAAAAGAGTTTCAACATGAAAATAGATGTGCCAAGGCACATGTTAAGGGTGCACAACAAAGGATGTCGACACAAAAAAGGATGTGCCAAGACGCAGGCAAAAGAGTGCCGACATGTAAATGGATGCGCCAAGGCGCAGGTTAAGGGCACACAAAAAGGGATGTTGACACAAAAAAGGATGCACCAAGGCACAAGAAAAAGAGTGTAGACATATAATTTTCAGCGCCTATGGCACATCTTCGGGAGGTGCAACATTTTGAGTGCTCACAGGAAGCAAACCCTGGCACAGATATTCAGATGGCCATAACTTTTCACAGGGAGCTCAGATTCATGCAAGGTTGGACTTTTCGGAAAGCTTACAAGGTCCTCTATCTAACTATATTTAATTAGGTGGGAAAAAGTTATTAAAAATGTAAAATATAGTTCGCCATTTTTTGGGTTTGCTAGGTTCTCACCTACCACCATAATGAGATGAATTAAATGCAACCTAGAGGTGGTTGGGGTAGATTTGGAACTCCTCTCTCTTTTCTCTCTCATTCTTCCTATAAATTGTAAGGAGGAGAATCTTTCTAAAGGTTGGAAATTTTTATTTTGCCCCTCCCTTCTTCTCTTTGGTAGGTGAGTTTTTTGGAGTTCAAACCTCCCATTTAAAACTAGAATGCAACTTTGCCTCTTGGCATTTTGTAGTGTATTGTATCAATATTTGGAGCAGATAATGCATGTATGTGGATGATTCTCAACCCTCTCTATGTTTATTTGCATCCTCCTGATCTTTCACTACAATTTTGGTTATTTGTGCATGATCTTGCATTGCATTTTAATAGTTTATGTTTATTGGCAAGACAGGTGTTCTTCATTCCTCGGTGCATCACCTTTGTTAGTTTAAGTTTATTTTTATGCATCTCCTTACCCTGTCTCCTTGGCAAGTTAGATTAGGTTTTTGAGTAAACCCTTTGCATTTTTATGTGTGCATCTGAACAGAGAATAGGAACCCGGCCTTCATCCAGAGAGCTTTCCTGATTCACAAGGTCCCACACTTAGGAAAAGCTCCATGTTATGCAATCACACTGAGAGTCTCAACCCATCGAGTTGCAGACATTCAGGGGTGCTATGATTCGCCATCAACAGTAAGAGTAAAGCATATAAGATTTAAACGATATTTGAAGTTAGAAATAATGTCATTCTTGGAGTCCTTGTAACTCAATTAGACATTTTCATGTGTTAAAATGAATATGAATTTCCCTTACTGAGATCAAACTTCGAGAAAACAAAAGATATATATAAATCCAATTAAAATTTCTTGATGTGGAAATGTTGAATGGATTCAAAAAGTTATTCAACTATATTAACTATGATAGCAAAACAAAGATATCGTGATTGAAGAATGTTTTTGGGAACATCTATCTTGAGTCTAAATCTCCCTTAAGTCCTAAGATTTCTTTCTAGGCATCACATAAAATTCACGTGTGTAGGAAGGGTAAAATTCAAACATTGAATAAACATTTGAGAAGAATAATCTTAACATAAGAACAAGATAATTATGAAATTTGTATGCAATTTGAAATATGGCAAATAATTATGTAAGTTATGGAGATTTTTGTAAGGGATAAAGAGTAAAATTTAATGGTCAAACTCTAAGTTGAAAGTGAAATGAATTTAAGAATATGTAGGTGAAATGAAAAAAGATAAAATTATTCTTGTATCATAATGGTTTTTTTGGAATTTTAATCGTAACTGAGATGTAATCATGGTAATGTTGTGTTGTGGGTTTTCTAATCCTTAGGTCACTTTTTATGGTTGGTTCATTGCTAGCATTCATTCATTGGGAAAAGTGTGACATCGACATGTATATGGTGTTGTCATGTGTCTATGTGAGTCAATGACTTGTGTAAGTGTCTTATGTGTTGTTAATTTTATCTATTGGAGCCCATGTGCTGTTGTGTATTGAGCATTTAAAGTAAAACAAATTATTCTAGTTTTTCTTAGCTGTTGTATATGTGCATCCAAATTGTGGGCATTACATTTGGTATCAGATCCAAGGTTCATGCTATCAAACCTCTGGGACAGATTGGAATAGTTATGATTTTGCATGGTGGTGGTGGATATTGGAAGAGTAATGTGATATATGTTGCAATGTGAGAAGCATGTAATTATGATATTATGAATGCACATATTGTGCATGTCATTTAATGCATATTTTTGTACATGTTGTTGTTCTTGTAATGAAATTATTCACTCTCGTGTGATGTACCACCTTGTTGTGTGTGAAAAAAAAAATATTGTCGATTGCAGATTGTTAGAACATTTTGGCATTATGTGATATGAAGGTGTACTGATGTATTAAATGAAAAAATAAAGTAAAGTGAATTGGGTTGTGTCCTAATATTTTCACTATGTTGCAATTAATCATGTGTGTCACCATGTTGTAATTGCAATTGACTATATGTTGTAATGTTATACATTTTGTTCCTCGTGTGTATAATTCATGTAATATGCGATGGTTTGTGTCATGATTTAGGGGAATATGGTGATTGTATGATCCTTATTATATAGTGATTGCACTTTGGGTGCAATATGTGGTAATGTGATGTATCGTAACTTGTGAAAGTAATGATTGTGTTATAGCCTCTATATATACCATGCCTAAGATGATATGGTTAATGTGTGTGAATTACCATTGTGTTAGTGATGTAGTTATGTGTTATTTTGTGAAACCTACACTAACCAACCCTGAGAAAAATCAGAAAAAGGTTTATCATTGGAGTGAGGAAATTTCTACCATTGACTAGACACTCGAGCCAAGTACGAGATAGGAAGTGGAGTCTTACATAAGCTGAAAACCCACTTTTGTTCATTTGGTATGTATGGAAATTACTCAACGAATGTCATGCATGTAGACACCTTAGGCTCATTAGATGGAAAATTGTACTCCTTTCTCTCTCCCTATATGTTTATCGTATGGATTCAACCTTCATTTTAGTTATGACTATGTCGAACCTTGTGGAAGCGGTGGAGGGGATGATTCAGACAGAGATGATGATAGTTGTATTATTTAATATGTTATTTTATGAGCTGAGACTCGATTTATAATGCCAACAACTTGTTGAGTACATCATTGGTGGTCATATAAGGCTACATAGTTATAGTAATGTGTTATTTATCTATATGTATTTATTCGTAAATTGACCAATTGTTTTTTTTTCTTGCTAGAACCAGTTGTTTTCTCAGTTGATGTGTTCTTACGTTTTGGGCATTTTATTTGGTTGTTGCACTAACATGTAGATTTTTTCACTAACCATGGCTATTTGGCCATTTTATTTACTTAGAATTTTTTTAATGTTTAAAGGTTTTATAGCCTAAACCAAGGCTTGGGATTTTTTCCACTTGGCATTTGAGACAAATTCTTATGTTGATTCTAATGTTGTAATGTTTGGAATAGGGTCATGGGATGCACCATAGAGTGGTTGAACCTATGGACCCACTTCATTGTATGGGGGTATACCCCAAGGAGTTACAATATAGCTAGCAGGTTGTTAAACCACAAGTTAATATGTCACTTGGGTTAGGGGTGTCTAGACTGTATGTACCTAGGGCCATAAGGTGACAAACCCTTTTGAGGGAGACATAAGAGACTTAAGGGAGGAATATGAGAATGGAGGGAGACATAAGAGACTTGAGGGATCCATAAGAGACTAGATGGAGACATAAGAGACTTGAGGGAGACATAAGAGACTTGTGTGTGTGTGTGATTAGTGTACTTGGAGTATTTTTTTATGTTTGTGATGCTTTCAGAGGCCTATGTAGTTTTTGGTGATGCTTTGGGAGGTATATAGAGTTGTTTTGTGATGTTTTAGGAGGTGTATGGCATTGGTGTTATGATTTATGTGTTTTCCTTTGAGTCTAGTTATGTTTTATTATGTTTATGATTGATGTTCCTCATTGAGGGTATGATTTGACCCCTTTTTTGACACTATGTAACTACAGTTATTGTCCCAAGTTCTATGAAACCTTTATATGTGTACCTGTTGGGAATTCCATGTTCTAGTAGTCTTCTTATGTTATGGGTACTATTGTGTTGGACACATGTGTGATAAGCACTACGTTGTGAGGGAAATGTATGTTCTTTCCATGGATCGATTGAGATCTTGTGATGTGATACAATCGTAGAAGTATGCAAAGATATGTCTTTTGGACCCTTAGTGTTGTGTTTGGTTCTTGTGTCACATCATGATGTCAATATCAGAAGGGCACCCACGAAAAACATACATAAACTACAATCCAAAGAATTTAACTACTAAAAATTTGAGATTAAAAAAATATTTTAAATGAAAAGACTAATTAAGTAATAAAGTAAATGAGAAATGCCAATCTTCATAGAACATTTAAATTTATGATGTTACCAAATTTAGTTTGCTTCCTTGTGATCATGTTGTATCAAGAATTTGTTTTGGTAAATGACATGTGTCATTATTGACTTTATTTCCTACCTACCCTTCATTCTTCAGTATTGTGTCACATCGAGGAAGATGCTCGTATAAAGGGAGATAAATTTAGTGCTCAACATTTTTAAAAATAAAATAAAATAAATTAAAAAAAGGCGGGACGGCGTCGGAGAAGGAAATTTTAGGAGTGGTTAAAATGGGAGAGGAGATTAATGGAGGGTGGTGGAGTGTGGCAAAAGGGTGTGAAGGTTCAAATTTTTTTAGACCTATCATATGCCATGCAAAACAATAAATGTTTTTAATTTGAGATCAAAAGACAATAAACACATTAAAATCCAAGTCAAAGTTGTAAGTTTAGCAGTAATGGGATAGTTGTAGTGCTGATACAATGGATAGGGGACTATGCTAAATGGTGATCTCCCTATTAGCCATCCAAATCAACTCTATTATGTGTTCAAACAAACCTGTGCATGGATGAACATGAGTATGCATATTTCTATAGGCACCAACTATCTATTTTCTACCACTTTATTTTCACCACGTTGTACCTATGTATATCTTCTTTATGAGGAAAAGATGAGATTTTGTAGGCCATGGGCTAAATGGGTGGGTGTGAAACCATGATGAGATTTTATTTATAACAAGTGCTTGACTAGATGTTGACACCCACTTGGCCATACGATGAGAAGAAAATGGTAAGAAAACTAAAATAAAATTTTCCCACCTGTCTTTATTTTTGTTTTCGTGTTTATGGCTGGAAGTTTCTAAAGCCTATGTTGCAATCAAACACAAACTATAGATGATATTCACAAACCCATGTTTAGATATCCTTATGTGGGTGTTGATATAAGGATGGTAGATTAGATCTATGTAGAAATGTCGAGACTATCTAGATTACTTCAGATGGGATTTTATTTGTAGGTTCATGGACACCCATCAAAGCATAAAATATAGAGGAATTTTGTCAAATGTTGTAGTTGCAAATGCTCTAGTAGACATGTTTACAAAATGTGAAACCTTTAATAGATGTTGGAAGCAGATAAATGAGAAGAATGTGGAGTAAATAAGTTTCAACACATTGTCTTATTATGAAGAGGCATGCACATAATATAGGAGAAGAAATAAATAATATTACCCTAAACTAAAGGAGGAAGATATGGATGAAGGCAAGAGAATAATGGAATACAAAAAGGAAGAGAGAATAAAGAGATAATAGAAAACAAACACACATAAAATATAAACTATCCTATGTATGCTAACATTTCCCCCCTTATTACATTATTCTTGCAAATTTGACCCCTGAAAAGTTCAAATTTCACTTTGCCAAGTGATTTTGTGACAATATTAGCTACTTGTGCTTCCGTACAACAGTACTGAAGCTGAATGTGATGGTTCAGGATGTGCTCTCGAATGAAATGGTATGTCAATTTCAATATGCTTTATTTATTCATGAAATACTAGATTTTGCATGAGCTTAAACACACTCTGATTGTTGCAATAGAGAATAGGTGACTATTTTTCACAAATTCCCAGGTCATCCAAAATGTGATGTAACCATATCAATTTGCACACAGCTCCTCGTGTAGTGTGATATTCTACCTCTGTGGATGAGATAGAAACAACATTCTACTTCTTACTTATCCATGAGATAGGTCCAGATTTGAGATGAAATATGTATCTTGTAGTTGACTTCCTATCATCAATAGATCTGACGTGGTCCGAGTTAACGTACCCCTATAAGAAGAATTGATCATTCTTCTTATATTCTAGACCATAATCAATTGTTCCTCGGATATATCTTAAAACATGCTTTGCTACATTCCAGTGACATTTCTTTAGCTCTTTCATGAACCTAGAAAGATAGATAATAGCATAGTAGAGATCTGTTCTCGTATATGTCAAATAGATGAGCCCTCCAACAAATTTCCTATAGAGAGTAACATATACTTAAGGTGAGTCCTGGAATCTTGAAAGTTGCAAGCCTTTTTCCATGGGAGTGGATATAGGTTTACAGTCATACATTCTATACCTGTCCAGGAGTTTCTTGGCTTACTTTTTCTGGGAGACAAAAATGTGATGCTCCTTTTGCCATATCTCCAAGCCAAGACAGTAATGTAGTAGCCCAAATCTATCATGTCGAAGGTTCTTTTGAGATCATTCTTTACAATATCAACCTAATATTCTATTCTGCCAGTGATCACAAGATCATCTACATATACAACAAGAATGAAAAGTTCTTTTCCTACCTTCTTTATATACAAATTCAAATCTTAGGGGCTATGAGTGAACCCATGCTACAAAAGGTGATCGTTGATCATGATATACCATGCCCTTAGAGCTTGTTTCAGTCCATACAATGATTTGATGAGATGACATACCTTTTTAGGATGATCTTCATCAAAAAATCCTTCAGGTTGGGTCATGTATACTTCTTCTTTCAGATCACCATTTAGGAAAGCACTCTTGACGTCTATCTGCTGAAGTCTCCATCCTTTATGTGCTACAACTGTGAAAACTATTTTGATGGTCTTCATCTTCACAGTAAGTGCAGAGGTTTCTTCATAGTTGATGCCCTCTTTCAGAGCATATCATTTCACTAAAAGACATGATTTATGTTTTTTGTTGGATCCATCTACTTTATATTTAGTTTTGAAAACCCATTTGTAGCCTATGGGTTTCTTATCTGTAGGCAGATCGATAAGTTCCCATGTCCAATTTTTCCTGAGTGAGTCTATTTCTATATCCATGGCTTCCTTCCACTGAGGTTGACTGAGTGCTTCATGAACATTATCAGGCTCGGAGCTATCAATCAATGAACTCATGAGTGCAAAGTTTACCTCATTTCTTGTTTTGAATCCGGATGATGTATCTGGGAGTTGTTGCAAATGTGAGTCCTTGATAGTTCTTTGTACCCAATTTGGACGAGAACTTGTATATTTTTGAGAAGAAGTATGTTGTTGCCATGTGGATTGATGTGGAGTCACATTCTCCAATTTTTCAAGGTCAAAAAATAGCTCTCCTGGCGGCATTTCTTTTCTCTGAGTAGTCTCCTTTGGCTCATCATCTGATTCGGAGAGTAGTCGGTGAGAGGTGGTTGAAAGTGGATCTTCTATTGATACTATTGAGTCAAAAGATGACTCATCAAAAACCACATCATGACTCTCATATCTTTTTTTGTCTAAGGATCCATGAGATGGTATGCCTTCAAGGTAGTGCTATAACCAAGTAGGATGCACGAGAGTGACTTTGGCTCAACCTTCTTTCTCTTCTGAGTTGGGACATGCATGTATGTTGTGCAACCAAATACTCATAAATGATAAATTGATGGCTTTCTACCACTCCATACCTCTTCTGGCATTTTATTTTGTAGAATATTTGTCGGTGCCCTGTTGGGAAGATATACATATGTCTGTACTACTTCAGCCCAATAGCGTTCTTCTAGCTTTGTAGTTGTTAGCATGAAGTGAGGCATCTCCATCATTATGCGATTGCGACACTCAACAATGCCATTCTGCTGGGGTGTGTAGGGAGTAGGCAGGTGTTGCTTAATGCCTTGTTGGTTCAGGAATGCCAATAACTTATTTGATGTGAATTCCCCCCTCGATCTGAGTGAAGTAGAAGAAGTGGTTGTCTGGACTCTTTGACAACATGATGATAGAAGTTTTGTAAATGTTAAAAAGCCTCACTTTTCTTCTTTAGGAAATATACCCACATCTTGCGAGAGTTGTCATCCACGAATAGTTGGAAGTACTTGTATCTTGAAAACGAATCAGGAAATGGGTCGTTCATATCAGTATGAACTACCTCCAGACACTTCTTGGCTTGGAAGGTGCTCGCTTGAAATGGATCTCTGTGTTGTTTTCCTGCAAGATAGTTCGGGCAAATAGGCAAGGAATTGGACAGTTTTGGTAATCCATGGACCATTGCTTTTGAACTCATCTAGTACAGTGAACTAACCAAAAAGTGTCCATATCTAAAATGCCATAGGGCAATTGATTCTATTGTATAAGCAAATAAAGATACTATAGAATATGAAACAATATCTAAAGCAAATAACTTATCTTTTACAAATGCTTTAGTAAGAACCGTACCTTGTTGGGAGATTCAGCATGATTTAATGCCATTTTGAACAAGAAATTCTACCTTAAGGTGATGATTAAAGAGCTGAGTAACTGACAAGAGGTTGCTAGTCAAGCTAGGAACATACAGTACCTTTATAAGTGTACATTTTTATGGTCTCAGAGGAATGGTGACATTTCCAATTCCTTCTGCAACATATTTTTTGTCATCGGCTATCTGAACCTGATCTCTAGTTGGTTCTTTATGTAGTGAATCAAATAGCTTTTTGTCCCCTGACATATGTTCGCTTGCACTAGAGTCAATCAACAAGACTTTCTTCATGGGATGAGAATTTTGAGAGACAAGTACAAGGTTCTTACCACCATGGGATCCTTCTGATGTCTCCTCATAAGATTCATCATCTTCTTGGGCTGCAAGATGTCCCTTCTGCTTTCTCCAGTGGGAACATCATTTTGAATTTTGAAAATATTCATGCCTAGATGTGCTTGTATGACTTAAAGTCCCTTATTTCAAGCTATTTTACTAATAATGATCAGTGTCATGAGTGTTGGTTCTACAAATGTGACACCACCTCTTTGACTTTTGATCTTTCTGCTGTTGTTTTGGTTGAGCTTGATTTGGCTTCTCTGGGGGACCCTTCCCCGATTCTTCTGGCCATGGTAAGGCTTTGAGAATAGGGTTCGGGTCATACTTTACCAAGCCCGAAAAAATGAGACTCCTCATGGGATGAATCGGGGCGCAAACTGATGGCCTCTTCCTCGGGACTACACGAAAATCTAAATTCCGAAGAAGGAAAAAATTGCCTAAGCTCGCTCAGTTTGGGACATCCGAAAAGTACGTGTCGGCTGTTTTGGCGCACTATTTCAGGTAGTTTAGACACATTCAGTGTATGCATAACAAACACTCAGTTTGGGAATTGAGAAGGGAGTGCTCGCCACGTGTCTTCACTACAAATAAGAAGGTGATTCACTACATCCGAGAAAAGGTTTATCATCCTCGCCATTTCACCTCATCGGCCCGGCGGGAGTGCCAATAAAATTTGATCTCATGCTCAGCCACGTGGGAAAATTTTCCCAAAGTAAAAAATAGAAGGACAAAGTGCGCCCCTCCCCGAGCTAAAATAGTGCCACGTGTCCAAGTGGCAAGAAATTAAGACCCCATAGGATGAGCCTGCAGTGTGCAGCTTTGAAGTGGCAAGATGAAGAATCTTCATCGCCATAACTTTCGATCTGATTTTTGGCTTCATAAATTGTTTATCTAGCTTCAATATTGCATTTTGGTTCCAAGAAACGTCTCTGGCACGTGGTTGGCCAAAACTGACGTTTGTCCGTATTCTGAACATGGGTCTATAAGGATGCCCATGCTGTTTTAATGCATCATCAATTGATACTGAGCATTATAATGCCAGCATCAAGGCTTTCGCTCTGCCCTCCCTTCTTTTCTTCTCTACTAGCCATCTCATTCTGAAGCTTAACTAATTGAAAGTATTTGTGCATGTTTTAATACTCAGGTTTGGAGCTGTGTTCATGGAGTGGGAACTGTGTGAAATCGGTCACATTTTTCCATCCTTCCCATTGATCTCCTTGTTCCATCAGTTTTGATAGATGTTCCATTTTCCTTCTCTTGTGTATCATAATCCTTCAAATTAGGATTAGATTAGCTGAAGGATTGTCTTTTAGGAATAGAAACCATTTTGGAGTTTTCTTATTTTTGCAAGTCCCACACTTGCAAAAGGATTGGGCCCTTTGAGATCAAACTGAGCATCTAGGGGTGCTGTGAAAACAGAAGCAACTTCATGGGATGAATTGATGGCCTCTTCCTCCTAGCAGACATTGTGTCACTATAAAAAAAAAGAAGTTATTTATTTATTTCAAGAGTTCCAATATTACAAGCTTTGACTCACTGATGAGAATTAATGAAGATGGCTCGTAGATGCTCATAAATTGTTTCGATATTCACATGCGGTTGCACATGAGAGCATTATCAGCGTCAAGGCTTTCGACTACGCTTTGTGGGGAACGCGCATTCATTCTTCCTTCAAACTCTTCATCACAGTTTGAGCAACTGAGCATCATACCAGAGTAGACATTGTAATAAAAAAATTATTTATTTATTTCAAGATTTATTACAACTTTGACTTCTCGTAGAATATTCACATGCTATGAGATGGCGACACTTTGTGGGGAATTCTTCTTTGTCATCACAGTTGTTGTCATACCCGACATAATTCTTCATGAACTCACTTTGTTTGACAGCTGACAACGAAAAGGAAATATTCAAGAATTCCTTCTCAAACTAGCTTGTCAAAGGCTAGATTGTCGTATTCCGAAGCTCGTTCAGCAAAGTAAAGTAGAACCCGGAGCTCTCAGGAGCTTCTTCATGATGTTCTCTGGCTGGCAAGTTGATGTTCTGGATTTTAGTAGTGGCGACTATGTTATTGATGCTCTCAATCGAGTTATCTACGCTAGAGATTCGGTGTAGTTTTTGTAGTGTCTACTTCCTCGTTGTCTTGGTGAAGATGTCTTTCATTTGATTAAAGAGAGTTTGCTCCTGCACCATCTAGTCTCCTTGCATATTGTTGTTTCCTCCATGTAATAGTCAAGTAGAAGTTACTTTTTCATGCAGATGTAGAAGAATTCTTTGTCTTCACGCAGGTATAAAATCTTCATGCACCAGTGCATTATACTTCCACACACCTTTTGTTTTAAATTTGCTATAGCAAATAAAACAAAAATCATAACAATAGAATTAGATTCAATCTTCCACGCATAAGTATGTAGCTTTCTCCCACGCTGATCTAACTCTTTATGTGGGTTTTTTCCAAAGGAAATGATTCATGGGGTTTGTAGAATAATAAATCTCACAAAAATAAATTATCCTTCCACTTTCCAAGCAGCAAGTAGCTTCTGGTCTGTTCGTCCTCCATAAAGGTAAGCAAATTAGTCACACAGAAGAAGATTTTAAGATTCTTTCATGTAGGAACTACAAATCTACTCTCCACGCAAGTGTCAATTTTCATTGCACTAAGGAATAAAATTCCATGCACTGTTCTCCTTCTATACGCTGTGAAACAAGTATAGATCCTCACGCAGGTTTTGGTGCATGCAGCTCCATGCACTTGTCTCCTACTACACACACTTTTCTCCTGTCTCTTTTCTAAAATCCTCTCCCACGTATGCAAGACAAAGACTCTTCCTTCAGATTTCTAAGTAAAGAGTTTTTGTTGAAAATAAAGCCAGACTCCACACATAAATAGTGAAACGGATAGTGAAGAATCAATTCCACTCAGCAAGTGGATGAATATTCCAATAAAAAAAATATCAGATCGCTCCTCAACACAGTACAAAAATGTGTAAGCCTTTCTACACACAAAATAGAAGAATTATTCCATGCACGCAAGTCGCCTTTTCATCCCCTACGTTAGACTTTTCTCCTTCAGATGCACAGGAAAAGATCAAGTTTGCTCTGATACAAAAATGTAGGAAGAAGATAGATGACAATAATTTGGAGTAAATAAATCTCAACAAATTTTTTTATTATGAAGAAGCGCGTACATTATATAGGAGAAGCAATAAACAATATTCCCCTAAAATTAAGGAGGAAGATATGGATGAAGGTGAGAGAATAATGGAATACAACAAGGAAGAGATAATAAAGGGATAATAGAAAACAAACACACCTAAAATATAAACTATGCTACGTATGGTAACAATAGAGCAGGTGAACTGTTTAATAGAATGTCTTAAAAACAATATGGTTTTGTGGACAACATTGACTACACGATATACATTAATTTTTTTTTTGTTTGGGTAAAAGGACAGTGAGAAGGATTAGGAAAGACACTCATGAGAGTCTTTGAATTTAACAATACCTACAATTGTGAGATGAAGTTTGAGTCTAGAGAAGCCATTGAACTCCACAAAAGTATATGCATGTTGTGGCTTGTGCATTGTGCTAATGAGGGGTGCAGTAAGGTATTTTTTGTAGAATTTGTACGGTTGCATTTTTTCTTTGTTCTCCAATACTTACAGAAGCAAGAAGCATCCGTTGGAGATATAATGCATCATATTATATTGCTAGAGAATATCACAACGTGAATCACTTTGTTTTTCCATTATAAGTTTTGTGTTGAAAGGGGATTGGCTGCTAGAAGGGCTAAAATTTGCTAGTTGAAAAGGCTTTAGAAACATGAAATAAATATAGCCATACAATGTCTTATTTGTAGGATATGTACAAATGGTGTTCTAAATGAGGTTGTAATTTTTCCCAAGAAAATCCCCAACTAAGAATGGCCTCATGGAATGCAACCATTGCTCGATATGTATGGTTGGGGTACATGAAAAAATAAAAGGATTTAGAAACTTTCAGGTTGATGCAATCGTGGGAACTTAGAAAAGGACATGGAATGGTATTTGTTAAACGGGGATACCACAACCAAACTTGGTCTAATGGATGATCTTTGTGGATAATGGTCTAATCATTTTTTGTAATGAGAATAAAATCCTTCTAGAAAATGCAAAGGTGGAATTGTGGATGCACGCGGATTGTCTAGTGGAATGTTGAAAGTGTGTGGGAGTCTTGTGGAATGCACGTAAACCCTCCTGGAACACCACTTACACTAGAGATGCTGGTATTTCTATGCATGGTCTCCTTACCTTTATCTCTTATAATTTTTTTAATTTGGTTATTCATTTGCAATAAAGTAAAATTATTAAACTATTTTATACTAAAAAAATTGGACATTTAAACCAGACGAGTAGTGTTATCAATAAAACAACACCTCATTTTTTGCTACCAACTTATAATTTAAACCTCAACCATGTCGCGACGATAACCTCATACATTGCTAATCCCAGGGCACAAAAATATGGTACTCATGTCCTTTTTTTTTGTGAGAGCTAGACGAGTTAACTAAAACAACAATTTCTATCTACCTTGCAAAGTTACAAAAATCACAATTCCTAGAGACTTACAAAACAACACTTTGAGCCCCGTAAAGGAGATGTCAAATGTCATATGTGTTATTTGTTATGTAGAGACTTAAATCAAGCATTAGCTCGACCTTGGTGGACCGTTTGTACTCTTTTCGGTGTTCCTCAGGGAGCCTTATTATTCCGTTTCACACTTTTAGGAAACTTCCAAAACTAAAAACGTTGGATTTCATTTCGACTTGCCATTTGAACCCTGACCAACAAAAAGCTTGCCCACCTTCACAAACCTTTAGTATTTTTATTAGATAATTACCTAGAACCATCTGTTTGGAAAACAATCAATCTTCTAGTTAGTTTGGCTATGGCATTTTGTAGCCCTCTGGTCGCAATTTGACTAGGTAAGACTGAATTAATTATGATCGGTGGCTACGGAATACCCATCTCCATTTGAAAACCATTTGTCAGTTCTTAGTCCTGTCAACTCTGATGAATTATCCATATATAGGGGAGCTTGTAGGAAACTTCTTGTTGCAAGTTTGTCCATCAACCATTATTTTTGGACGTGGTTTTCTGAGCCCTCTAGCTAAATTTTGATCAGTTGTAACTAGGCCAATTACAATTGATGGCTTTGGAGAATTGGCCACCAATCGTAAATGATTTTCCAGTTCTGAATTCCATAAGTTCTTGTGAAATTTTTGTGTATAGGGAGACACGTAGAAACTTATCCATGGGTTTTTTGTCATTAGAAGGGAACATTTAAAGGTGGTTTCTTAGCCTCTGAGCCTAAATTGAACATTTTTACAACTAGCAGGAAAACATAAAAAGAAGTTGTAGGACCATTGTTTGGTTACTAAACCCTCGTAGAAACCTGTTGACACTTGTAACTAACTTTTTGAGACTCTGTCATGTGACTTGTGTGAAATTAAACTTTTAGAAAAATAGAGGTTCTCTCTCTCCTTGGTTAAGAAATGAAGTGAAATGAAATGAAATAAATATGTGTCTCTAACCCTCTCCTTTTGAATGTAAATTATTATTCTTATGTAAATGGAAAAACATAAAATGTTAATTATGATAGATCTAGGTGGATGTGATGCTAGATATTTATCGTTGATTTCATGCTAACATGGTTTTGCAGAATGGAAGTAAAATGAAAAAAAAACACAGTATAGTTCATTGTTATTATTGTAATTTATATATGTTACTAGAAAATGTATATATGCATAATGTAATTTCCATGTAATAGAAAAGTTTATATTTGAAATTTGGTAACATGTATGGGATGCTAGTTTTAGGGATGCCTTGGGAAATGTGCATTTAATCATAAGTGTCATTTCAATTCAAATTTACGTATGGTAAAAGGTTGGATATATATATTTTAAATGAATTTCAATTTAACATCTTGTAGTGATTTTCCAATGTGCAATAGATGATTAAATAATTGGTGTTGTGTCGCTTACCTTGAAAATGTAATAAAGGAATCTAACCACAATAGTCAACCCTAGCATTAATTTTATGTATAACTACTCTTCCTTTGTCATTTCTCTTAGCATAGAAAACTAAAACCTTAGGACAAAATAAAATCCTTACACTTGGTAACACCTTCTACAATGAATAAATAAGATCACAAGTATGAGTTTATTGTCATAGCTTGTATGTTTAGCATCATCCTCGCAAAACCAACAAATAGGCACGACATGGTACAACATTATCGAGAGTATGTGGTTCCCTTTCAGGATTGGAAACCATGTGTGTAGTAAGGATAATGTAATTTTTCTTAAGGTAGCACTCATCGGAACCAACATTAAACTTAGAGTAAAACCCTCTTGGATTGACACAAATGGAGCTAGTCAAATAGTTATCCTATGACTTAAAATCTTGTTAATGATCTCTTTAGTTCGTCACACGCACACACACACACACACACACACACACACACACACACACACACACACACACACACACACATATATATGGGTTACCTTGGTTACTACCTATTGGTGTTCAATTTGATCTCACCTCATTTGTTCTTAAAATTTCTCAATCTCCCTAGTTCGTCGTATTTTCTATCTCCCCGAATGGATACGTACAAGTTTTATCTTTACCAGGGTGTTATTGTAAATCCTTCTCTATGGTCATGGATTGTTGTCGAGCCATGAATTATTTGTAAATTCTTTGTCCTTGAAGAAAGATTCAATTGTGGGCACAAATGGTGATTTTCCCCTACATGTTATTGTTCGATGAGAGTGTTTTCCCCGTCAAATTTTATCTCATCATCTTCATCTATGCGTTATATTTTGATTAGATAAGGAAAGTTGGGTCTATTTTATAGCTTGTAAATTTTTGCTATGTTTGCAAATAGATCAATTTGGCCCTACGGCCCTGTTGAATTCTAATTGGCTAGTCAAATTTATAAAGGCAGAGTGAATTTCTCTTTTTTTCCCCAAAGGTGTGTACATGTTCATTTTTAATTGGTTGTGGCTCGGCTGGTATTTTTGGGGAAATTTTCAATTTTGGTCACATTTGTAAAAAATACTAAATAGGCCCCATGGCCCATATAGTCTAGGATTTTCTATTCAGCAAATATGAAGTTGTAGGGAACAAGTCTTACTTTCACCCGATGAAGGACACGTGGCAGTTTTTCATGTTACAAGCGAGGAAGTGGGTTGGTGGAGCACTTTGAAGTTTTTTGGCTGAGCATTGAAAAGTCAAAGTAGAGAGGTGGGTCGCCAGAGATTTTTGAAGATTTTTACCTTTTTTTGAAAAGGAGAAAAGTATAAAAATGAAGCGCGACTCCGCTGGGGCCCACATCAAAAGATAAAAGCAGGAAGCGGGTCACCGGAGGAATATTGGAAAAATTTCCTTGTTGTAATAAAGAGTAAAATTGCATAAATGAGTTGCGACTCCATCAAAGGCCCAGATTAAGCCACATGTTGAGCCCATATTTCAAAGGTGGAGGGGCGGGGAAAAATGTGAAAATTGCACATTTTCTCCAAAATTTATAAAATGCAAAAGGCACCCCCAGGTCCATTTTGGCTCTAATCTTCCATGTGGATGGTTCTAATTTAAAGTGGTAAAAGGACATAATCAATAGTTATGGCATGATGCGTATGGTTTTACCACCATTAACATTCCACGACTTCAGGGGATGTAAATACCCATCATTTTTTATGGTGAATCTGAATTATCTCTTGTCGTTTATATTAGCAAAGTGCAATTGAAGTGTTTTAGAGCTCGAATTTATAAATCTGAGGAAGTGCAAGAGTAGATATTTTGAAATAGAGTTACTGAGGAACCTGCAAAAAATAAATTACCAGATCCAACAAAGTAAGTTGTAGAGGAAAGAATGGGAAAAGGATGAAATGATGGAGGTTGCATGCATGAATGATGAAAATGTGCTCCCAGTTAAAACAATGATGGAGACTTTTGCAATGATTCACCTTTTTGAACAACTTGCAACTTTTTTTTGCAAACCTGTTAAACATCATTTTCTGCAAATCATGAAAAAATATGTAACAAAAATAGGCTCCTCGAATATTATTTTGTTGGGGAGAAATCTTGGATGTAAATTTAGTGCTATAAAAATCATGCTTTAGTCATGCAAAGGGTCGGGGGTTGAATTCTTATGAGAAAATTTGAGAAAGCCCATCTTCCTGAGAGACCATCTGAGAAACCTGTTAATCTCTTCTATTTTAGATTCGATCATGTCAAGTTGGTTGCAAGTGTACAACCATATACAAGCTCTGAGATTTTTCAAGAAACCTTCCCCTATTGATGAATCTAATCAAGTTGGAATTAATCTGTGTTAATCTTGGCAAAATTTGTTTCGTCTTTATTTCAGAATGTTTTCAAATGGTTTTGAAATTTCTGTTGCAATCTTGTGTTTAAATCACTTTGAATCACGAAGGATCTCATCCTTGTGATAGTTTAGTGGCATTTTCAATTTGATTATGAGAAGAGCCTTCATCCTATAGTTAAATAGACAGTTTAAAATCACTTTACTGTCATTTTTTTTTATAAAGATTATCTATAAGCCTTTGAGTGTATCTTAGGTGTGACGAACTAGGGGTATTTAATGTTTAATTGAGTCTTTATCTTGAGCCTTCATGTTAAATTCTTAATGATTGTGTGAAACCGTGCAAATATGGGCCTCAGTTGATGCACACCTTCTGGTTGAAGGAATATTTTAGATATTCTAAAGCATTCTATCATTTAGTTTTCCAATTTTTGTGAAGGTTCTCAAAGATATAGAAAAATTAAGTTTATCCTGCTTAATCTCGCATCAAATATTATTCAAAAACAATGAATCCTACGTGAACTACCCCTATTTTCCCTGTATGTCCACAAATGAATAAATTATACTACCAAATTATGTAGAAGAAATCAATATTCCATAATGTCTTTAGTAACCTTAACCTTTTTAGAAAATATCACCATTCTTTAGAAGTGACAACTCGTGAGAGTTACATTGTGGTGCATTGATCATATTTTCTCAAGGTTTCCTTTCAAATTTGTGTAAATAAGGTTATCTTCATTCTCCTTCACCAATAGAGGTTAAAATGTGGGTCCTATGACCCTGGTTGAAAGGCACAACCTAAAGTAGTGAGGATAGATAAAATCCTTTTGAAGGTACTATCCATTTATCCAATATCTGAGTGATAAAGAGCCAGTTGAATCACCTCCCCAGCTATAAAATGATATACATGATGATTTATATGTCTCTAGGCTTCTTGTTAAATCTGTGATGATGCTCGGCTTACAAAGGAGTATCAATTTGGATACCAACACCAGATTGGTGCCGTTGCTGGGTATTCTTCAATTTGAACAGGCATTCTCATGTCGGCCCTGGTAATTTTTTTTACATGATCTAAGTGAAAATGCGTTATTTAAACATCATCCTTTGTTGAGATCTGTAAGATTTGCGAAGTTACAAGTTGTGTGCAATATCTCCAGTTTCTAGTGGTTATTGCACTAAATTTATATCATCAGTGACAAATACTAGTAGAGGAAGGTCAGATCTGCTAAGATTTGTAGGAATTAAACGTTCTGATAGATATTTGACAAGTCATTTATAGTGCATTTGCACAACTAAGGTGAAAATCCTTAGTAGCGACTCCTTGTTGATTTAAATTTTGATAAATAGCAGTGCCTTAACCTATATTAAGTGAGATCTGTCACTAATCTATGTAAAGCTGGAAGGAAGAATATATTTCTTCACTAAAGACCCTACCAGAAAGTTGTTTCCAGAACTGGGAAAGATGAATTCAAAAGGAAAATGAGTTTGGAAAATACTTGGATATCAAGAATCAAGAAAAGAGTTATCCATTATGGAAAGTGATCAACCTGCGGTTGAGGATTACCATTCTTCTTCAAGTGATTCTGAATCAGGTGATTTTCATATAGATCTCAATTCTCCAACTAGAGAGGGTCCTTCATTTGTGTCTGATAATTGTGCTTCTCAGTATGTCCTTGTATTTTCCAAAGTTGACAAGGTTCTCCACGAAACATAGTCTTGAGAGGACATTCATTTTGAAAATTATACTCCTGTGTTCCAAAGACCCCCTTGTCCCTCATCATTTTGTTTATCCTGTAAGATCACCTCCCCAAAATAACATGGCCCAGCCCCCACACAAACCTTCATTTGTTTTGAACACTTTTGGTCTTATAGATTTTAGAGGTATGGTTGGATATCCAAATGTAGTGCCACAATATGTTAGAAATATATTGCCTAAATTTCAAGGGAATAATGCTATCACTAGCGATCAACATTTAAATTTTTTTGTTCATATGATGGAATAATTTGAGATTGAATATGAGGATGTGTCTATAAAATTGTTTATTCATACTCTTGAAGAGGATGTACGCAAATGGTATGAATCTTTACCAGATAACTCAATAGACTCATGGACAAAAATGAAAAAATCTTTTAGATTTCCTAGGTTTCTTTTTTCTGAAAAGGGGTCCATAAAAAGGTCTTTAAACGGAGGAGATGAAAATGGGCCGACACAAATGCCATTTGAAAATATTAAGAAGAATCCTAATGAATCTGTTCATGAATTCAATACTCGGTTTAATAATACCTTGAATAGGCTACCTGTGATTTTAAGGCCAACTGATGTTTCTTTTCTGATAAAATATTCTGATGCTTTTGACAAAAAGGATGCCTATTATTTAAGGGAAAAAAACCCAGGAAATTTGAGGCAGGCCTTCACCATGGCTTTGCAGATTGAAAATAACATCAAGGAAGTTGGTAAGGCTCCTAAGAGGGAAGGTATAAAACTAATCAATCTAGAAAAGCCTCAGTCAAGTAATCTTTGGGTCTAGAAGAGGTTATAACAAATTTGGCCAGAGTTGTTAAGGAAATATCCTATAAACTGGCAAAAGTAGAGAAAGGAATTGGACAAAGTTCCCAAGGTTAGCATAAAGCACAAGGTCAAGAAATATTTGAAAATCATCCTAGAGGTGATCATAGATTAGACGATATGGGTAAAGGGCCAGTGGGATCAGGAAATAGACAATCCCAACCCTGGGAAATCAGATTGGTGCCTGATCCTTTAGCTACCAGAGTTGCTAACTGTAGAAGAAGCCAATGAAATTGAGTTGTGTGATAGATGTTTCTTTCCACATGACCCATGTGATGAAGAAAAATAAGTTTAGGAAGAAGATAATGAGATAGATGATGATTCATGCATGATGGATTCCTCTACAAGTTCACAGCAGTGAGCAACCTCAACTAAACTAATAACTACCAGAACTACTACCAATTTTTGGGATTTCATTCACCGAGTATTACCTCTTCCTCCCACTCATAATTCTAAAATTTATATGGTACAATCTTTTGAGTTACCTAATAATGATTTTGAGTACTTAAGGGAATTAATGACTAAAAAGTATGATGGAGGAATTCCTTCAGAAGAGGACATAAAGTTGTTAATGAATGCAACAGTTTCCCAAGAAAAGGAATACAATACCAGGAGTAAGGTTTTCAAAGGGGAAAGGCCTCAAGTAAAACCAAAAATTCCAGTGCTTACCAGTATCCCTAAGGAAACCCCTTAAAAAGATGCATCTGGAAAAGGATTTTTCACCCCAAATAAAAATTTTGTTCCTCCCCATGCTCAGACTGTGAAGACTCCCATATTATTAGATGAAGTTGTGAATCCTCCTCCTAATACTGCCTTACCCAAGTATGTTCCTTGTGACATATCCCAAATCTTGAGTTAGATCAGGATTTATGTTCCTATTGTTGAATTTCTTAGAATCCCTGAGCATAGGAACAAAGCATTGGAATATTTGGGGCTTGAGGAAGAAAAGGTCACCCAGGGTAAAAAATGTAAATAAAGTAGAGGTTCCTCCTGCCATTGCAGAATTAGAAAAACCATAAGCATTAGAGGAATTGGGTGAACCACCTGTGGTTTATTTGGGAACTTATCTGGTTGAGTCTCAGCTGAATGTGGATCCTTTTTTTTCTGCTTTGATTATTAAGGATAGACTGTTATATAACTGCATGTTTGATTCAGGAGCATCATGTAATGTAATGCCTCTTAAGTTCATGAGTGAGTTGAATCTCAAAGTAACAACATAGCTTATGGGAAATGTACTGCCATGGATTCAAGAGAGGCGTCAAGTAGTTAGGATGTGTGAAATGGTTTAGTTGTGTAATTGGTGGCATATCCAGGAAAGTACTTAGCTTTTAATGTAGTAATTTTGGGATTGTCCTACTAATTGGGGGATGTTATTATCCATAAAGTGGGCAGTGCATGTGGGTGGAAGTGTGCAAATGGATATGTCTTATGCCACCATACAAATTAAGGGTAGTCTTGTGAATTTACCCAGTGAAAATAAAATGTTATATCTCATTGATGACCCAAACAATGCTTCCTATGAAGTATTACACACACACACACACACACACACACACACACACACACACACACACACACACACACACACACACACACACACACACACACACATAGACACACTGATGTTGATAGCTCCAGTGTGCTATGTTGTTTTCTAGGCAGTATGAAATTGATCAATGCAGATATCCTGAGAAGATTGATTTTCCTGGGACTTTGATGTTTTATGAAAACTTGAGAGATGTTGAAAAACTTGACCCATAGGCACAAAGGGTAAGCCTGAAAAAATTGTGGTCAGATTTCAACTTGGATGGAGAAAGAGAAATAATCATATGACCAGTTATTAAAGACATATATCAGAAACTGCTTAGCATAGTCATATGCAAAATCGAAGGCATTTGAAAATAATCCTTCATTGTTTTTATCAGAAATCAGAGCATGCACATCATTGTATATTGTATAGTATTTTGGTTTAATTCTACTTTCATGTGTTATTCTATTTCGGTGTTCATATTTGTCACTGGTGACCAATTTTTGTTGGTTTCTCAGCTTCATCTTGAGGGATTTGGTTATTGTATTTCTGCTCTGCAAGCTTGTTCTTGACTCTGTTTGCCCAATGGATTTTTGGCACATGGTCTTCTCTATTATTCTTGTGGCATTTACAGGGAGTGCCCATCCCCAAGTTGGAGATGATGTTGGTGCTTGATTTTATCTCGCCCCATTTGTTCTAAAAAATTCCCAATCTGCCTAGTTTGTCAAATTTTCTATCTCCCTGAATGGATGTGGACAAGTTTTATCTTTACTAGGGTGTTATTGTAAATCCTTCTCTATGGTCGTGGATTCCTGTCAAGTCATGAATTATTTGCAAATTATTTTTCCTTGAAGAAAGATTCAATTATGGGCACAAATGGTGAAGTTACCCTACATTTTACAATTTAATAGAGCATGTTTTCCCCATCAAATTATATCTCTGCATCTTCAGCTATGTGGTCTATTTTGATTGGATGAGGCACGTTGGGTCTATTTTATAACTTGTAAGTTTTTTTCTATGTTTTTAAAAAGATCAATTTGGCCCCGTGGCCCCGTTGAGTTCCTAATTGGCCAGTCAAATTTATTAAGGTCAGAGAAAATTTCTCTTTTTTTCCTTGAAGGTGTATACGTGTTCATTTTTAATTGGTTATGGCCTGGCGGGTCTTTTTGGGGAAATTTCCCACTTTGGTCACATTTGTAAAAAATACCAAATTGGCCACATGGACCCGATAGTATCTGATTGGTTATTCAACAGATATAGAAGCGGTAGGGAAAAAGTCTTACTCTGACTCCTGAAGAAGGACACATGGCAGTTTTTAATTTTACAAGTGGGGGAAGCGGGTCGAGCGGAAAATTTTGAAGTTTTTTGCCTCTTTGTACAAGGGATAAAAGTTATAAATTGATCCACAACTCCTCTGGGGCCCACACTAGAAGCTAGAAGTGGCAGGGTAAAATTCTTACTTTGACCCCAAAGAAGGACACGTGGCATATTTCCAAGTTACAAGCAAGGAGGCTGGTCACTGGAGCATTTTGCAGTTTTTTTCCCTTTTGTACAATGGAGAAAAGTATAAAAATTAAGCGTGACTCCGCTGGGGCCCACATCAAAAGATAAAAGTGGGAAGTAGGTCGTCAAAGGAAAATTGGAAAAGTTTTCCTTTTTGTAATAGGGGGTAAAATTACATAAATGATTCGCGACTCTATCAAAGGCCCAAATTAAGTCATGTGTCGACCCCGTATGTCAAAGGTGGAGGGGTGGGGCAAAATGTGAAAATTGCACATTTTCTCCCAAAGTCATAAGATGCAAAAGGCACCCCAAGGCCCATGTTTCGGCTCTAATATTCCATGTGGACGACTCTAATCTAAATTGGTGAAAGGATAGAATCAAAGAGTTATGGCAGCGATACATATGGTTTTTACCACCGTTAACATTCCATGACTTCAATGGGATGCAAATACATATCATTGTCTTTCATGATGAATCTGAATGATTTATTTTTCTTTCTATCAGCAAAGTACAATTGAAGTTTTGTGGAGTTCAAATTTGTGAATTTGAGGATGTGTAAGAGTTGATATATTTAAACAAAGTTACTTGACGCACCTGCAGAAAACAAAATACCATATCTAGCAAAGAAAATTGATAGAGGAAAGAATAAGGAGAAGGAAGCTGCAGGAGAATTATGGATGAAAAACATGTTGCACGATAGGATGATGACTGGATGCTCCCAGTTATAACAATGATGAAAATATCTGTAAATGATTCACCTTTTTGCACTACCTGAAAATTTTTTTGTTGTAAATCTGTTAAACATAACTTTTATGGAAATCATGATAAAATATGTAATAAACAAAGGTTCCTTGAATATTATTTTCTTGGGAGAAATATTTGGTGTAAATTGAGTGTCATGAAACGCATGCTTTAGTCATGTAAATGGTCAGGGTTTGAATACTTACAAGAAAATTTGAGAAAGCCCATCTTCTGAGAGACCATTTGAGAAACCTGTTAATCTCTTATGTTTTAGATTTGATCATTTCAAGTTGGTTACAAGTGTATAACCATTGACAAGCTCTGAGATTGTTTAAGAAACCTTCCCCTGCTGATGAATCTAATCAAGTTGGAATTAATCTGTGTTAATCTTAGGAAAATTTGTGTCTTCATTATTTGAAAATGTCTACAAATAGTATTTTTTGTTCCTATTGTAATCTTGTGTTAAAATCCCTTCGAATCACACAGAATCTCATCCCTGTGATAGTTTAGTGGAATTTTCAATTTCATTACGAGAAGAGCCTTCATCCTGTAATGAAATAAAAAAATTCAAATCACTTTACTATCATTTTGTTGATAAATATTGTCTATAATCCTTTGAGTGTATCTTAGGTGTGAGGAACTAGGGGTCTTTAATGTTTAATTGAGTCTTTAGCTCAAGCCTTCAGGTTAAATTTTTGGAGATTTGAAACCGTGAAAATATAGGCCTCCATTAATGCACACCTTCTGGTTAAAGGAATATTTTAGCTATTCTAAGGCATTCCGTCATTTAGTTTTCCAATTTTTGTGAAGCTTCTCAAAAATTTGGAAAAATCAAGTTTATCCTACTTAATCTCCCACAGAAAATTATTCGAAAACAATGAATCCTACCTGAACTACCCTTGTTTTCTGCGTATGTCCACAAATGAATAAATTCAACTGCCAAAATATGTAGAAGCAATCAGGATTCCATAATGTCTTTAGTAACCTTAACCTTGTTTAGAAAACATCACCATTCTTTAAAAGTGACAACTCATGAGAGTTAAATTATGGTGCATTGATCATATTTTCTCAAGGTTTCCTTTCAAATTTTTGCAAATTAGGATATATTCGTTCTCCTTCACCAACAAAGGTTACAAAATGGGTCCTCTCACCCTAGTTGAAAGGCACAACCTAAAGTAGCAATGATAGATCAAATCCTTTTGAAGGTGCTATCAATTTCTCCAACATCTGAGTGACAAAGATCCAGCTAAATCACCTCCCCAGCTAAAAAATAACATACATGATGATTTATATGTCTCTAGGCTTCTTGTTAAATCTGTGATTATACTCATCTTGCAAAGGAGAATCAATTTTGATGCCAACACTACCAATTTAACACATTGGTCTTTCATGAAGGTCATTTACAATAAATGTTTAATTTTACCTTAAACTCATATATAGTTGTGGCATTGATCCTTAGGTACAATTGTAATTAAACCAAACCTTGGATGACTAAGGGGTTAACTTATGGGTGGAAATTGTTTATAACTCATAGCAAATGCAATTTTATTTTAAATTAAGTTGACTTAAGAGAAATGTAAAAACAAAAAAAGGTCTTGTTAGCCCTTATTCATGGTTTCCCTTTGTACCCTAGTTAGTGGCCTAAAACCAAACAAAGGTAGTAGGTGATATTCCTATGATTTATGTCATGGTGGGATTCAAATGACAAAAGTGGAAGTCTTTGTTTCAGCATGTATTTAATATTGTAGGGTATAAGAGAAAATAATTGGTATGTCTCGTGCTAGGTTAAACTCCTTGTAGTAATAAATCCATTAGTTAAAATTATGTAATATTTTTTTTTACAATTGTTATAAAACAATGCCAATAATGAGACCTTAGTGCGATGTAAGAGTAAAGCATATAAGAGTAAAACGAGATTTGGTGTTAGAAATAATGTCACTCTTGGAGTCCTTGTAACTCAATTAGACATTTTCATGTCTTGAAACGAATATGAATTTCCCTTGGTGAGATCAAACTTCGTGAAAACAAAAGATATATATATATATCCAAATAAAATTTCTTGATTTGGCAATCTGGAATGGATTCAAAAAGTTATTGAACTATATTCACTATGATAGGGAAATAAAATATCATGATTGAATAATGTTTTTGGGAACAAGTATCTTTAATCTAAATCTCCCTTAAGTCGCAAGATTTATTTCTGGGCATCACGTCAAATTCTCTTGTGTAGCAACGGTAAAATTCAAACATTGAATAAAAATTTGAGAAGCATAATATCAACATAAGAACAAGAGAATTATGATCTTTGTATGCAATTTTAAATATGGCAAATAATTTCATAAGTTATGGAGATTGTCGTAAGGGATAAAGAATCAAATTTAATGGTCAAACTATAAGTTGAAAGGGAAATGAATTTGAGAATATGTAGAGGATAAAAAGGAGAAAATTATGCTTGGATAATAATATATTTTTTGAAATGCTAATCATAAGTAAGATGTAATCATGGTAATGATGTGTTATGGGTTGGCCAACCCTTAGGTCCCTTTTTATGGTTGGGTCATTACTAACATTCATTGATTGTCGAAAGTGTGGCATTGTCATGTATATGGTGTTGTCATGTTTCTATGTGAGTTGATGACTTGTGTAAGTGTCTTATGTGGTGTTAATTTTATCTATTGGAGCCTATGTGGTGTTGAGTATTGAGCATTTAAAGTAAAAAATCATTATTCTAGTTTTTTTTAACTATTGTATTTATGTGTCCAAATTGTGGCTATTACACATATAGAATATATAAACATGTCATACACCTACATCAGATTCTCTTATCAACAATCATGTCTTTGACTAGACATACTACATTGAGTCACCTCTAAATACTAGTTGGATCCTTTCCTTGACTTCTTTTGACCGGACAAATGGCAACTTTCAACATAAATCTTCATCTTTCTCCAACTATTCTTTTCTTTGAATTACAAGATTACCTTGTAGATCTTCTCAATGTATCCCTTGCCACATATCCTCCACCTTGTAGAGCCATCCATTTGATTGTAATTTTTCCACCAAGCTACGTTTGATGGATTCGTCAAGTTTCATCCTAATTAGGAAGTAATAATATTTCAAATGGCTCAACCTTTAAAACTAGTAGAACTTGTACAAATTGTTGTAAGGATACTATAATGGAGAATAAATGTCAGATCTATAAATAATGTTTAATATTTATTTTAGAATAAAATATGATTTTTTAGTACATTTAAAGTTCATTTAATATCTAATTACATGTTTAATTCATTAAAAAAAATCAAGTTTTCAAATAATGATTGCCATTTTGGTTGAGATTGTATAATATTTTTGTCTGACTCAGACATATGGTTAGAAATTTTACGAAATCTACCACAAGAATTCAACTATGGTGCAATGTCTATGAGGTCAGGTATTTTTTCATCTATAACTATTCTCATGACACTTTCGATTGAAGCCCAATGTTTCACCAATATCATTCCGATAGCTCATGCATTTTTGTGTTCATTAGAGTAACAATTAGAAATAATGCCTTATGTTATAAAATTTAGGAAAAGTGTATTTATTATTTACGCTGATTTTGTAGCCTTTTTCCTTGTAATTAGAGTGAAAGTTGAATATCGATTTTATTTTTAAATGCTTCACACATAGTAAAGAAATGGTGTAATGAATATGGAGAAATTTAAATTAGATAGCACAAAGGATTGTAGCCTTAGAAGGATGCAACTAAGTTTCCATATTATATGCTCTATAATTTATGAAAAATGCACGTAACATATTGGTATAGAGGGATTAAGACCTAGGCAAACTAGGTAATTGCCTAGGGTGCTAACATTTTGGGGACACTATTTTATGTTATTTTATTATGGTTTTTAAAAGGATTAGATCATTTTATGGCACTAAATATTAGTGGCCAACCTTTTATACAAATTCAATTAATGTTATTGAAAATAAATTTAAATTTACATTATTCTATATAAATATTTTAGTAGGCGGAAAAAAAATATGCAAGTGGCTTTTTTATATTATTATTAATTTAAACTCATACTAATGTATTTTTCACATTTTGTATTGTTTTCAAGTCTTGGAATTTTTTTTTGGAGAAAAGACCAAAAAAGGTAAATATGTAAAGAACACAGGAAAAAAAAGTTTGGAATATATGAGAAAATGAGAATTATGATAAACTATATCTTAGAGAATTAATTACGGATTTTAGAAAAGAATATCTACAAAAAAATATCAGCAATTTTTTCTTCGATGGTAGATGCATAACATATCAAGTAAGATGATATTTGGTCATGGTTAATTAATTCTTCTACTTTAGATTTTTTAATGTACAAAACACATTAGCTCTATGTAACGCCCAATTTTTTTCCAATGAAACTCACGATAACCCGATAGCAAACAATGAAAATTATGATTTTTTTTTTTGGGAAAGGTTACAAGTCCTTAGCCAGGATTTTAATTAAATCCCGATTATAAAATTTTAAACATTTACAAGGCTGTCGGAACTAAAATAAAGACTAATATTTTAAACCGAATTTCAAAATGATGTTACGATTTAATTCTTTCTCTTCTAGACTCATATTTTATTTAAATAATCCTCATTTAGCTTTTCTTTATTTAACTCCATTAATTCCCTTTGAATTTATTATTTAAATGCATATTAGAAATTCTAAATTTAATTATACAAGGATAATAATCTTGTAGTGTTAATGGCATGCACATTATTATAAATTCAATATCTCAAAAGGGGCAAGGTGCACAAACAAGTCTAACCCCTTAGGGCCCCATTTAACATTACACACACATCTTTTTATTTATTTCATTCCAACCTAAACACCCCATCACTAAAGTGATGTGGGGTTCATCCTGAACCATTAGATATAATCTATCTAAGCTATTAGATCTAGGTTTGGAAAATTTTACTCTAGATATCCTTATGGAATGCCATATATTCATTTCTTAAACACATTCTCTCAATTTCTCTTGTTTGATTTGCAGGTTAAGGAAGGAGGAAAAGATGAAGCCATGGATTATTGTTCCAAGATCAATGATGGATAAGCACAAGATAAATATTTTTTGCATCTCTCTCCTAGGATTTATTTGAAATCTGTTTATCATTTGTATTTTCTTATTCTTTTGTTTTCTTTTCTTTTTACCATATTCAGGTTGTGGGTATTTGCTCAATTTATTTTGGTATATTTAGATCATTTTAATGCAATATTATATATATACACATTATATATGTATATATGTGTGTGTGTGTGTGTGTGTGTGTGTACACTTTATATGAAAATACACACACATAGAGGTATATAAGTATATAGATCTATAAATTTTAGGCCGAATATAAGTTTCATGGTCTATTCTAAAAGATAAAGCAATATATATATATATAAATGTGTGTGTGTGTGTGTGTGTGTGTGTGTGTGTGTGTGTGTGTGTGTGTGTGTGTGTGTGTGTGTGTGTGTGTGTGTGTGTGTGTGTGTGTGTGTGTGTTACTAAGGATAGTTCAAAAAAAAAACTAATGAAACCGTGGTAAAAAGAAACACAGGCCATAAAAATTAATTGGCTGCTTCAATAAAATAGAAGGGGTTTGATTTTAATTTAGTTGGGCATTAAGTTGCTGAGGTTATAGTGTTAGGGCTAATAAAATTGGGGGGAGGGTCACAACCCACTTGACCACTAACATTTGTTTCGATATATAAAAAAAATCATTCCCTTAGTAATGTTGTGAACTTTCACTTAGCCAAATTTATTGGCTTAAAACATTATGACTTTGTTTGTTATTATTATGCATCATTATATATATATATATATATATATATATATATATGGATTAGGTAAATGTTACTTTTTATTATTAATAATATGATTATTTTGACATTATAAATTTATAATATAGTCAAATTGTGTTATTAATATACATTCATTGTATATAAATATTATGTTTTGTTTATTAATTTCTATTTTCGTTAATATAGCAATTTGAAAATTTGTGAGGGAGGGTAAATGTTGTAATTATAATTTTGTATGAATAAATTTTACATGCGTCAAGGTAATAATGATAATGCACAAATTTGTGTAGCTATCAAATTTAAACAAGTTACAACTTTCAAATTATTTTACATATTTATTTTAAGGGTATAATTAGTTGTAATTTAATCATTTACTTAAGAAATTTTTTATTGTTATAAAGGGGTAGTTGAATAAAACATATGGGGTAGTTAAATAAAATTGTACTTATAGTAGATGGAATGTAACCTTGCATTTGGTAGTTGAATAAAATATATTTGCACTCAACCATATTCATATGGGTAATGCACACAACAAAATGGGCTAGTAGGCAACACTCTCTATGCAAAAAAAAAATCTAATGAGGGAGAGAATCCTTCTTCCTCATTGGACCCCAAATGCCAACATGGAAGCAACGAGGGTTATTTAGACAACCACGACAACTCAAAAATTATTTCCACATACACATTCAATCAAGACATTCAATGCAATAACACAATACCAATTTTACAAAAACACGGACAAATAGCCAAACACAAATACTTCATTCTAAAGCCAAGGAGGAGAAAGGAACATGGACGTTCTTCTTATGCCTCCCAAGCTCTTGGGTGTCCACCTATGAGCCTCAAAAAAATCCATCATAATACACAACACTCTTATGCCTACCTCGAAGAATATACACAACTCTTATGCCTCCCTCAAGAAATCAATCCACTCTTATGCCTCCCTCATTCGTATTCTTCCCTCAAGAAAATAACATGATAAACACAAATAATATATATCAACAAGGTGAACATCCCAACCCAACTCCCTCCTAAAATACCCAATGAAATTTATCTTATGCCTCCCACAAGTTTTACCCCCATTTCCATTTCTCCCACAACCTAAGGATCAAATCTATTTCACACAATCCTAAAAAATAAAAAAACCATCATACCCACATATGAGTACAAAAAAATATCAAGCTAAAAACAAGGGTGAAGATCTACCTTAAAAATGGAGAGGATCAACCACAAAAAAATTGTAAGCCTTCCAAATTCCCAAGCAAGCACCATCCATTCCAAGCTCAAATCACTATTCTCAAGCAAGCTCTCCAAGAATTCCAATCATCCACCCCAAAAAATTAACAACTAACCCTCAAATCCTCACACAAAATGTTCAAATAAATACAAAAGAGGGACAAAGGGGTTATGTGGCTCCATGTAGGATGCCAAATTATCTCTCCTCCATCCCACATTACTAATGTCAAACCCAAACTCCAAAGCATAATAAATTGGTTGTTGGGGAAATGACCACCCTCTTACACACTCAACCCAACCCACACCACTTAAGGACAAAATTAAATACCCATGTAAGAAAAGTATAATTAATTTCTCTTTTCCTTCATTAAAACAAAAAATAAGAAATAAAATAAGTCCCTCACATCATAGGCCTAGTGGATGGGTAACTTTAAGAGGTGTATGACAAGCTCACTTGTCCCACAAGTCACCAAAATGTCCTAGAAGGTCAAAATCATAATTTCACTTGAAAGGTTGAGTACACACTACTTCAAAAAAAATTAAATTCATTCCAATCCAACACACATTAAGGCTATCAAATCACATTTATTTCCCCCCCTTTTTCACATCCTAATAAGCACAAGTTAAACATGTTCTAAATTAACTTAAGAGGGATGCTAAAAAATAACAATAAAAGTGACTCCACATACTAAATAAATATGAGAACTCAGTAATTAAATAAAATCAACAAGACAAAGTCACCAACTTACCCAAGATCACTATTAACGCCCACCCCCCAATGGGGACCTCCAAAAAATAAAAAAACCAATTATACACAACATATGAAGACACGAGTTTCCAAGGTGACCTATTGCTAATACCGCACCTTCCTTCGGTGTTGGTCTCCTATCCCCCGTAGTTTCTTGTGCTATAATTTCCTACAAAATCAAACAATACCTTTGCGGCCATCGTAGCCATATTAATGACGTCTGAAATCATAAAACTTGCATGCATATATACATAAAAATTTACATCATCCAATATCATGATTAAACCAATGTTAGAATCATGTAATTCACCAATCATTCAATTTTCTAACATTTTAATTCTACCAATACATTAATTTGTACTAAGATCACAACATAAACAATTTATCCATAGAAATATCCATAAATCACATCTAATATGTCAATACATTAATAATAGTTTGAAACATCGAATATTGATATATGAATCAAGACATATAAAATTCATCACAATAGTAAGATCATGTCACAATTCTAAAACGTCTATACTGTCTATCAAATAAGTAAGACAAGTGTATCAATGTCTCATCTAGCAGTGTATAATATCTAGTATGCGATATCAATGTCTAGGGATCCAATATAGAGTGAGTAGATACATAACAATATATAAAATAAGTAACGATATCGCAATCAATGTGTAACAAGGAAACCATTTTAGATCATCATCGTATCCTTAGATTCCCACCAAGGTCCATAATACAACCATACAGCCAAAATAACAATCAAAACGCAATAATACTCATGATTTCCCACACATCTTATTAATATGCTAACTAGAATACAAAAGCAATGGTTCAAGATTAAAATCAATTTGAAATTGATAACATGGTTCAATTCAATGTTGAAGAGGAGTGGGCATTACATCCCCCTCCCCTTAGATTTAACTTCCACCCGGAAGTCATTAGGAGATAAGAGGTAGGGAACAATGCAAAAGAAATAGGATCACACCCTTTTTGAAATTTCTTTGCTTTAAACAAGAGTGGGTCTACATAACCCAAGTTTGGTCTAATGAAATTAAACAAGAAGAAGATAGATTGAAAGGGATTAGTCTCTAAGAATGTCTTCAAGTAAAGGTCGCATAGCATTTAATTCTATATAGAGTAACTCTACGTGCTCAACCAAGCTACAACACAGAGCATCTAAACATGAGAAATTGCCAATGGAATCTCAAGAACAACCACCAAACTAAAATAATAGTAGGGAGAAGTCCATGGACTCATGAATGACCACACAGTTACCCATGGATACAACGTACTGCAATAATAAAATGTTAATACTTCCACTTAGGCTGGGATACAGCTTCAGAAGTGCGTCATTTAGACAAGGCTAACAAATTACCAATCATGACCATCAATTTTGTACAAGAAAACATGTCTACTCAAAGGTCTCAAAAATTCGGAGATCACATAAAATGGGGTTTAAAAACAAGGAAGATGCACATAAATTAGCAAAAAAACGTTTACATTCTTGTAACTATTGATTAGAAGTTACTTTTATAACTCAAAAGGGTTCAATTAACTTTTCATGATAAAACTAGAGAAAATTCATGAGGACAAGGTTTTCTATAACTTGAATTTGCACTCAAAGTCGAACACACAACACTAACCTGATTTTAGAAACGTTAAACACTTATATAATATTCCACTTAGGAGACAACCCTCACACAAACTAACATACCAGACAAAAGATACATCAATCACCCTATAAAATATAATGGAATTTAATTATTTTAAATACTTTCCAAGCTCGAAATACTCATAAGAGAGCACTTGCTTAATTCATAGCACAAAATAGCACTCAAGGGAGTTTCGAATAGAAAGATAGGTAGCAAGAGTGTCTACTACAATCTACTAGCGTATCACACCAAAATTCAAGCAACAGATTATAAAATCATCATGCGACTTCTTTATCCCCAAAGTAAAAAGGGAACAAACATCAACGAGGGTTCTTCGAAGAGAAAAATAAGGAACTCCCCAAGATTCTTTCATATCCTTAACATAAGTTGCCTAGATTTACCAATAATGTAGGTCACCAAGGACTAAATCACCACAGAAGGAGGTTTCCTTTCTACAACAAACAAGAGATAAAACCCGCTCCTAACAGACCACAACTCACACTCATCGAAGCAATGAGGGAACAAGTGCACGACGACCCAAAAATCCTACAAGGGAAAGCACATACAACTATGAAGAAGGAAGTACTATGCAACTAGAACGCATCACTATCAACAAGGTGTTTCACAAATCTGGGTGGGTAGAAAGAACAAAAGGTTCAAGTTATATATTGTACTTAGTACACATAAAAATTACTCATTTTATAAACCAACTATTAAGTCAAAAGTTGTAGTTTCACTTGCTAAGAACTTTTCTTACAAGTTTTCTTAATTAAAATCTTCCTTCTATTATGACATCACATACCTGAGTTATTCATGAGCACCACTAATGTTGGCATGATATCATGGCCTTTCTGTATAGGACGAAAATTTCTTAATTTTTCATTCTAGAGAAGGTAAATGGAAAAAAAGTTTATCTTTTATTTTCCACATAGTTTAATTTCTTCTAGTAATCTACCAAGATTATAGCAACGAACCATTTTCCATTTCCTAATGTTCAATTTTATTTGTTAAGTTTAAAAGTCCAAGCCCCTCAATTAGAATTTTATTATATTCGGGCTCATCATCTTATCATTTAAATTTTAATGAGTGGAAGATTCAAGCATGACACACTATTACTTTTATAGGATTAAGAGATCAATCAAGATATCACATTTTTTAATTCTAAAGGAACAAGAGACCATTCAACATAACAAACACGCCATTAATTTTGTAAGAGCTAAAGATCAATCAAATACCAGGTATCACAGCAATCATTGTATGGGTTTAAAAAATAATTACAAACATCACTAAACACTTGAAGTGGGTCTCCGCAAGTATAAAAAAAGCTCACGATGAAAAACTCCCATAAAAGAAGCAAAAAATTTATCTTCACAAATCTAAGAGTTTTAGATTGGTTTGGGAAGGAAAACAATGTTTGTTGTTTTGTCTGAAATTAGTTATCTTATGATAAGGTAAGGAGAGTTTCCAAAGAACACTTCATACTTCCACAAAATACCACCAACCAAGCAACAAGATGACAAGGGAAAATTTTACTCCAAGGACACCGCATTTCCCATTAGAATAACATCAAATGCAAGAGGAAAATCAACTAATCTACCCAACAATGGCCTCTAACGACCAAGAGTTGTAGTTTTAAAAGAAGGGGCACAACATAAGAAACCACTAAGATTAAAAAATTAAGATCTACAAAACTAACATCTCTAAGAGCAAGGTCCAAAAGTCCCAAAAGCATCCATAATTGTCTCAACATCTCCCAATACTATTAGATCATAGATTGGTATACATAACAATGTATAAGGAAATTAACGCAAGGGTAGATTTATTTATGGGTTATCGAGAGCAAAAAAAGTACACTTAATTAAACTAGATTACCTGAAATGGGCTTAAATCTAGCCATAATTACCAATGATACATATAATCCCCTAGATCAATACTTTCTCTAATTAAACCAAGGAAACCTGATGATAAAACTTATCATGTCATCGATGGAATGTCATAATCCAAATAAAACATTTATCCACTAAAATCTATATTCAACTAAGAGTTAATCTGATCCGAACACAATCCATAAGCCCATCATCAAACACATCTACTCTAACGGGGATACCAATTCTCTTACTAGATTGCAAGAGAATCACCACCACTTGCTATCCAAACTACCAACAAGACCACACGACATAACAAAATCTCACTCTAGAAAGGTTGAGTAATGAAAAATTAACTCTAAGGTCTTATACACACCCAAGGTTACATCCTTCCGCAACCAAGGCATAACTTAAAGCACCTAAGAAAACATTCAAAGCACCTAGGGTGTACCCCCATACAACGAATTATCACAATAAAAACAATGTAGAACTATCTCATTAACATGCAAGAAAGAATCACATAACATTTATCTAAGTAGCCAACAAGATCAACTGAAGCTCCAAATCACCAATCAAAGTAAAATCCAAGAAATAACAGAAATCAAGAGAAATGGCTAAGTAGCCTGTATTGCAATCCTTGAAAATCTCACAAAAAAATAAATAACTAAAAGAGCCTTAGAGCTTCTCAATCAAATCATAAAATAAGATGCTGGTCTTAGATAAAATAACATAATTTTACAAATGTAAAATACAGAATGTCAACATCACATTCATTTTGCAGCCCTTCATGGCTGCCAATAGGAGTACTATACCTTGATCTTAGTTCTAAGAATGCATATGCAAAATTGGATTGAATGTGATGCAAAGACCTAACATCCAATCACTCATATGGGGATTAAGTCACCAAAGCGGTAATAAAAACTAACCCGTCTAACCAATGAAGGAGAAAGGGGAGCTTTAGACAATTAAAAAACTTCTTATTTACTCTATCAGGCCCCCTAAAGAAAACCACTAATGCTAATCCAAAAGAATTACAACATACAATTTATCATTCCAACAAGGAAGAGTCTTAATGGGTTTATCGCATGACACGACTAAAGCAAGAGTTAGGAATCATCAAATAATATCTTTGTAAGGAGAACCAAGTTCCCGATACACCAAGATCCTTCATTAAAATCAATCTAATTCAACACTTTCTGTTAATCCAGGGCAAACAAAACACCATTAGGTGAGTAAAACAATCCCAACAACCTTTAATATTTTATTATCATTTTAATCATTGAGGATCAAATTCTACTAACTAGTTTTCAGGTTTCAATATTGGCCCAGGGTCCAAGTGCCAAATCTGCGGCTCTGATACCAAGTGTAACACCCAAATTTTTCCCACTCGAACCCATGATAATCCGATAGCAAACCATGAAAATTATGAAATAATTTTTTTTGAAAGGTTACAAGGTCTTAGCTAGGATTTTAATTAAATCCCGATTATAAAATTTTAAACAATTAAAAATTAGTTAGAATTAAAATAATGATTAATATTTTAAACCCAATCTCAAAATAATGTTACGATTTAATTCTTTCTCTTCTAGACTCAAATATTTTATTTAAATAATCCTCATTTAGCTTTTCATTATTTAACTACATTCATCCCCTTTGAATTTATTATTTAAATTCCAATTAAATTTTTTAAATTTAATTAGACAAGGATATAATCATCGTGTTAATGGCATGCACCACATTTATAAAATCATATCTCAAAGGGCAAGGTACACAACCAGTCTAACCAGTAGATGCCCATATTTAATATACACACACATCTTTTTATTTATTTCATTCCGACCTAAATACCCCCATTAATTAAGTGCTGTAGGGTTCATCGGCACATTGGACTAATTTTTACGGGGAAGACTACAAGGTCAGCACGACAAAGTTCACCATTATCAAAGACATTTATTTTTCTTTCTGACAACACAACATGCAACGTCCCCCCCCCCCCCCCCCATCCACTGACACACTCACGGCTAGGGCAAGCCACAGTAAGAAATGGTTAGGGTTTATTTATTTTTGTAAGACGCCCTTTAGCTCATGACTTAAGTTTTCAAAAGGAAATCAATATATGGTTTGCACAAATTCATCTCACCAACTGAGTTAATTTCTTAAACACTGTAGAGTAGTTCACTTAAAGTCTTCTCCTACTTACTAAATCTTAATATCTTCCAGAAACTAACCATTGTTTTCCTTTAAGCTTGTTTAAGAGTTCACCCCAAAGGGATAGTGTTCGCTAGTTTAGCTAGGGGTATCAATTAATAAATGTTTACCTCACAAAGGATGTTTTCATTTTGATCACTCATGGAATTATTTGATTTCAAATAGATCACCTTTACATTTATTTGTTGAATATAAAATCATTATTTTTGTTTAGCTTCTTTAAGGGTTAACCGACTCATTTTACTTTACTTATAAAAATATTGTCGCTAAGTCTTAGAAAGATTTAACTTAATAATTTATTCTCAAGATCAAAGTTTTACAATACTCATATCAATGTAAAGATTGAATGCCATTTCTCACAAGGATAATTTCAAGCTTAACTACACAAGAACAAGACACTTTATTTCACCATTACCAAACAATACAAGGCAAGAGGTCATATCAACTCTCTTTACAAGCAATGTTACACAATTTACAACACATTGGACATTTTTTTTTTACAAGGAACTTCATAATGGTACAGATGAAACTTTTACACTCTTTTCTTCTAGTCTACTCGCATAATCCATCTGCACATTTGTTAGCACATGTCAGTTCGCAAGAACTGAGCACGATAAAAGCTATAACATTAAGACAATATGTTGTTATCTAACTGTTTCAAGGAAGAAAAGCACTGTGAAGAAGAAAACAATAATCCAAGAGTCTAAACAAGAGCAATTAAAGAGCTGTCCAAAAACATAAAATGCCTAAATAAAAGGGATGGCACTAACTCTATTCAATTATCATTTTCACATAGGAGCAGTTAATAAACATCATAGTGAATTACACCCATATCACAATAATGACCGTCATTTAAACAAGATAACATTTCGAAACAAAAACAATTACAGGAAGAGAATTAATTTCAAACGTAATCTATCCCTATTTGTTTAAGTTAGTTCACCAAGCCAAGGATTCACTATGCCACTGGAAGATCCCAAACAATCAATCGACATGAGGATATCTAAACCAACATGACTTATTAATATTAAGATGATGTGCCTATAACAGTTAATTTTATGTCAGTACAGATTAAAAAAAAAAATGGAAAGAAAGGGATGAAACGCACAAATGACCTCGCATGGGTCACATCCTATCCTAACAATCCTTCTATTAGACTTTCTTCTAATCAAGAGAATGTATTAAGAAAAAGGACAAACTTGACAAGACCAAACATATCCATTATAAATCTTACAGGAGGGTTACTCAATCATTCGCAAGAACACGACACAAGATACATAGCTTCCAAAGGATCTGTCGTCAACAACAAGTTGACTTAAACCTTTCTGGTCAATACATAACCATTCTACTACAATGACAGCAAGGAGGTCGTATCACAACGATCACCACGAAAAACCAGTCAACCAAAGAGTTTCCAAACACACCAACCTATGAGTCACAGGAGGATGAAATTTAAGCATCTTTACGGAGCAAAACGTAGAGTAATTTCTTACGCATAAAACCACATCTCAATTTTCAAGATTTGAAAACTTCCTCACTAATGATCCAGTAGATCTCGTATCCTCCAACATGTGTGAAACAAAATCAAGGTACGAAAGAGAGTATTTCCTCTGACATTTTAAACTATCCAAAAGGAATGTGAGTATCGTCAAAAGAAGACATTCCATAGGATCAGCTACATTCCTCAAAACATACAGCAGTTACCAAGGGAGAGAAGGTGATTCCAAAGACGACAATCTCCAAACGGTGAACATGAATTGATATCAACTTATGACGATCAACCATGACACTCGAAGAATAAAAGTATTTCTTTGAGCGATTCAAACAAGTAACAAAAGCAACTAACCTAGTTCAGAGTAATATCAACTTGGCTCAAATCGATAATCAGTCAAGCTAAGCACACACCAAGCCAACTGGGAAGGGTTACTAGAAACTAAAAGAAAGAAAAGAATAGAGACAGGAAAAGCATCATTCACCTGTACACAATGCACTTGTAGTACTCAATCCCTAATTCGCAAATACTCGACATAACCCAGAACTAAAGATCTCGAACCGAAACAAGAATAAGAACAAAACAGGAACTGTAAGGTTGAGTCCAACAACAATGTTTGATAAAACATTCAAATCGTGAGACCAACATAAGAAACTAGGGGGTGTTCATTACAGGACCCCACCTCTTTTGCTTTATTAGACTTAAGAACAAAGTTCACCCAACTAAAATTTATTAAAACCCAGAAACAATATAAAGGCTTCAACCAACGCAATCATTTCTAACGCCAAAACAAAAGAATACAAACGAGCCAGGAAAGTGGAAACCAAACAGTATACCATCACACGAGACATTAATATGAAGAGTAGAGTTATTTAGTGATTCAATTAAATAACAGCATAAGAATTAATGGTATAGAGAATATCGTGCCTGATTAAGCTCCCGCAGTCGATAACAAGATGAACGGGGCCTGCAACAGCAACCGAAGCCTAAATCCATTTTCTTCAAGCTCGTTGTGCGCCCAAACATCGAACATCTTCATGTTGGCACAGGTAGGAGTTCACAGCCAGGGTGGGTGGTCTAAAATGCTTGCCATCATTCTCCCAACACCGCTCCAAGATCAGCCCTAGAACTTCTGTAGGTCCCATTTTGGCAATTGAGCTTAATCCTTCGTCATTCATCCAAACACCTCCACCATCTCCATATGCATCTGATTGTTTCTAATTTGGACCTCCTAACCTTGGTGCTCTCATATTAGGAGCAGCCCTAGTTTGAGACAAAGCAAAAGGAGATGGCTTATAACCAAAAACAATCTCTTGGTACAGACTCCATATCCATAAAACAGTCCTTAGACTTAGCATCCTCAATTAAGGCTGACCAGTCACTAGATTGCTTCAATGCAGCTGCTTTGCGAGCTCGTGCCAGTGCCACATTCATGCGGCGAATATCATCTACAAAGCCAACCCCATGATTTGAAGCTTGGACACAAAATAAACTGATTACATCACACTCCTGGCTCTGGTAGGCATCTATCCTATTGATGGATAAACCTTTTCCTTCATTAGATTTGGGGACAGCATCAAAATCTCGGTGAAAACATTGCAGCTGTAGCTTGAAAGGTGTGATAATTCCAACAGCACCCCTTTATGCCTGCCAACATAGTGACTCGTTGAAGGATGCTCATATTATTGCAAGGCAATTTGTGCTTTATAAATACTCTGATATGAAACAGATCCGCCCTTATCAGATTCTCTTCCATGAGTTACATCCTACAACAAGTAAGATCTCAATAGAGACTCTTTGTAAATAAATTTCATCAGGCCTGTTGGTAACACCCTCACTGTCACGAATCGTTTTGGAGAAATGACTCAGGGCAAGCTATGGATCTGAGGAACATCCTGCTACCCTTCATCTCCCAAGACATTTTCTTCAACATTGCATAGATCTTCTGTGCCTGTGGGGTGTGATCTGTCACCAACACAAAAAGCACGCACCATTTTATTGGCTTTAGATCTAACTATGGAGCAAGTTTCTTTTTTTTAATTCCTCTATCATTCATCGATGCATCTCAAGCTCTCTTGCAAGCACAACTGTGCTTCAAGATCTATTCCGAAACAGATCCACCTCATATGAGATCCTCTTCCATGAGTTAACATCATGGAACAAGCAAGATCTCAGTAGAGAATCTCTGTAATAAATTTCATCGGGTCTCCTGGTAACACTCACACTGTCACTTAATCGATTTTGATAAAAAATATCTTAAAGGAGAAATCCCGAATTGAGGATGCATTCAAAACTGAACAGAAAACAACATAGTTGGGCGGACTTCTTGTTGGAGGCGCTCCCAAAGGCTTCTACTGAACTGTAGCTCGCCAGTTGCCTAGCTCTTTACTGTTGCAGGCACTGCTGTGGATCCTCGGCAAGAACACACCCCGCAGCATCCAAAGAAAGGGGAGGAAATGCGCCTACTTCACCAGCTTGCGGCTTCATCTAAAACCACCATATCTAACCCATGGCTAGGCGCTGGAAACAAAAACTTCCGGACAGCAAAAGAAAATAGTAGTGAACCAGCAAATCTCAACCTCACCAGCAAAACTTGCCTCAAGATTTGATCGAGCTTCTTCCATGTTGGATCCGCCACCTGGACAGAAGCGACTTTCCAAAACGAAAATGCAAGACAGTTCAACAAAAAACTTTATCTCGTTCATTCTACTACAGCTGCGGGATTTTGCAACAGTCGATCATCGACTGTGTGGTCGCGTGCAACCAGAACAGACTGGATAGAACACCCCACGGCTCCTTGGGATCGCCCTATGGCAACTGCAACACCAGACACCCCTCACGGCTCTTTCCTAGGAGGATTTCGGTCCTACGCCCACGGATCTCGCCTGTACAGCACGATTTTTTTGCGAACCACACCCATTTCGCGTGGCAAATACGTCTATTTCAGCATTGATGGAGCGCAGCAAGCATCCGTGGTTTTGGACAGAAACCACAGGCAGACCACGTGACGGAAAGGAGACATTAGGTGATTTGCAAATCCGAAAATCAGTGGGTGCGGCCACCGACAGGGAGAAAATTGAACACGCCAAGCAAAATGGTGCAGGGTTCATTAATGCCATGGCGGAAGGGAGATGAACATAAGGAAAGTCAAATAAAAAACAGATTCCATCACATCGCACAGTAAAATCTCCACCTGCCACGCCAAGGAGATGAAGTTGGCCGAGTCCAGGTAAGTTAGGGTGGGGGGGCATTACATTCTCCTCCCCTTAAGAAAGCATCGTCCTCGATGCGACATTACACAGAGGAAAAGGAAAAGCACGTTACCAACAACATGCAAAGGAGGAGTACACTTTATGGTTTAAAATTTAACTGATTAAAGCACGACCACAGGGTAGCCTTAGGAACATTTGGTAGAATTTTTAACTTTCAATGTTCTGTGAAGATTGGCAGTTCTTTCTTGTTCATCATTTCATTAGTCTCTTTCCGTTAACATTAAGTTCTTAGTTTAATTCCTTTTAAAATAAAAATATCATCATGGAAGAGTTTTGATTTATTCCTTATTGTGGGTGCCCAAAATGAACTGCTACCACAACACCCTATCAGGTTCACAAGACATCACAGATTCACAAGTACACAAGTATATACTTCAAGATTGTATTACACCACAAAAAGGTTACTCAAATATAGAATAGAATAGGCACACTTCACATAACATAGGTACTCATCACACATCAATGACTGACATACCAAATACTCAACCAAAAGAGTACTACAATCCACCAGACATTTCCTCAATTTGCATCAATGAAAGACTCACATAACAACAAACCATGCTACAGGTACATAGTGTCCACAAGGGAATCAATGACATGTCCACAACATCACAACACATAACCATCTGACATGAGTAACACATACATCAAAAGACCACTACCAAACATCACAATAACTCAACATATATCCTGAAACATCAACCATACAGACAAATATCATAAGCCTCCCTCAAACTCTTATGCCTCCCTCAAGTCTCTTATGCCTCCCTCAAACTCTTATGCCTCCCTCAAGTCTCTTATGCCTCCCTCAAACTCTTATGCCTCCCTCAAGTCTCTTATGCCTCCCTCAAACTCTTATGCCTCCCTCAAACTCAAACTCTTTTGCCTCCCAAGTCTCAAGGAGGCCGGTTGTCCCCATGGTCAAAGACACACAGAGTTTGGACACTCCTAACCCAAGTGACATAATGACGCGTAGTTCTCCATAACCCGCTAGTCATATGTACCCCTTGGGGCGTACCCCCATACAACGAAGCGGGTCCATAGGTCCAACCAATCCATGGTGCATCCCATGACCCTATTCCACACATCACGACATTAGAACCAGCACAACAATCCAGTCAAAGTGCCAAGTGGCAAAGTACAAGCCTTGGGCAAGGCGGTAAAAATTCCAAATTTAAAAGAAGACCCCAAATCAAGCTAAAATAAATGACCAAATGGCCAAAGTTAGTATCAAATCCCCATGTTAGTGCCACAAACCAAGGAAATGCCCAAAATTGTAAAGCATTGCAATCAAGAAAAGATGCTGGTCCTTGCAAAAATAAAGTAAAAGCTCAATTTACGAATAAAATCAACTTATAATAATGTCACATTACGATAACTGTGTGGCCTTATCTAGCCACCAAAGGGGTACTCAACGAGTTGCTGGCACTCGGAACATCGAGCCTCAGCTCGTAAAATATATATATCAATCCCGCCACTCTTCGACAAGGCCAAACATAGTCATAGATACACTAGGGTTGCATACATACAACCACATAGGGAGAGAGGAAAGAGTCACATGTAATCTACTAAACCGAGTTTTGACTCGAGTTATTGACCCATGGTACACCATTCCTCACTCTCAACATACACTTCTACCGATCTCCCTCAGGGTCGGTTAGTGTAAGGCTCACAACATAACATGTAACTACATTACTAACACCATGGTGGTACACACATAGCTACCATAACGTCTCACGTAGGGTAGGTACACAGGGTAGATCACAATTATACATTCACAGGGCACAATACATCACTTTACTACATTCTGCACCCAAGGTGCAATCACAATACGATAGGGTTCATACACTCACCGTATGACCCAAAATCACAACATGAAGCATTACATATTACACAACTCATATATACGATGAACATAATAACATCACAACATAACAATAATTACTTCATAACAAGGTTGTACACACATTTCTTCAGAACATGGTAAAAACATCATGATACAACTCGTTTCTTTTAACATCAACTAGTCATACAACACATTGATACACCCACATATCACAATATGCCACAATGCTCCAACACTACGTCATCCACATTAGAATTCTTTTCACACATCACAAGCAATAATTCACACGTGAACTCTTCATAGAATCCACAAGAGGGAGAGAGAATACTCCCATCCACAACACATCAACATGATGACAAATACGCACTGAGTGACATACACATCACGTGCGTTCACAATATCACAATTACGACAATAATCACATCACGCTTAAAGCACATTACTCTTCCAATATAAATCATCATCATGCATCATCATCATCAGTATCATCATGTAACACCACCACCACCATGCAACATCACCATACAACACCAATCCGGCCCATAGGTTCGAGAGCATGAACCTACGCTCTGATACCAAAGTGTAACGCACCAAAAATTACCAACACAAGAACAACACAGTGAAATACAGGATAACTTTTTTTTTTTGACTTGCTTTGACTCAACACGGCACAACATGTCGTCACAAGGTTACAACCAACACTTGGAACCACTTGTTACGGGGAAGACCACAAGGTCAGCACGGAAACGTTCACACTTATCAAGGACAATTTATTTTTCTTTTGACAAGACAACATGAAAGTCCAATCCACATGACACACTCACGGCTAGGGCAAGCCACAGTAAGAAATGGTTAGGGTTTATTTATTTTGGTAAGACACCCTTTAGCTCATGACTTAAGTTTTCAAAGGAATCAATATATGGTTTGCACAAATTCATCTCACCAACTGAGTTAATTTCTTATACACTGAAGAGTAGTTCACTTAAAGTCTTCTCCTACTTACTAAATCTTAATATCTTCCAGAAACTAACCATTGTTTTCCTTTAAGCTTGTTTAAGAGTTCACCCCAAAGGGATAGTGTTCGCTAGTTTAGCTAGGGGTATCAATTAATAAATGTTTACCTCACAAAGGATGTTTTCATTTTGATCACTCATGGAATTATTTGATTTCAAATAGATCACCTTTACATTTATTTGTTGAATATAAAATCATTATTTTTGTTTAGCTTCTTTAAGGGTTAACCGACTCATTTTTCTTTACTTATAAAATATTGTCGCTAAGTCTTAGAAAGATTTAACTTAATAATTTATTCTCAAGATCAAAGTTTTACAATACTCATATCAATGTAAAGATTGAATGCCATTTCTCACAAGGATAATTTCAAGCTTAACTACACAAGAACAAGACACTTTATTTCACCATTACCAAACAATACAAGGCAAGAGGTCATATCAACTCTCTTTACAAGCAATGTTACACAATTTACAACACATTGGACATTTTTTTTTTACAAGGAACTTCATAATGGTACAGATGAAACTTTTACACTCTTTTCTTCTAGTCTACTCGCATAATCCATCTGCACATTTGTTAGCACATGTCAGTTCGCAAGAACTGAGCACGATAAAAGCTATAACATTAAGACAATATGTTGTTATCTAACTGTTTCAAGGAAGAAAAGCACTGTGAAGAAGAAAACAATAATCCAAGAGTCTAAACAAGAGCAATTAAAGAGCTGTCCAAAAACATAAAATGCCTAAATAAAAGGGATGGCACTAACTCTATTCAATTATCATTTTCACATAGGAGCAGTTAATAAACATCATAGTGAATTACACCCATATCACAATAATGACCGTCATTTAAACAAGATAACATTTCGAAACAAAAACAATTACAGGAAGAGAATTAATTTCAAACGTAATCTATCCCTATTTGTTTAAGTTAGTTCACCAAGCCAAGGATTCACTATGCCACTGGAAGATCCCAAACAATCAATCGACATGAGGATATCTAAACCAACATGACTTATTAATATTAAGATGATGTGCCTATAACAGTTAATTTTATGTCAGTACAGATTAAAAAAAAAATGGAAAGAAAGGGATGAAACGCACAAATGACCTCGCATGGGTCACATCCTATCCTAACAATCCTTCTATTAGACTTTCTTCTAATCAAGAGAATGTATTAAGAAAAAGGACAAACTTGACAAGACCAAACATATCCATTATAAATCTTACAGGAGGGTTACTCAATCATTCGCAAGAACACGACACAAGATACATAGCTTCCAAAGGATCTGTCGTCAACAACAAGTTGACTTAAACCTTTCTGGTCAATACATAACCATTCTACTACAATGACAGCAAGGAGGTCGTATCACAACGATCACCACGAAAACCAGTCAACCAAAGAGTTTCCAAACACACCAACCTATGAGTCACAGGAGGATGAAATTTAAGCATCTTTACGGAGCAAAACGTAGAGTAATTTCTTACGCATAAAACCAACATCCCAATTTTAAGATTTGAAAACTTCCTCAATAATGATCCAGTAGATCTCGTATCCTCCAACATGTGTGAAACAAAATCAAGGTACGAAAAAGAGTATTTCCTCTGACATTTTAAACTATCCAAAAGAAATGTGAGTATCGTCAAAAGAAGACATTCCATAGGATCAGCTACATTCCTCAAAACATACAACAGTTACCAAGGGAGAGAAGGTGATTCCAAAGACGACAATCTCCAAACGGTGAACATGAATTGATATCAATTATGACGATCAAACATGACACTCGAAGAATAAAAGTATTTCTTCGAGCGATTCAAAACAAAAACAAAAGCAACTAACCTAGTTGAAAGTAATATCAACTTGGCTCAAATCGATAATCAGTCAAGCTAAGCACACACCAAGCCAACCGGGAAGGGTTACTAGAAACTAAAAGAAAAGGATAGAGACAGGAAAAGCATCATTCACCTATACACAATGCACTTGCAGTACTCAATCCCTAATTCGCAAATACTCGACATAACCCAGAACTAAAGATCTCGAACCGAAACAAGAATAAGAACAAAACAGGAACTATAAGGTTGAGTCCAACAACAATGTTTGATAAAACATTCAAATCGTGAGACCAACATAAGGAACTAGGGGGTGTTCATTACAGGACCCCCACCTCTTTTGTTTTATTAGACTTAAGAACAAAGTTCACCCAACTAAAATTTATTAAAACCCAGAAACAATATAAAGGCTTCAACCAACGCAATCATTTCTAACGCCAAAACAAATACAACCGAGCCAGGAAAGTGGAAACCAAACAGTATACCATCACACGAGACATTAATATGAAGAGTAGAGTTATTTAGTGATTCAATTAAATAACAGCATAAGAATTAATGGTATAGAGAATATCGTGCCTGATTAAGCTCCCGCAGTCGATCACAAGATGAACGGGGCCTGCAACAGCAACCGAAGCCTAAATCCATTTTCTTCAAGCTCGTTGGGCGCCCAAACATCGAACATCTTCATGTTGGCACAGGTAGGAGTTCACAGCCAGGGTGGGTGGTCTAAAATGCTTGCCATCATTCTCCCAACACCGCTCCAAGATCAGCCCTAGAACTTCTGTAGGTCCCATTTTGGCAATTGAGCTTAATCCTTCGTCATTCATCCAAACACCTCCACCATCTCCATATGCATCTGATTGTTTCTAATTTGGACCTCCTAACCTTGGTGCTCTCATATTAGGAGCAGCCCTAGTTTGAGACAAAGCAAAAGGAGATGGCTTATAACCAAAAACAATCTCTTGGTACAGACTCCATATCCATAAAACAGTCCTTAGACTTAGCATCCTCAATTAAGGCTGACCAGTCACTAGATTGCTTCAATGCAGCTGCTTTGCGAGCTCGTGCCAGTGCCACATTCATGCGGCGAATATCATCTACAAAGCCAACCCCATGATTTGAAGCTTGGACACAAAATAAACTGATTACATCACACTCCTGGCTCTGGTAGGCATCTATCTTATTGATGGATAAACCTTTTCCTTCATTAGATTGAGGACAGCAACATACACTCGGTGAAAACATTTCAGCTGTAGCTTGAAAGTGTGATAATTCCATCAGCACCCTTTATGCCTGCCAACATAGTGACTCGTTTGAAGGTGCTCATATAGTTGCAAGGCAATTTGTGCTTTATGAAATACTCTGATATGAAACAGATCCGCCCTTATCAGATTCTCTTCCATGAGTTACATCCTACAACAAGTAAGATCTCAATAGAGACTCTTTGTAAATAAATTTCATCAGGCCTGTTGGTAACACCCTCACTGTCACGAATCGTTTTGGAGAAATGACTCAGTGCAAGCTATGGATCTGAGGAATATCCTGCTACCTTTATCTCCCAAGACATTTTCTTCAACATTGCATAGATCTTCTGTGCCTGTGGGTGTGATCTGTCACCAACACAAAAAGCATGTGCCATTTTATTGGCTTTAATCTAACTACACCAAGTTTCTTTTTTTTAATTCCTCTATCCTTCATCGACCACCTACAAGCTCTCTTGCAAGCAAACTGTGCTTCAAGATTATTCCGATATGAAACAAATCCACCTCATATGAGATCCTCTTCCATGAGTAACATCATGGAACAAGCAAGATCTCAGTAGAGGATCTCTGTAATAAATTTCATCGGGTCTCCTGGTAACACTCACACTGTCACTTAATCGATTTTGATAAAAAATATCTTAAAGGAGAAATCCCGAATTGAGGATGCATTCAAAACTGAACAGAAAACAACATAGTTGGGCGGACTTCTTGTTGGAGGCGCTCCCAAAGGCTTCTACTGAACTGTAGCTCGCCAGTTGCCTAGCTCTTTACTATTGCAGGCACTGCTGTGGATCCTCGGCAAGAACACACCCCGCAGCATCCAAAGAAAGGGGAGGAAATGCGCCTACTTCACCAGCTTGCGGCTTCATCTAAAACCACCATATCTAACCCATGGCTAGGCGCTGGAAACAAAAACTTCCGGACAGCAAAAGAAAATAGTAGTGAACGCAAATCTCAACCTCACCAGCAAAACTTGCCTCAAGATTTGATCGAGCTTCTTCCATGTTGGATCCGCCACCTGGACAGAAGTGACTTTCCAAAACGAAAATGCAAGATAGTTCAACAAAAAACTTTATCTCGTTCATTCTACTACAGCTGCGGGATTTTGCAACAGTCGATCATCGCTGTGGTCGCGTGCAACCAGAACAGACTGGACAGAACACCCACGGCTCCTTGGGATCGCCCTATGGCAACTGCAACACCAGACACCCCTCACGGCTCTTTCCTAGGAGGATTTCGGTCCTACGCCCACGGATCTCGCCTGTACAGCACGATTTTTTTTGCGAACCACACCCATTTTGCGTGGCAAATACGTCTGTTTCAGCATTGATGGAGCGCAGCAAGCATCCGTGGTTTTGGACAGAAACCACAGGCAGACCACGTGACGGAAAGGAGACATTAGGTGATTTGCAAATCCGAAAATCAGTGGGTGCGGCCACCGACAGGGAGAAAATTGAACACGCCAAGCAAAATGGTGCAGGGTTCATTAATGCCATGGCGGAAGGGAGATGAACATAAGGAAAGTCAAATAAAAAACAGATTCCATCACATCGCACAGTAAAATCTCCACCTGCCACGCCAAGGAGATGAAGTTGGCCGAGTCCAGGTAAGTTAGGGTGGGGGGCATTACACACTTGAAAGGTTGAGTACCCACTACTCTAAAATAAATTAAATTCATTGGAATCCAACACATATTAATGCTACCAACTTACATTTATTTGCCTCACTTTTTCACATCCTAATAAGCACAAGTTAAATAATTTTAAATTAATTTAAGAGTGGTGCTAAACAAAATAATAAAAGTGATTCCACATACTAAAAACCAATAACTCACAATTAAATAAAATGAACAAGAAAATGTCACCAACTTACCCAAGGTCATTATTGAGGTCAAGCCCTAATGGGGACCTCCAAACAAACAAAAAACAATCACTACTACAAGAGGGGGTTGTTTGAGACATTAATTAGAGACAATATTATATTATTGTCTCTAATTACTATTCCCAAGTCACACCCCTCATAAAATATTTTATTTTAAAGAAAATTCCTCAAAAAAAGAAGTTGCGCCAAATGGCAAACAAGATTATCATTAATGTCGGGGTAGCTAGATTTGGTGGAAGTCATGGCTTGCAATATGGAGAAACACAATATCAGTCTAGTGCATGTATTGGGTGCAAAGGGGATCGACAGACTAGTTTTTGCAAGCGCGATTCTTAGGAGAAGAGGCATGACAACAGGTATCCACATGAAGAGCTCCATTTCCTTTTCCCTATTTTCACATTCATATGTTTCTGGAAACCAGAAACCTAATTTTGTATTCAGATAACATAGCTCATTTGAATGGAAATGCTCTCCATTGTTTTTCTGTTATGGGTTGTGAGATTCGTACCTTAAATTGCAACTCAAGCATTGATGCCCAGGGAATATGAAAATAGTAAGAATCTGGGTATGGTAGTTGCTTATTCCCCCGATAAGTAAATTTCAGGACATCTTGTCTCAACTTGACTGTATATACGTGATCAATCTCCCTCAAGTGGCGGTAGTGGGAAGTCAGAGAAGTGGGATATCCAGTGTGTTGGAAGCCCTAGTTGGTCATGATTTTCTTCCCAGGGGTTTGGATATGTGTCAAAATTTATTGGTAAAAAACACTTTCATGTATTTACAGTAGAATAGGATACAAATATTCCTAAAATCTAAATTGCTACATGTTTCAGCTGTGGAAGCTTAAAAATTTCAGTTTGCGGTTGAAATTTTAGTGTTCTTTTCATTTTTTATTCTGATTTGGAGGGGGAAACTATTCAACAACTCCTTTTTTTGAAAGGGCTTGCAAAAAAGAGAGGAGTAAGGAAGAGGAAGAATCTGTACATAGGAATTAGGAAGTGGCCATGGAGTAAATGGGCTGCAGAGATCAAACATCCGAGATAGGGCGTTAGGGTTTGGCTCGGAACTTTCAATACTGCAGGAGGATGCCTCCAGGGTGTATGATGCAGTGGATAAGAAGATCAGAGGTAAGAAATCCAAGTTCAACTTTCTCGATGAATTTTGTCTCGTAAAAAGCAAGAAATGGTTGGGGAAGAATGACTACCAGAAGAAATCGAAGACTTGAACCCTGACCCTGATTTTTGGCTCAAGGGTTTTGATGCAAACAAATCGGCAAAACTATCTTTGAATTATATCAAAAAAGGAAATAGCTTTAGGCTGTCATTGCAGGAAAGGTCTTATGACGATCTGGAATTTGGGGATTCAGAGTTTCTAAATCATAGTCAAATTGGCAGGTCAGTTTGCCAATCAGAGTAATCTCAGCCAAAATCTCTGGAGAAAACCTGCTTAGGAGAGATCTGTAGCGGTTACAACAATCCATAGGCGAGCAACTTCATGCCTTCTACTTTTGATAACACCGTATGTTTCCAACCCTTGAAATCCGTTTCTCCCCATGGTGGGGCTTATTATGAATTCGAAAGAGTCAGTATGTCATATGATGGCGTTTATTTTGAAGTCATTGGAGGAGGTCCATATTTTGATTTTGAAAGTAGTAACTTAGTTGACGGGAAAATAATTTCTATGTAAAAATCCCAGAAATTTCTTGTATCGTGTGAAGTGAATGGGCCCAACTATGTGGACGTGCAAACTCCGCCATTGTGTGGAATTCCCGAGGAGAAGTTTGTTGGTATTCCTTATGAAAGCAATGGTGGAATAGGTGATCCTTACAAAAAAAGAGGTGAGTGAAAATCTTGAGTTTTCAGAAGAATTGTGTGCTCTAGAGTCATATCTGGAGTCGTGCCTAAGTCCTAAAGAGGAAGAGTTTATGGTTCAGACAAATGGCGATATGGGTCTTAAGTATTGAATGTTCCATGCAGCCATGAAGCTTTGGCGATCTGCCCACTTCTGGTTCTGTTTATGAAGGCAGTCTTCTTGCCTTCATGGGCTGTTGTAAACTTGAATTGAAATTACTCTAATATTCCACTAGTTTAGTAGATCATAACTTTTAACCCTGTGGGACTGAAGAAAGAACACGTCTAGGCTTGCTCGTTTCAGCATCTTGCAGGAATTTTTTGACTATCTCCATGCACTGTTCAAATAAGCCGGAGTTGAGCTCTTCGAATTTGGATCTCCTTATTTTTGTAAAAAAAATCATGTTCTTCATAGAGATAGTAAATGCCGATAACAGTCTCCACATCGCAAGACAAATTCCTTTTTTCTCTCGCATTCAAAACAAAGCCTTCGCAGAGCTTTCACACTTGTACACATATCCACTTTGTTTTTTCTGTTGAACAGTGGAACACAGTAATTGAGCATTCTGTTACCAAAATCCTCACCCCCCAAATGCATATTCCCTCCAACCTCCTTGACGAAATTTTTTCCCATTTCAACAGAAAGAACAGACACATCAAACATACCTCTACCCAAGTTGAAAACCAGAACAATTTTGTTTATAGTGAATGTATCACCAAACCCGTAAGTCATTGTTGCAGCTGAAGGCTCATTGATTATTCACATCACATTAAGCCGTGTGATCGTACCCGCATCTTTGGTCACTCTTTTCTGAGAATCATTAAAATAAGCAGGCATAGTGATAACCGCATTCTTGATATCACACTTGAGATATTGATCGACTATGGTCTTCATTTTGTGGAGCAACATGGAAGAGATCTCCTCCACGACGAATAGCTTCTTCTTTCTCTTGTAAGTGAGTTGAATCTTTTGTAATCGGTCTAATAAATAATTAAATAAAAACAGAGAAGAAAGCGTCAAAATCTTTTGGCCGTAACAGTCTGATTCCTAGTTCTGGTGGCTAAACTCAGTCCTGAGCACTGTATGTATTGAAAATTGACTACGCACGAAGTTGAATGATTTTTTCAAAAACATATGATTGATTCCAGACTACTATTGTTTCCATTATCAAACTCAGACAATTATTGGGTAGTAACTGTAGCATGTCATCGTGTTATATTGTTAAGGTGTTTCATATTTGAATGGTTTAGACTTACGTGACAATTATATCTGAACAATGTGATGATCTATGTGGTGTTCAAGGATATAGGTACACAATCCGTGTGATATACAATCGAGGCAATACATGTTGCACTCAATTCTATTGCACTCTTCATGGATTTTGTAGGGAGTGAAGAAGCTCGTCTGCAGCAGAGGCTTCAACCATTTCTCGTGTGATGACAACATCCATCGTACCTACACATCCCTAAATCAAGTAGATATGAAAAAAATTTAGACAGAAAATGCTGCCAGTGATTTCCCACACTCGTCTAACAAGAAGAAAATTGAAAATGAAATAAAAAATCAATAAAAACCACCATTGTAGGGGCTACACAGAATTAAATTGCAGTGGACATGTAATCGATACATACCATGAGCTTAAATCACGTTGTTTTAGGCTTTAAAAGACGATATTTTCTTTTTGCCGTGGGTTAGTGGAATTTGTTGAAACCCACAGGTAGTGGTGTACTGGTTTTTCTTTTCTATAAAGGAAAAAGGGAAAGGCAAATGGAAGGTAAGGAAAATTAATGTGCAAGGCGGGTTTAGGACTAGCACAAACACTTAGGAATAAAATTTACTCCTACTAACAACATTTGCGTGAAATATTCCAAGGCCTTTTACTCTAACCCATTGTGCATGCACTGCAACAACTGCTGTTCACGTAGCAAATTTCTTTTGTTTATTAAATGGAAGCATTTTGTCAAACCGTTCACTTGCCTTGTTAGTGCGTCCATATTCTGCATACCGATCTAGCAACGCACTTGCAAACAATGAAGTTTTTGGACTAGACTTGTATAAGAACAATAATACTTCATACTCAAAATTCATAATACAGAGCTTACAAATATATAGGAAATATCTTTCTTAAAATATACCTGAGGCAGCTATAAACTATCCTCCATATCTACGTGAGTTGTTAAAACTCACTCAACCACATATTTGTCATAGTTGTTTTAATATAACAACTTATAACAAATTACTTACCACAATAATTACCAATATAATTATTAATTATACACACAAGTGAAGCACTAACACATAGTTTCCCTAACATTCCCCCCTTAGCGCAAACATGAAAACGTGCCTTGTACTGCAACGTGTCGCTTCGTATCTTGGTCATGTGATCTGGATGGTTTCTAGGACAATACCAACAAAATCTAGATGGTTTTCCAAGTGGTTAACCAACAACCACACAACATATGGTTTTTAGGATAGTCATAACATCCTCTAGATAGTTTTTCAAGTGGATTACAAACAACGACAATATCATGATGCTACAGTAGTATCATCGAATCTCATCACATTATTTCTTTGGGATATTACATATGAAACAACTCACTTATCACAACACTAGAACAATATAACATATACAAGAAATATATTTCACATTACTTCCTATCAAAATCGTAATGTTCTTAATTGCAACCACTGTTATTGATCGATACCACTCGATCTCGAACATAGGAAACTTGCACTACCACTAGAAGCTTCCTTTGAATTTAGTCATTTTAGGATGATAATGGAAATGTAACATTGGTGTCATGTCCCCCCCCACAATGTGAAATTTCCACACATAAAAACTGGAAAGCAAACTGTATTGAAGTACATACTATTGACCAAATCTTGCTAGTTAATTCTTGCTGCACATGGTCACCAATGTTGCAAGTGAACGTATTCATAAAAGGAACATCTTCCAACAAAGTACGGTAGTCAGAGGATCACGTCATTCAGAGGATCATGTCCAGTCATGTGTGCTCCAACACAACTCTTTTTCCAGCATCCAAAACATGAAATCTGAAAAGAAACATAGTGCAAAAACTGAAAGCAAATACTCACACCACAAAATGCCACCATAACTAATATGCAGCCCCATCATTGGTGACTAATGAGAGGTCACTGATCGAACTCCAACCTCTAATTCCTCATTTTGATTTGGCCTTGAGGTTCTTTGAAGAATTCACCCCCACAAGGTGGATGTTGCGTACAAGAGAAAATGCGTTCAATTATTGAAAAGAGAAGATTTTTATGTTTATAATTTTGTTAGTTGAAAGTTTGAACGCACTGCATTTTATGAAAATATTTCCTTCTCCCCAAACCTTTCCCTAGGCTTTAACAATAAGTGGAATGTTGGCTTCTAATATTTTATAGGTTGTTGAGACTATAAGCCTGTTGTTTTCTTTAATTTTGTATATATATTTATATTTTTGACTTTTGTATAAAATTATAAATAATAACGAACAATTTCATACCATCATGTTTCTTCCCTTGTTGATGCCTCCGTCTTTACCCTATGCAAAATGGCCCCATCATTGCCTTAGTAAAATGCATTGCTCTGCAATTTTTCTGAAATTCGCTTTAATAGTTCTGAGTTCCTGCGAAGGATTTAACTAGGAGTGAAGGACCAAAGGCCTTCCAAGGATTCTAAATCATTATTGCACGAAGCAATTAGAAAACAGTCTCTGATAAGACGGTCTCCCCCTAGGGATGGATGATGCAAAATCAATTTTTATTGAGCCTCTAAAGGTAACTTGGGGCCTTCAGGGACTGGATGTGTTGTTTAAAACTTATAAGGGAGTCTTTTGGGGTTTGAGGGCATTGTTGATTGGCATAAATAAAAATAACATAGCTGAGGGGGGTAGGTGTGGGGTCTCAAGATGGCTTTTGAGCTTGGAATCAGGAAGATTGATGTGGAAGGGGAGACTCTAGAATTATCATTGGTGCGATGCAGAATGGCAGCTGTGAGAAGTGGAGTTTCAAGGGCATTATTGAAGAAGTATTTCCAGGGCCTATTCAATAGTCAATGTTTTATCCTTGTCTTTAGGGAAGGTAATAAGGTGGTAGACTGGTTCGCCAATAGGGGTCTTCTCTCAAGAGACTTCAATTAATGCCAAGAAGCAATTCAGAAGCATGCTAAGCTTGACAAAATTGTTTCTAGAGAAAAGCATGAGGCTTTTGTGGCTTAAAATTGTGTATAAATGATGGCTTTTCACATTACTCCCCATAGAATTGTATAATCGGGCTAATTTTAATAGTTCTTGGAATTTTTTATTTAAAATTTTGTTTCTTGTTTTGAGCCCCATCCCCAAAAAAAATTGTCAGGTCTCCATCCTCATTAACTTCACCTCTCTTTGCTTCAGGCCTTCTTTTAGCATATCGGTTTATTGTTTTCATCGCAAGAACTTGTGGCACTATGAAGAAGAGTGTGGCATGTTTCTATGGAAGGAGAAGGGTTTTTTTTGGTGTTTTTATAGGGCTGCTGGGTGGCTGGCATTCGGCAGGTTTTTAACGTCTATCCCTTCCTCTTGGATGTTGCTTCTTCCTCTGTCCATTGGGAATTTTTGGTGCCTTTGAAGGCTTATGCAGAGTTTCTCCCCTGTATGTGGGAATTCTCTATGCTCCATGATAGTTTTGGTCATTATTTTTTCATTTTCATCAATGTTCTATTCCAAATGGTCTCCCCTATCTATAGGTGCCTTAGTTGGCTTTGATGGCCTGTGAAATGTGGTCACATATGGGCCTGATTTTGAGGCCATGATGTGACTATGTTTGGGCAGGTATGTTGCCACTTCTACTGATTGCATATCACTGAAATGGGCAGTTGTGTTGTTTGGATGCCATTTTTTGGCAGAGACTATCAGTGACCTTCATTGGGGTGTTTGATCGTCAATAATGATTTGGGGTGTTTGGGTAGGTGGCACCATGCAGCTGGTTTCTTTCAAGGTCACACACACACATATATTTTGATAAAGGTAAATTTTATTAAATAAAAAAAGACAATAAAACTCTCAATAAAGATGATTAAAACACCAAAACACACTTGAAAGCTATAAAAGACTGTCAAGAAGAACAATCAAACAAAGGAAATATCCACAGCCAAGTAGCATGAGCGAGGTCTAAGTCCCTGACCTCATTATTATATAAGACAAAGACCAGAGAAGATCAAAAAAATTCAAAAAGCCTGTTGAACAAAAATTCCGTCAGGCCTTCACATTCTCATCCACCATATATTTTAGGTGGAACTTTTCACATGGAAGGTTGTAAATATCCACAGGGCTGATGATTGCTTGTCTAAGGCACTCCCCTTGCCTTGTGCAGTTTACCTTCAACCAACTCAGTTGTTTGGATGTCCTCTTCCATCGGGGAGGTACTACTTTCATGCTCTGAGATCAAGAGATTCATATATGATGCTTCATCCTCAAGATTCTTTGCCATTTTCCACAAATGGTTGCTTCTGCCCTGTAAAAATAGGATCTTTCCTCTTCAGGGTGATTTGTGTTGTTATTAGCGTTCCCATTCCCAGCTTCAGTAACCCCCATATTCTGTAAAACCTCTTCCTTTCCGATACTCTTTCTTTTACCATGATGATGTTCGACTGACTTCTTGCAGGGTCATATATATATTTTGATAAAGGTAAATTTTATTAAATCAGAAAAAGGGATAAAACCCTCAATAAAGATGACCAACACACACCAAAATACGCTTGAAAGCTGTAAAAAACTGTGAAGGGGAAGACTAGTCAAATAAAGAAAAGATTCAGAGCCAAGTAGTGAGAGCCAGGTCTAAGTCTCTGGCCTTATTATAGGAGAAAAAGTCTAGAGAAGATTAAGAAACTCAAAAAGGCCGGCAAACAAAAATTCCTGTAGGCCTTCACGTTATCATCTTCCTGATAGTTCAAGTAGAACTATTCTCGTAGAAGGTTGTAAGTGTTGTCAAGGTCGATGATTGTATGTTCAAGGGACTTCTTTGCCTCTTGCAGTTAACCTTTAGAGAGCTCAATTGTTTAGATGTCCTCTTTCACCGAGGGAGGAGACGGGGGGGGTACTACTATCTTGCTCCGAGATTGAATTTGAGATCAAGAGATTGATATATGATGCTTCATCCACAAGATGCTTTTCTATTTCCCAAAAATAGTCACTTCTACCCTGGAAAATAAGGTCTTTCCTCTTCAAGATGACTTCTGCGTCATTATTAGGATTCTTATTCTCAGGTTCAGGAGCCTCTAGATCCTCTAGAACCTCTTCTGCTGATCCATCTCAACATCCATTGAGATTCAAAATCAAAATGTTCTAGTTCTTTCTGTTAAATGCTTTGAGCAAGATTGTGAATCTTATGTTTGTTATTGTTGTTGCCATCACTGTAATGATGGGCTGTTCTCTTGCACACACACCTATCAGAAATAAGAAAGGTAGCCGTCTTTCTTTTTTACATGGAGCTTTTCCAGAAAAAGCATTTGATCCATTTCATTTGTCTTTTGTTAATTTTGAGGACATGGGAAAGATTTAAGCTTTCTGCATCAAACAAATTGGAAATGTGATTAATGGTAGGGCCAGGGTTCTCGAATTACTACCTGGACCAAGCTTGTAGATTGCTTGGTGGATTAAAAGGTGCAAGATTTTCAACATACTTTGAATGCAAGTAGCTAAGCAAGCAACCACCACATGCAAGTTAAACATGCTCCCATAAACAAATGCATTCAAATTTGATCACATTCATGTTCATTGTGCAGATATTGTAGAACTTCTGCTTTGCTAATTCCTCCATAGTCTCCTCTTTCTTATAATTCTAATTTAACAAGTTCAAGCTGCTTTTTTGAATGTCTTGGAGTTCCATGCTTAATAATTTTCTCTTGTTGCAATCATAAGTTCATGTTACTTCGTTCCGAGAATTCAAAACAAATCTCTTAATCAAAATAAAAATTGTTCACTTTTATTTTAATGGGTGCATTCTCCTTCCTTAAATGAGATTTAATGATGTGGCGATTCTTTTAAGTTTTTTCATATATGTGATTATCTGTTTTGGACAACTACCAAAACCAAGAGAGATCTTGAATTTATTGGATGCATACAAGTGCACAGAATACAGAACAAAGCCAAAAATTGCTCACAAACATTCAAATGACACAAAGGTCAGCATAATTTTTCTTCCACTAATCCAATTTGGGTACATAAAATTAACTCTGAGTTGCATATGACATTAAGGAATCTTGTGTGCTTTGAAGAGAACTTTGAAGCTTCCTTCCTGAGCCAACTATGACAAATGATAACCTTTATAGTGAATGTTGTGATACATATTTATACTATTACCATCTGATACCGGTTTTAGGGAATGCTTGTCACTAGCAACATTGAAATGTAAGACTAATCCCTGAGGGGATGTTATACACTAAGTCACAGGGTTCGGTGAATATTTTGCTTGAAGTTTGAAATTCACTGTATTTGTGATGCTAATAAAAAATTCGTTTAAATTCGCTAAGGTTTGTACACAAAATTGTAGGAGAAAGGGCTCATTACATTTTCATCGCAGTCGTTAGCTCGGCAACATCTCTGAACCACAGACCCGACAATAATATGTATCAATAATTGCGTGGTCTGGTTTTAGGGTTTGATATTGTGTTCAAGGCAAACATGCTCGCATCGGTGGTGCCTTCCTTTCTTCCCCTATGATGATTGGTTCTTCTCGTGTTGGCTCATTCCAGTGCCGCAAAAAGACGCCACGCTCCCGACGCCGATGACGATGTCGCACCATAAACAACCAAGACAAAAAAAAATGTGATTTTTTTTTTCTTTTTTAATGATTACTAAATGAACATCTAATCAACACATCGAATTCCTCAAATCATTTACAGCGAACGAATTTCTCTATCCCTTTCTTCTCTTAAAACCAACTAATCTCTTTCATATCCTTCCCGTGCAAACTATTCAATGAATGAAAACCACTAAGCAGCATACGGAAAAAGCCTTACAATCTAAGCACTGTGAAAATGATACAACGCTAAAAATGCGGAAACAATTTTATAAACCCTTGACCCAAACCGTTAATCCCTTAAATGTGAAACAAAATATGCCTACTAAATCACTTATATACACATAAAATACAAAGAAAACGGATGCTTCTTAATAAATAAGATAACATGGAAAAGTCATACAAATACGATCAAATCATCTCACAAGTAAAAAAAAAAAGATGCAACAACATAAACAGACCTATTTTTTTTTTTTTTCTTCCCGATCGCTCAACCGTTCTTACAAAGCCCGATGGCATTTACACTCTCCTTTAAATGAGAAAGTCCACAATTGGATGGACAGAAACGAAGCCTTTCCCAACAAACTTCTCTATCATTTCGGTCTACAGAACTTCATTTTATTTATTTTTGTCCACATCGTGCTTTATTGCAGAGGCGACCGAATTGATGAAAATAAACCTTTATTCCTATACATGCATAGAATTTTTGAATTTAAAGGAATAAAAGTCAATCCTTTTGGAGTAAATTTAATTCTTTGGGTTGGGACGACCCAACAACCAACTGTTGCTATTTATTATTCCCTGCCTGGCATGCAAACAGTTTCCTACTGGCCGCACAAGCACTTACTCCATAAGATTTTGCAAATCTATTAACTAAGAGTCTTCACAGTCGGCCTGTCAATCATCTACTGTCCTGGCCGCTGCAAAAAAAAAAGAAAAGGAGGTGGTAGAAGGAACCACGGGTCAGAGGAGCAGGTGAGGATGCCATTCCAAATGCCCAGGCCGCGAGTACAGGGATAGGCGACTAAAAAGAACGTATTTCAAGCAATGCTTCATGCGTGAGTTCTATCTGACTCGGCCCTGTACATCAACGCCCAGGCAGAAGCATCAATCACAAAGGAAATGGCACGATATGAACCCAGGGTTCGAAGGCGCGTGGAGCAAGCAGGCAGAGGGGTGCACAGCAGGCAGGTCGACCAACTATGTTGTTATCTGTTCAGTATTGAACGCAACTTCAAAATGGGGTCCTCCTCCGTAGTTTCTCTTTTTTTTGTTAAGACGTTTTAAAGAGAGAAGGAGGGGGGAAACGTTTCCACAGAGCTCAAGCAGCGGTATAATTCACTTGCTCCCATCGCATCTATTATATCTGTGGCTAGAAAATGGTTTAAAAGCTGGGGAAAAATAATGGAAGTAGGGCATTGTAGTTAATATTGGTGGTTTCAGTTGCACAGCAAGCTCCTTTGCTGCCCCTACACAACAAAAGCCTCCCGATCCTTATTTCCCTTACTTGATAATAAGTAATATTTAATACAACTTAATAATAATGTTGTTATTTGTCCAGTATTGCTTTTAATGCATTGCAGCAATCTAAACATTCCTGTGATTCAGCACTATGTAGTATCATTTTGTTTTTTCATCTCCCCTGAAAGGTATCATGATGGATTTTTATATGAGCAGTTATTCTCTTCGACATGACCGGAGGAAAATTGACTGGTCACAGAATTCTCTGAGACTAACTTCGCATGTTGTTTGGTGAAGCTGCGAGGCCTGCCAGGCAGCTCGCATAGAGGTGAAGCTAAGACCACTCTGTTTCCAAATCGTGTATAAAAAAAAATTTCCAATGGAGTACAGTTTGCTAGCTTTGTAACAATTTAAGGGCTCGCTGTGACAGTTCATACGTTTGTGTATCTAGTTGTCCATCAAGCATTTTTTTTGTAGCGTATCATCATTTTATTTTAGTTTAGATTACCGGGTTCAACATGTGATAATCTTTATAAATAGTAGATCTTGGCATATTAATGAAATGAAGTAATGTGCTTACTAAACATAGACTTTGCATTAGAATTTTCCTTCTACTCACTGTCAATATGAATCATATTTTAAATATCAGTTTTTTAGTAAGCTGATTTCTTTTCCTTCTATTGATTTGCCAATTAATTTTACAATAGATTCATAAATGGAGGAAGAAAAACATATAGGGAGTTAGAGCTATAGACTGTTCCGTTGTCTTACTAAACACCATTTGAAAATTTAATTTTCCATCAAGTATAAAGGCAAGAGATAATGCACTATATATATGTATTCTTTTAACCCTTTCCAACTACATCACTATCAAGAAATCCAAACAAAAACTTAATATAGTTTCTTTTGTAATTTCCTTCCAACATTCCACAACAAAAAAAAAATTCAACAACCTTTCCAATAAATCTTAGAGTAAGAAATACTATCATTCCAATGCAACTTTCCTTAAAAGTCTTGTTACAACATATCCTACTTCATGTGGAAACCGATTTACAAAGATAGAAGCTAAGGATAGCAAAACAATATTACATTCCTTTCTCCACTCAAGGTGGTTAATTACATGATGTTTTAACATTGTCAACAACAAGATTCATGTGCTCCAAAGTGTTCTTCACCCATGCTCCAAATTCCAAGTATTTCAATCACAACCAAGATAGGGGGAGAGGCAACACTCTCCTCCCAACCAAAACTCAATGGAGAAGAGAAGCAATCTCCTCCATTGACCCCCGAGCCCCAAACACAACACCATGAAGAGTGGTCTCCAACTCAAGGCAACAATACTTGCTTCCACAATACAATCTTTTTACAACATTCAAGCAAAAAAAGAAGAAACAAGAGACACACAAATAACACCAAACATTTCACAACAAGGCTTGCATCCAAGCCAACAAGAGAAGGAACTATGGGAATGTTTTCCTTATGCCTCCCAATTGAGATGAGATGCCCATCCAAAACCCTCCACAATAAAACACAAGCCCCTATGACTCTTATGCCTCCCTCAAGTACCCCTTTTTCCTCCCATACTCTTATGCCTCCCTCCTCTTATGGCTCCCTCAAAGACAAGGTAGAATGTAAACATTCTTACCCAAGATGGGCATCCCTCTCAAACTCCCTCCACAATATCCTAATCTACTCTTATGCCTCCCTCATGAGTATTCCCATAGACCTCTCCTATACTACACAATAAACATTCTATCCATTTTTCACAATACACCAAAGTAAACATGCATTTTTCACAATTTTAGCATAAAAGCAACAATAATATGAAAGCAAAACAAAGGAGAAGGTTTCCTACCTCTCCATTGGAGAAGCCTAAACCAAGAAATTTGTCCAAGCTCCTTCCCAAATCAATCCAAGCATGCAAGTCCAAGCACTCTCTTTTTCTCTTTCTCCCAATTCTTTTCTCTCCCAAAATAACAAAAGAGGACTCTTCAACAAAACAAAAACAAAACTCCAACCCCCTCAACAAGAGAGGAAGTTTCAATAAATAGACAAAAGGAAGGAGTGAGGGTGATGTGGCTCCTTGTAGGATGCCACATCACACATCCTCAAGACCACCTCCCTTTAGTCAACTCAAATCCCAAAACACCATAAATGGGTGGTTGGGTTGAATGACATCTTTAATCCAAATCCATCCCTTCCCCATGTGCCTTAAGGCACAATTAAATGCAAAAAGAAGACAAGTGCACTCCAAAGTCACATTTCCCTTCCCAAAACAATAAATAAATCCCCTTTTTGGATTCCCAACCCATAGATATGGTTGGTAAGGGGTTTTGGGAAGTGTGGGACAAGTTCAACTTGTCCCACAAGTCCCTAAAGTTGCCCTCAATCTCAAATTCTGAGATTCAAAGAACATGGAGTGGTCAACACTCAAAATCAAGCATTCAATACAAGAGGACACACAAGGCTCAAGGAGCCAACCATCAAAATTAATTACACCCACTTGACTTCCCTCAAAAACTTAAAAAAAAAAATTAAAACAAGATATTACATTAATCTAAACACACTTAGCAAAGTAATTTAACAAAAAGACATTACAAAAGAAATCACCTACTAAAGCAAGTTAAACAAGTAAATAAAATTCTTACCCCCTTGGTCACATTAGAAAATTTCCCCCTCATGGAAATTTTCTTAACACATACAAGAATAAAGGTAACACAATACAATTTACTAGTTGCCTTGACGACCAATTGTTGTAACCACCCGACATCCTGTTGTGTTTGGTTCCCAATCCCCCTCATGGTTGTGATCATGCTGTGTTTCCTGCAAAATACAAAATACCTCCTTCGGCCTTGCGGCCATGTCAAAATATCCAAAATAACCATATGCATGAAATTTATTAACATCTATACGTAATTCAATCAATCATTATTTCTAGGTCTATATCACAACTTAATTATGCATTTCACCATTATCCAAAATTATAGTAATGTAAATTCAACAACTACATTCTACTCATCATGGTGAAGAAATCCAATGTTAGAACACATGCAATATATCCATATAAAAATAATATCGGTATCCAATAGTCGGTCCATGAGTCAGTGTAGGTCATACTGAAAACAAAATCCAATCATAATCCACATGCATCTAATCACAAAACATCATGCTAATCAACATAAGTATAAATCATGTCCATATCCAAAGTTTGCATAACTCAAAATGGTAATCAACTAAGTGTCGTAGGGAAGTGGGCATTACATCCCCCTCCCCTTAGACTAGACTTCCTCCTGGAAGTCACTGAAATAAGTGTGGAAACTGAGCTCGCAATGATGTAGCATCCTCCCAAGTATCAGCAGTCTCATCGTACCTGTCCCATTGGACCCGAACCTGGTCAATCTCTCTGCCGCGAAGGCCCAGGGTCCTACGATCTAAAATGCACACGGGCTCCACCATCACCTGCCCCTGGTCCTGCACCTGCAATGCAGTCCAATCTAGTACATGAGAAGGATCAGAAACATATCTCCTAAGCACAGAAACATGAAATACATCATGGACGCGCGATAAGCTAGGTGGTAGTGCTAGACGATAGGCCAAGGGGCCAAGGCACTCCAAGATCTCAAAGGGACCCACAAACCTAGGGGCAAGCTTAGAACCTTTTCCGTAACGGATAGGGCTCTTATGTGGTCTGACACGAAGAAACACCTTCGTGCCTACCTCAAAACTGCGATCTATCCTATGCTGGTCTGCATACTTCTTCTGTCTATCCTGTGCCACCTACAATCTCTGTCTGATCAAGGTAACCTGCTGCTCCATGTCCTGTAATAATGCTGGCCCAAGAGAAACCCTGTCCTCAATCCTATCCCAGCTAAGAGGTGTCCTGCACTCTCTGCCATATAATGCCTGAAAAGGAGCCATGCCTATAGAACTCTGGAAACTATTATTATAAGTGAACTCTACCAAATACAGATACTCCTCCCATCTCGACTGGTGATCCATCACGTACATCCTGAGCATGTCCTCCAAAATCTGATTCACCCTCTCTGTTTGTCCATCAGTCTCAGGGTGATAAGCTGTACTAAAATTAATCCTCGTCCCGAGGGCATACTGCATGGTGGTCCAGAAATGGGAGGTGTATAAAGGGTTGCGGTCGCAAATGATCTTCCGCGGAATCCCATGTAGTCTGACAATCTCATCAAGGTATACTCGTGCCACCGCACTCGCTGTATAGGTGGTCTTCACTGGAGAAAAGTGAGCTACCTTCGTCAATTTATCCACCGTGACCATGATGGCGTCGTGATGGTATCTCGACGTCGGCAACCCAACAATGAAATCCATCGAAATGGTATCCCACTTCCACTCTGGTATGGCGTGAGGATAGAGAAGGCCAGCTGGATGCTGATGCTCGGCCTTCACCCTCTGGCACTCTAAATAGCGGGATACAAATGAAGCTATGTCTCTCCGAAGTCCCCTCCAAAAATACAACTGTCTCAGGGTGGCGTGCATCTTCTTCACCCCGGGATGAGCTGAATAAGGTGCACGATGAGCCTCTGTCAAAATGTCATGTCTCAAGCCTCCATCTCTAGGAACATAAATTCGAACTTTGTGTCTAAGAAGACCATCTGCCTCTAATGAAAAACCATCAAATCTCCCCTCAAGGGGTCTCTGAGACTCAATCTCTGCTCTGGTTGCAAGGTAGAAACTATCCTGAGGAAGCTACTGCAAGATCCTACTCCACAAATCTGTGCCCACTGAGGTGGCCATAGCCACATGTCTCCGTCTACTCAAGGCATCTGCCACCACATTCTCTTTTCCCTTCACATGCTCTATCTCCATGTCATACTCACAAAGTAACTCCATCCATCGCCGCTGATGAGCGTTGAGATTAGGCTGCGTGAAGAGGTGGCGAAGACTCAAGTGATCAGTCCTGAGTGTAAATCTCTGGCCAAGTAGAAAATGTCTCCACCGCACTAAGGCATGTACCACTACTGCAAGCTCAAGGTCATGGGTCGGGTAATTGAGCTCATAATCTTTGAGTTTGTGAGACTCAAAGGCAACTACCCTACCTTCCTGCATTAACGCACCTCCAAGTCCTGCCAAGGAAGCATCTGTGCAAACGAAAAACTCTCCATGAGGATCTGGCACTGCAAGGATAGGTGCTCTTGTAAGGCATTCCTTCAGTGTTCTGAAGGCCTACTCACATCTATCTGTCCATAAAACATTCTTCCCTTTTCGCTGAAGAGAAGTGATAGGGTGTGCAATCCGAGAGAAGTCCTGAACAAACCTCCTGTAGTATCCTGCTAGGCCCATGAAACTATGCACCTCGGTCACACTAGTGGGTGCTGGCCAATCCATGATGGCTCGAATCTTGGAAGGATCGACTGCGATACCTTCCCCAGAAATAACGTGGCCCAAATACTGCACCTCAGTCTGAAAGAACGCACACTTCTCCAAGTTCCCGTAAAGGCGCTACTCTTGAAGACACTGAAGAACCTGGCGAAGGTGCTCCTCATGCTCCTCACGTGTGCGTGAGTAAATTAGAATTTCATCAAGGAATATGAGCATGAAGTGATCAAGGAAGGTCCTGAATACCCCATTCATCAAACTGATAAACACTACGGGGGCATTCGTCAAACCGAAGGGTACCACTGTGAACTCGTAGTGGCCATATCTCGTGCGGAAAGTTGTCTTGTGAATATCTGTCTCTGCAATCCTGAGATGATGGTACCCTGACTTAAGATCTATCTTGGAGAAAACAGTAGCCCCCTTCATCTGATCAAACAAATCGTCAATACGTGGATGGGGGTAACGATTCTTGATCGTTACTTTATTCAGCTAACGGTAATCAATGCATAACCGAAGAGATCCATCCTTCTTCTTTACGAAGATAACTAGCGCACCCCAATGGGATATGCTAGGATGGATTAGGCCTTTCTCGAGAAGGCCCTCAAGCTGTAACTTGAGCTCACATAACTCAGGAGTAGTCATCCGATAGGGTGCTCGTGAGATAGGCTCTGCGCCTGGAACTAGATCTATATGGAAGTCGATCTCACGTGGGGGAGGTAATCCCGGTAGCTCCCCTGGAAACACATCAGAAAACTTTGATAAGATGGTATGATCATCGAGGGAAGGTCCCCCCGACTCGTCCTCTGATCTATCACTAACTGTAACAGCATACAACTGGCAACCCCGTCGCACACACCGCTTAAGCTGCATAGCGGAGATGGTGCGAATAGAAACGGGTCTCTTAACCCCTGATATCACTAACTCCGCCCCAAGATCATCAATGCAAGAAATAGTCTTATGGTAACAATCCACTCTAGCTCTGTGGGGCGGACAACCAATCCATGCCTAGAATGATACCATAAGATCCTAATGGAAGGATCCGAAGATCAGAAGTAGTGGTGAAGGGTCCCAAATCCACTACACACTCCTTGACTAAGGAGTCTACAGAAATCTTGGCTCCAGAAGCCATCTCAACGTCCCAACTACAGCCCTGCCTAACTGCCACTAGCCTACAACGCTCTACTAAAGATGGTGCAATGAAAGAATCAGAGGAACCAAAATCAAATAATATAGAGGTGGAAATACCACCAATACTACCTGTCGTCTCAATCACAGTACTCTGATGCTCAGCCTGGCGGTTCTTGACTGCTGCGTAGATCCGATGACTCTGTGGCATATCTCCAACAGTAGGCTCTGAGCTCTGTGTCTTACCCTTGGTAGGGTTATGTGGGCAATCTCTCCAAATATGTCCAACAACACCGCAACCATAACAACTGCCTGGTCCTCTCTAGTGGGAAGCAGCTCCAGCTGGTACTCTAGATGACTGAGATACAGATCCTGATGATCTGGCTATGGACTACTGAGGTCTCTGCTGACGAGCTCCTACTGACTGAGCTCTCAGTGCACCCTGTGTCCTGATGGGACCCCTAGGAGGAGGCCCCATACTACGTCCTCTCTGTGCATCAAATCTCTGAGGAGGTCGGTAAGGTGGGCGGGTCTGCTGCTGCTGCTTCTTGCTGTGGTGGCCTAAAAGAAAGCTTGCCTTGAACTCTGTCCCACCCCGTGGAGAAGGAAACTGACCCCTTCGACCTACTACCCTGCATCTGCTGGATACGGCTCCGAAACTCTGTCTCTAGCCTGCTGTGTCTTCCCCCATGTCTCCTCTGCAATATAGGCCCTTCTCCACGGCCTCTGCTAATATCTGTGGGTAGTGAATGCACACTGTGCCAGCTAAATCCAAGTTCAGGCCCCCGGATGAACCTGTGAATCCGTACCTACTCATCTTGCATATAGTCAAACGTATTGAAGTAGGTCCAGAAAATTGACTCTCATACTCAGCTACTGTCATCGATCCTTGACGAAGGTCATGAAAACTCATCTATCCGCTGCTGAATAAATCTCTTGGGTAAATACCTGCTCCTGAAACCGCTCCTCAAACAGCTCCCAAGTAATCGTCTCTGAGTCGACATGGAGCTTCTGCTCCTCGGTCCTCCACCAGACTCCTGCTCCATCCTTCAGAAGATGGATCGCAAACACGAGCTTTCGTGTTGCTACTACAAGGGACAGAGCTTTGAAGCATCCCGCTCAAGCTCACCAAACCAGGTCTTCTGCCTGAAAAACCACCTGTATCACCCGAATAGTGAGATGGTCGCAGCCTAAGGATTTTCCCTGATATGGTCTGCAAGCTGATGTATGACGAAACCCTAGATCTCTCTGTATGCTTCTCCCTCTGCCTAGGGCTCCGAGACCTGTCCCCTATGTCCTGAGATCCAGTCCCCCATGTCCCTCTCTGTGGTGACCCTGCCCTAGTCGACTCTGCACGGAAATTCTCTGCTCTGTGCTCCTCGATGTGTCGAGGGGATGCCTGGGCAATAAACTGATGGCTCCAAAACTATGTCTAGCAATTTCGTCCTCCCAAGGGCTCTCCGCGTATAGCGGCATTAAACATCCTGGATTGTCTACAAAAATCTGAGGCAGAAGGGCTGCTATGGCCTGCTCTGGCGGTGGTATGTCTAGGTCTATGCGAAGAGGACCCCTCGCCCAAAACCGCGCCCCCTGCACAGATCAAAGCAAGAGTTAGTTCATCGTTTCTAGGTCTTGAGTCAGTTTTCAAATTTTGATGTTTACTATAATTATCAACATTATGGTTTTATATTTTAAGGAAAAATGTTCTGCACTAAGTTAAGTGTTCCGATTTCACGTTTTCTGCATGTGCCCAAGGGTCCCAGCTTCGAACCCCTAGCTCTGATACCAAAAATGCGGTGCTGCAAAAAGATGTCGCGCTCTCGACGCCAATGACGATGTCGCACCATAAACAACCAAGACAAAAAAAATGCAAATTTTTTTTTTTTAATGATTACTAAATGAACATCTAATCAACACATTGAATTCCTCAAATCATTTACAGCGAACGAATTTCTATATTCCTTTCTTCTCTTAAAACCAACTAATCTCTTTCGTATCCTTCCCGTGCAAACTATTCAATGAATGAAAACCACTAAGCAACATATGGAAAAAGCCTTACAATCTAAGCACTGTGAAAATGATACAATGCTAAAAATGCGGAAACAATTTTATAAACCCTTGACCCAAACCGTTAATCCCTTAAATGTGAAACAAAATATGCCTACTAAATCACTTATATACACATAAAATACAAAGAAAATGGATGCTTCTTAATAAATAAGATAACATGGAAAAGTCATACAAATACGATCAAATCAACTCACAAGTAAAAAAAAAAAAAGATGCAACAACATAAACAGACCTATATATTTTATTTTTTTTCTTCCTGATTGCTCAACCGTTCTTACAAAGCCCGATGGCATTTACACTCTCCTTTAAATGAGAAAGTCCACAATTAGATGGACAAAAACGAAGCCTTTCCCAACAAACTTCTCTATCGTTTCGGTCTACAGAACTTCATTTTATTTATTTTTGTCCACATCATGCTTTATTGCAGAGGTGACCGAACTGATGAAAATAAACCTTTATTCCAATACATGCATGAAATTTTAGAATTTAAAGGAATAAAAGTCAATCCTTTTGGAGTAAATTTAATTCTTTGGGTTGGGACGACCCAACAACCAACTGTTGCTATTTATTATTCCCTTCCTGGCATGCAAACGTTTCCTACTGGCTACACAAGCACTTACTCCATAAGATTTTACAAATCTATTAACTAAGAGTCTTCACAGTTGGCCTGTCAATCATCTACTGTCCTGGCCGCACAAAAAAAAAAAAGGAGGTGGTAGAAGGAACCACGGGTCAGAGGAGCAGGTGAGGACGCCATTCCAAACACCTAGGCCGCGAGTACAGCGATAGGCGACTAAAAAGAACGTATTTCAAGCAATGCTTCATGCGTGAGTTCTATCTGACTCGGCCCTGTACATCAACGCTCAGGCAGAAGCATCAATCACAAAGGAAATGGCACGATATGAACCCAGGGTTCGAAGGCACGTGGAGCAAGCAGGCAGAGGGGCACACAGCAGGTAGGTCGACCAACTATGTTGTTATCTGTTCAGTATTGAATGCAACTTCAAAATGGGGTCCTCCTCCGTAGTTTCTCTTTTTTTTGTTAAGACGTTTTAAAGAGAGAAGGAGGGGGGAAACGTTTCCACAGAGCTCAAGCAGCGGTATAATTCACTTGCTCCCATCGCATCTATTATATCTACGGCTATAAAATGGTTTAAAAGCTGGGGAAAAATAATGGAAGTAGGGCATTGTAGTTAATATTGGTGGTTTCAGTTGCATAGCAAGCTCCTTTGCTGCCCCTACACAACAAAAGCCTCCCAATCCTTATTTCCCTTACTTGATAATAAGTAATATTTAATACAACTTAATAATAATGTTTTTATTTGTCCAGTATCGCTTTTACAAGCACTGCAGCAATCTAAACATTCGCTGTGACAGTCAGCACTATGTGTATCACGTTGTCTATTAGGCATATCTGCTGAAACGTATCATCATTTCTTTTTATATTAGGAGTTATTCTCTTAGAAATGATTTAAGGGTGATTGACTGGTCTTGATTTTGAGACTAACTTCACATTTGTTTGGGTAGTTGCGAGGCCTGCCATGCAGCTTGATATTTTTGAAGCTAAGACCACTCTCAGGATCCTAATCTGTATAAAAAAAACATCCAAGATCTTTGCTAGCATTGCAACAATTTAAGGGTTCGATGTGACAGTCAGCACTTTGTGTATCTAGTTGTCCATCAAGCATATCTACTGAAGCGTATCATCATTTTCTTTTTTTTTATATTACCTTCAACATGGATAATCTTTAAAATATTAGATTCCATATTAATGAAATGAAGTAATGTGCTTACTAAACATAGACTTTACATTAGAATTTTCCTTCTACTCACTTCAATAAACAATAACATGGGTATTTTAGTAAGCTGATTTCATTTCCTTCTATACATGCCAATAATTTTACAATGGATCCATAAATAAGAAAGACATAAGGGAGTTAGAGCTTAGAATGTTCCGTTGTCTTACTAAACACCATTTGAAAATTTAAGCCTTTCCATCAAGTATAAAGGAAGGGATAATGCACTATATATATGTATTCTTTTAATCTTTCCAACTCATCACTTTCAAACATCCAAACAAGATTTTAATATATTTTCTTTTGTAATTTCCTTTCAATATTTCACCAAAGAATTCAACAACTTTTCAATAAATCTTAGAGTAAGAAATACTATCATTCCAATGCAACTTTCCTTAAAAGTCTTGTTACAACATATCCTACTTCATGTGGAAACCGATTTACAAAGATAGAAGCTAAGGATAGCAAAACAATATTACATTCCTTTCTCCACTCAAGGTGGTTAATTACATGATGTTTTAACATTATCAACAACAAGATTCATGTGCTCCAAAGTGTTCTTCACCCATGCTCCAAATTCCAAGTATTTCAATCACAACCAAGATAGGGGGAGAGGCAACACTCTCCTCCCAACCAAAACTCAATGGAGAAGAGAAGCAATCTCCTCCATTGACCCCCGAGCCCCAAACACAACACCATGAAGAGTGGTCTCCAACTCAAGGCAACAATACTTGTTTCCACAATACAATCTTTTTACAACATTCAAGCAAAAAAAGAAGAAACAAGAGACACACAAATAATACCAAACATTTCACAACAAGTCTTGCATCCAAGCCAACAAGAGAAGGAACCATGGGAATGTTTTCCTTATGCCTCCCAATTGAGATGAGATGCCCGTCCAAAACCCTACACAATAAAACACAAGCCCCTATGACTCTTATGCCTCCCTCAAGAACCCCTTTTTCCTCCCATACTCTTATGCCTCCCTCCTCTTATGGCTCCCTCAAAGACAATGTAGAATGTAAACATTCTTACCCAAGATGGGCATCCCTCTCAAACTCCCTCCACAATATCCTAATCTACTCTTATGCCTCCCTCATGAGTATTCCCATAGACCTCTCCTATACTACACAATAAGCATTCTATCCATTTTTCACAATACACCAAAGTAAACATGCTTTTTTCACAATTTTAGCATAAAAGAAACAATAATATGAAAGCAAAACAAAGGAGAAGGTTTCCTACCTCTCCATTGGAGAAGCCTAAACCAAGAAATTTGTCCAAGCTCCTTCCCAAATCAATCTAAGCATGCAAGTCCAAGCACTCTCTTTTTCTCTTTCTCCCAATTCTTTTCTCTCCCAAAATAACAAAAGAGGACTCTTCAACAAAACAAAAACAAAAGTCCAACCCCCTCAACAAGAGAGGAAGTTTCAATAAATAGACAAAAGGAAGGAGTGAGGGTGATGTGGCTCCTTGTAGGATGCCACATCACACATCCTCAAGACCACCTCCCTTTATTCAACTCAAATCCCAAAACACCATAAATGGGTGGTTGAGTTGAATGACATCTTTAATCCAAATCCATCCCTTCCCCATGTGCCTTAAGCCACAAATAAATGCAAAAAGAAGACAAGTGCACTCCAAAGTCACTTTTCCCTTCCCAAAACAATAAATAAATCCCCTTTTTGGATTCCCAACCCATAGATATGGTTGGTAAGGGTTTTTGGGAAGTGTGGGACAAGTTCAACTTGTCCCACAAGTCCCCTAAAGTTGCCCTCAATCTCAAATTCGAGATTCAAAGAACATGGAGTGGTCAACACTCAAAATCAAGCATTCAATACAAGAGGACACACAAGGCTCAAGGAGCCAACCATCAAATTTAATTACACCCACTTGACTTCCCTCAAAAACTTAAAAAAAAATTAAAACAAGATATTACATTAATCTAAACACACTTAGCAAAGTAATTTAACAAAAATAAATTACAAAAGAAATCACCTACTAAAGGAAGTTAAACAAGTAAATAAAATTCTTACCCCCTAGGTCACATTAGAAAATTTCCCCCTCATGGAAATTTTCTTAACACATACAAGAATAAAGGTAACACAATACAATTTACTAGTTGCCTTGACGACCAATCGTTGTAACCACCTGACATCCTGTTGTGTTTGGTTCCCAATCCCCCTCATCGTTGTGATCATGCTGTGTTTCCTGCAAAATACAAAAGACCTCCTTCGACCTTGCGGCCATGTCAAAATATCCAAAATAACCATATGGATGAAATTTATTAACATCTATACGTAATTCAATCAATCATTATTTCTAGGTCTATATCACAACTTAATTATGTATTTCACCATTATCCAAAATTATAGTAATGTAAATTCAACAACTACATTCTACTCATCATGGTGAAGAAATCCAATGTTAGAACACATGCAATATATCCATATAAAAATAATATCGGTATCCAATAGTCGGTCCATGAGTTAGTGTAGGTCATACTGAAAATAAAATCCAATCATAATTCACATGCATCTAATGACAAAACATCATGCTAATTAACATAAGTATAAATCATGTCCATATCCAAAGTTTGCATAACTCAAAATGGTAATCAACTAAGTGTCGTAGGGAAGTGGGCATTACACTCATTGTCATGATCAGTTTGAGGATACAAAACCCATCCCCTTCGTTGCCCTTAATGCCTTCGTTCAAACCAGACGTGTAGAAATAGGTTAGTTTATTTCTTATGTGTTAGTTTATTTTTATGTTCTTTTTGTTAAGTTTTATTTGGCTTTTTATGTAAATTATGTGTTTAATTTTTAAAAATGTTTTTTGATTTAAATTTTCAATTAAGCGAATTGTTATAAGTTATAACTTATCATTGTTTTTAATGTTTTAATGTTTATTTTAGTGATTGTAATGTATATTATTTGTTTATTTTTATTTATATATTTATATTTATTTTATTTACATTTATTATTTATAGTTTGTTTTTATAAAAGAATGTAATTTTTTAATTTTGAAGTGTATATTTATTCATATTTTCTATTATTTGAATTTAATGGCGAATTTTTTTCCGAACTTTATTCATTGGATGAACTTGAAACAAATTTTATCCTCGGCGAACTCGAACTCGAACCTTGTGACATCTTGTTATACAGGTTGGTGGTTCAGTTCGCGTAACAATTGTGACAGTTGTATATTATGAGGGCATGTCCGGTGTGGCATATGGACTTATGGTATTGTGATTCTCATGTAAGGCATTGATGCTCCGCTTGCGATTACCCTAAAGATCACGCACGTTTGCAGTCAATAATAAAATTAAGGTTTTGACTTTGATATACTAAATTTAGCTGTGGCGCATTGGTGGGTGGCAGGAGTTCTTTGGAGGAGGTCAGAGGTTCGATTTTACTCCCCACCATCACGAACGTGCGTGATGGATAGGGCCAGCCCTCAGCTTATATGATAGGAGGTTGTGTACATGCTTGTTGGCTGTTATGACTGTGCAAAGGTTGCGCATGACTGGTGTTTTGTCTTCCAAGCTACCCTTAGATCAACCAACCTATACTTTAAAACAATATTACAAGCATAGTGATCAGAATTAATGTGACAAGTATCATCAACTATGGCCTCTAGAACAACGTTTAAATACTTTAAGATCTCTGTTTCCGAATGAAGTATGAGTTCCTTAGAGTGTTCAAATTTTGGAGAACAATCGGGCTTTCTGGAATGCAGGTTCCTGGGATCATGTATCTATATCCTTGGAAGATTGACTGTGGAAGTTGGTCTAAAATCAGTTTTCCATGCAAAACTGACCAATTTGGAATCCAAAAAAGCACAAAGTGCAGTTTCCTGTTTACCACAAATGGAACATAGATATTGTCCAAGTGTGTTAACATCCTCTACATTTAAATAAATTATGAGGTCCTTGGATTCCTCAAAATTTGGGAATAAGTTAATAACCAGGCTATTTGGAATATTGGATCCAGACTGATTGTTGAAGTTTGGTCTAAAAACAGTTCTATATATGAAATTGACCGCTTTGGAATCCAAAAATGCAGTAGTTGGAGTCCCCTGCTTGCTCCAAATGGGACTTTTTCCATCATAAATTCTGCACGGGTAACAAGCTTGGCTTTAACTTTGAAGATATTGGTGGGTTATTGCGAGAACAAAAATTTAACTTCCTCAGAGGCCTTGATTTTCCATAGGTTTCTAAATAGAACTCCAAAGTGTAAAGGTCATTCCTCATTCCATCTCTTAAGTTGTTCCTAGATGTATACATGCTCAAAGTAGAGAGTAGATCCCAGAAATCACCATCATCAAAGTGCATGACATGCGGCAGTCACCAAATTCTTCACCATAGTGTTAGCTCTTGAACAAGCTTTTGGGTAAGCTGCTAAGGTTTACAAGTCTTCATTTTTCTTATGTGTTTAGGTCACTATTGCATATTTTGAATAGAGCTTTGATGACTTTCTCAGGTTCTCAGTTGGGTTTCCCACAAATATCACAGATTTGTTATTGCATTTGTTAAGACTATCAAAGGTCTTACTGATATTCCGCTTTTTAAATTTTCCTAAGGGGGGTTCTTCCACTTATTAGTTTTGTTGACAGACAATTCATGGATGATTCGATAAGTTTACCAGTTTAAGTGATGCCTTGAATATTCCCAGAAATTTTCAAAGCTCTTTCAGTATTGTCGAGCCTTTGATTTTGACGACAATTATTATCATACTGGCTTCTCCAATGGATTTCCCATTTCCAGAATGGATGTCTGCTTTGGGCGACTTCAAATCCTGGCAGGATCTTCCATACTCTTGAAGTTCTTGAGTTTCCCGTCTAGCAGGTAGAGTTTTGTCATGGGTACTGATATATGACATACCTGTGTAATGAAAACCAAAGGATTTGGATTAATTAGTTGACGATCTGAAGACTGGAATGGCATATCACAAAATCTAAATTTTCCTGGGAGGGGAATCTCATCAGCCTTCCTACCTCTGGAGCTTGGTTGAGAACTTGTTCATTACATGGAATACAAATCATAAATGTATCCTATAACCAGCCAAGCCAACATGCATTTCAGCTTTCAATTGAAAGGAAACCCAATTCTACATGGTACATGCTATCTTCGCACATTGTTCTGTGTTTCTAATTGATCTTTGATCTTTATGTCGCAGGTCTTGGTAATCTCTTTGTTTTCTTATTGTATGGATATTTTTTTCTAAACCAGACGTATGGTTGTACTATATGTCACAAAGTATGCCAAATTTCATGGAAAAACGTCGAACTTCACCACACTTTATTCTTGTTGAACACAAACTCGAACTTTAACCATTCTTTTTATGTGGGAAGTTTTTGACATGCTTAAACATTATTTTATAAATAAGTGTATACATCCATATACTGACTGAAAGAAGAGGACAAACAAGCTTTCTCCACTCTGTCCCTCTAACATATTTATGGATTGTTTAGACTATTGAAATGATAATTTTTTTTTTTACGAACTTAAAAGATGTTTTTTTTTTTAACTTCATCTATTGGTGAACTTGAACTTGAAGCTTGTGACTTAGGTTATACTATTCTATCCTATGCACTAATTTCAAAATGTGGCAAGAAAAACTTAGGACCTTTTCAATTGCAATAATTTTACCCTGCAACTGTTTTAAATTACTAATTTTTTGCAAGATTAGTGTATTAGACATTCTAAAACTAAGAATTCATAATTTATTACAAGATTAGTGCATTAGATATTCTAAAATTGTTAATTCAAATTGCTTAAAGAAAATGTCAAAATTAGACAAATAAATAGGATGTCTGGCAAGTTTCTAGCTTTTCCAAATTTTCTTGGACTTTTTTAAAGTGATGAGTGCATATTTTGCTTGAGATTGAATAGAACATATTGATAACCTGTGAATTTTTGGTAACTCCTAATTTTGTAGGGTATGGAGCTTGAATTGAGAAAGCTTGAGGAATACGTTAAATCGATATATGATGAGATGTTGTATTTGTGGGGAAGGTACGCGTGTCTGAAATAACGATGATCTTATTTTGAGAATTTAATTGGACTGAGTATGTTAAAATTCGTGTTGTCTGTGGTTGAACATGGAAGAAGAAATGCAGAACCTAAATGTATCTACAAACTCAAGAATGGTCTGGTTCAGTATTATGTCTTTCTTTGTGTGCTTATCAGTAGCAGGTTGACAAATGTGGCATTTGAAGAGCTTTTTTGAGAGGAAGAAATTACTCTAAAACTTACAGGTAGTTTATAGAGTAATCTGAATTATTCTCTCTAGAGAATTATATTTTTGAAATGAAAGCTAATTGTTATACATCTTTTATTCCAGCAGATTTTCCTGTAGTCACTACTCTTTGAATTCCTGATTCTAAATTTGTTTATTTCATCATTTGCTATTTATCTATGTCAATCACGAGCAGTTGATTTCAAATCTAGTGTGTCAAAAACAGACTAGATGTTATTATTATTTTTGAGGCATTAATGTTGTCTTGTGACCTTTAATTTTATGCAAATTTGTACTTTCATTTGCTAAGAATAGATACTGATGTTGCCTTTGGAAGAAATTTTGATGTAAGTTTAACTACTTTGGCATTTTATGCTGTAGAGTATATGCAAGTTGATGGTAGTACTCTTGGAATTGGTCACTCCCGTATGACTTGAATTGTATGAGCCCCTATTTTAATGACCATGGGAGGAACTTAGTGTGTGAAAAAATGGATCACCCTTTTTACAATTTGTACCGCTGTTATCTTTAATTTATATCATAATACGATATGCTCTTTTATATTAAACATGATTTTTGTAGGGGGAAAGGAAACCTTCTTCCAAGAAGATAAAACGAATATTTGTTACAAGAATTCCACCCTTTGTTACTGAGGAGATGTTTCAAAAGTCAGTTTTGTTCCTTAACTATGAACTAGTTTTCACAAATTATTTTGCGGTGTTGCAACATTTATGAATTCACTTGCTTCCTAGAATTATCTCAAAAATATGCTTTATTTAAATTTGTATAATGTCCCTGTAGGTATTTTGAAGAATATGGAAATAACATGAAGATGACAACTGTCGGTGGAGAGGCAGTTCTTCAAAATAAAAGTTAAGAAAAAGAACGTCGAAGTAACACTAGGGAAGCAAATGGATCACTTGAAGCTGGTGGTGGAGAGGTGGTGTGAATATTGTATGTCAAGGGTTAACGGCATATAGGCACCCTCTTGTATTTTATCATTGTATTTCAAGGGTTAACAACATTTAGACACCCTTTTGTATTGTATTTTATTTGATATTAATAAAATGTTTGACCCATTTGTTAGGCACAAGATTCAAATCAAATTGTTCTTAATTGATAATATTAATTACTAGTCCACTCTGACATTATAGATGATATGTAACCATTGACTGCACTATATAATAATTGGTTATTATTTATTCTTGAAATTCATATTTTTCAATCTTTAAATTTGTATCGTCTCTAGAGAGACAATAAAAATTGAAATTAGTATTGTCTCTAGAGACACAAAATTAGTATTCATTATTGTCTCTGGGGAGACAATAATGATATTGTCTCTAGAGAGACAAAATATGTATCAATGTATATTGTCTTCCTAGAGACAATATTAAAGACACCCGCTTTGAGACAATAATAGAGACAATACACAACTTTTTTATTGTCTCTATTTGAGACAATTTGGTCAATTATTGTCTCTATTATTGTCTCAAAACACCCCTCCTTGTAGTAGTGAATAATACACAACATACAAATACACAATTTGGCATGGTGACTTGTTGCCAATACCCCACATTCCTTTGTTGTTGGTCTACTATCCCCCGTAGTTTATTGTGCTATAATTTCCTCTAAAATCAAACAATAACCTTGGCCTTATGGCCATATTAATGACGTCGAAATCATAAAAACACATGCATGTATACGTAAAAATTTACATCCTCAAATATCATTATAAAATGGATGCTAGAATCAATTAATTCACCAATCATTTATTTTTATAACATTTTTAATTATACCTATCCATCAATATTTAATAAGATGACAACATCAACAATCATCCATAAATATCTATAAATCACATCCAATATGTAAATATAGTAGTAACAGTTAGAAAATCAAATAATGATATTTGAATCAAGCACATAAAACTCATCGCAATAGTGACATCATGTCGCAAGTCTAACATGTCTATACAATCTATCAAAAAAGTAAAACAAGTGTATCAATGCTCATCTAGCATTGTCTAATATATAATTTGATATCAAGGTCTAGCGATACTATACAAAGTGAGAAGAGACATAACAATATAAAAATAATAACGATATCACAATCATTCTATCACAAGGAAACCATTTTAGATCATCATCATATCCTTAAATTCCCATAAATGTCCACAATACAACTATACAGTCAAAATAATAATCAAAACACAATAGTAATCATGATTTCCCACACATCTAATTAGTATGTTATATAGATTATAACAAGAAGGTTTAAGCAGGGCCGAATTAAAGGTCAGGAGCGCCCTAGGCAATAGTTTGAGTGGACGCCCTCTTCAGAAAAATTAGTTAATATTTTTTTCGGTAAAGTAAATAAATAAAATATGTCTATATTCTTTTATTTTTAAATTTACATCATGGTCGTATTTTCTTGTACTTGCAAAAATATTACAATTTTTTTATGTGTATAAGTGAAATTTATGTTACTATAAATAATATCTATAAATGGGTTTATCAATATTAAAACTTTAGATAAATTAGTTTAAAGATAAGTTCTAAAATCAACAGACAAAAAAGAAATTTTTAGATTCAGGCTACTGGGTGCCCTAGGCAACTACGTAGTTTTCCTAAGGCTTAATTCCCCTCTAGGTTTAAAATTATGATCAATTCAAAATTGATAACACGGTTCATCCAGTTTTGAAGAGGAGTGGGCATTAAACTCTAGTATTGCCTAAGGTGCTCATAACCCTTAATCCGGTCCTACAAATTGGTTGAAATATCTTCTCATAAAACAAAACCTTATTTAAGTATATATTTTGTTTGAAAATGAATTCTCACATCAATTATTTGGTGATTTTTTATATTCCTATACTATGAGAAGCTTCGCATTCAACAACTCTACAGAACTAACTTTTTTCTTACAAGATGATAAGTTGTGTATTTCATAAGAGAATACAGATTCAACATTTACACAATTCTTTTAGATGATTTTTGATGTCCATTGCAAAGGATTTGCATGTATTTAACATGTTTTAGTTAACTATTTTAATTTTAAGAAAGAAAACTTCTAGATACAATATTAGATTTCCATGTACATACAATATGTAAACAATATAATTTAACAAATAACTAAAATTAAAGTGTTTGTTGGTGAATTATATTTTATTAAAACTAAGAACACATATAATGTCAAATTTTCCTCAAAATTGCATTATTTCTTACCATTACGTGAGTATAATTTTAAGTATATTAACAAAAAAATGTCAAAAAACGATATGAATGGAAAATTTTAAAAGATTGTTCTTGTTAGTCAAATATATTTTTACAATTTTTACTTTTTCTTTGTCCCCTCTATTTCATTGACTTTACACCACAGTTTTTGCTAATCTAAAGATGTCATTTTTTTTCATAATCTAGAATAAATAATATACTATTCAAGAGACCTGAATGGTAGATGCGCCTAATTTATCCTAATTTATTTATTATAAAACGAATAAATTACAACCTAAAAATATCCATGTCACATATATGACAAGTAAAAGTTTGTAAAATAAACATATAAACATAATCTCATTACGAAGCCTAATAAAAACAATTAAATATTTACCGAATTTATTTTATATTATCATTATGTTTTTAATATTCTAAAAAAAAATAATCCAACGAGTTGTCCATTTATCTAAAGTCGTATGGTGGAAATTTTTTTATCAGGACACTCGTATAACATGGTTCAATGCTTGATAGAATATAAACTTAAAAAACGAGATACGTATTTTGCGGAGGAGGGTATGTTTGTTATGTTGTAGAGTTTTAAGGATAAAGACCCTATAAACTTGAAAGTAGAAATATATATTTTGGGGAGGAAATATGGTTTTTAAGACAATGATTTTTATTTAAAGAAGCATAATTTATTGTTAAAAAGGTAAAAGACATTGTTTTAGGGAATATCATTTAAGGGACTGATTTTAATTATAAGGGAAGATTTTGTAAAGGATTGGGATGAAATAAAGAAAAACTAATTTTAATATAACAATTTTTTATTCGGAAATATTTCTCTTGTAAGGTAATATTTTCCTGGTAATTTGAAAGGTTATGTAAATTATATTTTGTGTTTACTGTCATCGTTGTCAGCTATACACCCCACCTTATTGTAAGGAAACTTTCCTAAGCCCTGTGGAGGTGTGATTTGACTCATTTCTACTAGGATCTATCACTCTCAAACCCACACCCTTACGTATTTTGTTTAGTTCATGTCAGATTTTGTATTGGAAATGATATTTTTATAATTAGATACAAGGCATTTTTTATAAGTTAGAAACGCCATCTTTAATATAACATAGGAAGAGGATATGATATTTTAATGCATAAAGACGGCAAAATGTCATTAAGAAAGTTGATCGAGACCATTTTTTTACACCCTTGTTATGATCATCCAAATCAAGGGTAATTTAAAATACATACCTTTAATATACATTCAATGTTACTAATGTTTAACATTATTATTTAGCTTACTGCTACATAATCTAGCATAATTAAAATATTTGTAATCTATATGATAACATATAATAACCATGTAGATTTGTAGGCGTATAAAAAAATCTCCACAATTATCCCTTAATACACTCTGAGTGTGTAAACATTTATATAATTAATTTAACCTTTTATAGATTATGAGAACTATGTGCATATCTTAAGTACCTACCTAGAAGATATCCATATAACTTTCATACAGTATCTGACACTTCATTTATTCATGGAAGCATCCTTGTCGTAAACTCCTCAGAGAATTCATTATAGAAAGCAATGTTTGCATAAGATAAAAATATATTTATGAACACACACAGATGTCAAGCCTCGTCTCTCGACCTTTCCTAACAGATTACTTCAAGTAAACAAAAGCAATAGAACATGTGAACATTAAGACACATTTCAAAATTATTCAATGACGTGTCAATTTATCTAAAGTTATATGGTGGAAAAAACAATTTTTACGCTGTAAGATGCTATTATATGCAATGATCCCGGCTGATTCTGACACACGTCAGATAATCGAGGGCTGTGATTACACAAGGACATATGCATTTAAATCATGTGGTCCTCGACGAGCTAGAGAAAAGAGTTGTTTTGCAGATGGATTTTGTTTTAGATGCGGTAAAAATCACATTTTTAAAGGAACTCTTTTTTGTTTAGTGAAATTGATATTTATTAATCCTTTTGATTGCAATCCAAGACCGAAATATGGCCAAATATCACTATGAGTTAGAACCTAGAAGCCAGCTAAGTCTATGGCAAATAGTTGTTTACAATGACAATAAGGGCTAGTCACCACAGGACCCCTTTACTCATGTTTTAAATAGCTATGCATCATCGAACTTGTCACATGGCATTTCTATATATGGGATGGACTCCTTGGAAAAATGATATACTTATGTTTGTAGTATATTTAATCCGATATTCCCAGTGCCCAACATCCAAATTTTGTGTTTAGCAACTAAATATGTTTATGAAGGGTTTTACAAATTAAAATGACAATGGTTGATGGGACCATTTTTCCACACAACCCTTCTTTTGACAGATTTGAATAAAAGTGATGTACGACTTACAATTTGTCAAATGATTTATAGCGTCGTTGAATTTTTTTGGTTACAAAGCAAATTTTGGAGGCTGCCCTTCTCTGGCGGGAAGATGATGTGAAGCCCTCGGATCAGGGCTGTTGACAGGTAACTAATCCCTGAACACTGTGTAGAGAGGATAACTCCCATTTGCAACAGTGTGGATATGTATGTAGACAAATGAAAGATAAAATCCAGCATCTTATTTAACTCACTAGTAACTTTTCCAGCACATTTTCAACTATGCTTTCGTCTATTTTGAATTTATTACATAAAGTCTTCTCTCAATTAAATAGTCATTTAAGAGAAGTCTACATTTTCTAGCTAGTTCCTCCTGATGCAACCATATAAGTGGACCTCAACATGCACATATACCTAGTGCACATGCTATATCTATTGCATACATGATTGGAAACAAACAAGCAAGTCAAAGCCTTCCTTTGACACCTTCAATTCAATGTTAGTACACCAATGTTTAGTACCGATATGTACCTAAACTATTATTTTCTATGTCTACAAAGTTATTGGTGATATAATATTGACTATTCATTTTTAGCAAGATCTCTGTAATGCAAATTCCAGCATCAATACTGCACATGCCTTGCATTTACATTTCTAGGTAGGAAATTTCTTCATTGTTTACATTTATTTATTTTGGTCTAAGAGTCGTAGTTATGCTTTGTTATTGTTTTTTACTTGGGGTTTTAGTATCTATGGGTGGATATTTGTGTTTTGATAATGAAGGAATTAATTGAAGTTACCTTAGCAATGTAATCGCTTTCACCATAGATCTTTATATATGTCTCATCTGCCTCTCATCAAGTACCTATGGATGTTTTTTGCCTTAGAAATAAATAATAGGCAAGAAAAGATATTAGGATCACTTTCCATCTTACAAGCAGATTTTGTGCAAAGGCTATTTTACACTTAGCGATCAACTATTGCAGCCACTATTATCATCCCTTTGAGGGTTGAAACAAATCGAGGAGATGAAAGGTCTATTTTAAAGTTTATTAAGGATTTTAGACTTGCATGTAGCTCTATTTCAAGACTTCAATTTAAGCATGAGGTATGGGGCAAATATATGCTAGTTCTAATGTGGGGCTCGAATACTTAGAGATAGTACCAGAAGGCTCGTGCACATTGCACCAATCTACAAGGATTAGAATGTACGCTCGAGGGTGCCCTGTACTAGCATGCTGCCGAGGTGTCACAAAATATATTCATATTCTTTGAAATTAAAAATTTTCATAGGCTGTCCTTTGGTAGCCTCGCTTCTTCTTTTTCAGAAAGCAGGCGATGGGCAAAACATAATACATAATTTAATATATGATAAAACGTTTAAACCATAACAGATACTTTGCCACGTCATTTTATATTTGCCATTTATTATTGTAATATTCAAAATATCATAATTGAAGGTGATTCTCTAAATATTATAAACCTTTTGAACAAAAGGCAACACCCCAGCTGGTCTATCAGGGATTATATTGAGGAAGCTATAGATATATGCAAAAGCTTTTGCTAATGTCCACATCACCCATACTTATCGGGAAGGAAATAGGGTTGCCGACAATTTGGCTAACTTAGGTGTTAATAATTCCTTTCAAACTTGGATTGGCGGGGACGTTCTGCCCACTCATGTCAATAGAGCCATCATCATTGATCTTCATGGCAGTGAAAATCATGACTAACGGCTGTATTTTAGATGCTAATGTGCGGATCCCCAAGTACATGATGATGACATCACAAAAGATTTGGATGATTGTTGCGATTTTGTGCGGGCTGGATTTCCATCATTTCTTGGCATGGGAGGAAAGCTGGGGAGCGGGGCAATAATAACAAATGTAGCATTATAATTAAGCTGTTCACGGGAAGAACAGATTCAAATACCAAAAACACCGCTCGGCCTGTCCCGCACATTGCAATCTTTTTTACCGTTGAAAACAAGAATAGGAACAGAGGAAACATGGGGGGTCCGCCATGCAAAACCGAACCGACCCACAATCCTGAGTGGAAAGAGAACATGGACTTTGGGAGTACCTGCAAATCGGGGGCCTGTCGAATTTCATTGAGAGGATTCAAGGCTTCGACCAAGACATCTCCATCAAATTCACCAAGGGTTGGAAGAACAGAATTGTCAAGTATAGTAACATGAAAATGGAAATTACAGAAGAGCTCATAGCTTAGATCATGGGTCTCAGCCTGGAAGGCACAAAATTCTTCAATAAGAAGGTCGACAGGGAGGTGGAAACCAAGAAATTTCTAGAAGAGGGAGAGAATCTTGAGTTCGTAACTGCTGGCCTCAAGGTGGAGTCGATCCCTGTACCTTTTGATGAACTTGCCAAAATGGTGGTAAGGTATGTTACCCTTGAAGGAAGATATGTGACTATTCCTCACAAGAATCTGATTTTTCTAAATCATTTTCGTAGAAATAACATTATTAGCTTTCCTCATTATCTGATCAACTCCTTGGAGAAATCTATAAGGGAAGCTCAAAATCACTCTAGGGTTGTCCCTCTACACTAGGGCCTTATCCTCCTGATTCACCGCCACTTTTCCAGCTGCCCTCCCATGAACCCTATCCCACCTCCCTCATTCATACCCCCACCTGCCCATACTGCTCCCACTCCACCCCTGCTAAAAAGAAAGAATGATGATGTTTGCTCCAGCAAGAAAAGAAAGAAAGCTAAAATCCCTGCTTCCCAACGAGTCCTTAGGAGCCACAAGGACTTAGAACTAGCTGAAAACCTCCTGCATATTAGCATGCCTGTGGAGAAGCCCAAAGAGGAGGATTTGCTGGAGAGGGTTGACAGATTGGAAAAGGAGATTCAAGAGCTCAAAGGGGCTCTAAAAAACATGGAGAGAGCCAAGGGTAAAAGGATCCTCCAAAGTGAGGAGGAAGAGGGGGTCATCGATGAAGTCTTCAAGAAACTGCAGTCCCTTGATGGCAGATTGGGGAATGCCAAAAGCCGCAATGACTGCATTTTATCTGCCCTCAAAAGCATTTATAACTTCATTAAACAACATGTCCACAGTGTTTGTAGTTTAAGTGGAATCAATGAAGACATATGGGGCCCTAAAGAGAATAGGGACATTGCAATCTCCCAAGCAGACATGAAGGACCCCTCTCAGGCCACTGCCATTGCCTTTTTCATGTCACTGCAGGCCATCAAGACCAAGATTGACAGGGCCATCAAGTAATGGGCTGTTGTGCTGCTGTTTTTGGCTGCGTTCTGGCTGTCCTCGGGCGGTTCTGGAGCTATTTTTTGGTGGAGCTTGTTTTTCTGTTTCTCTTTTGGTTTCTTTTTTATCTTATCTTCTTAGATCTAGATCTCTGTACGTTTTGATCCATTTTTCACCTATATTCTAATATCTGGCTGTTGAGCCTTCTTGGATGATTTTTTTGCCCCTCTCTGGGCTTCTTCTCTCTTTTCTTCTATCTGGCTTTTGAGCCCTTTTGTATACAGGGTATAGTCCCTTCAAAACTATTTGCCCTTAATAAAAAAAATTATTATTATTTTTCCTACAACTACATATTGAAGCCACTCTATATTATCTTTGGTGAAATATTTAAATTCCGTTAATTTTTTCTAATTTTTTGGGGTTAGAGTCAGATCTAAGGAATGATATTAAAATTATACAAAAAAATTCTTTTCAAGGAATATAAGAAATTTAATAATATTTTTTTTGTAACTTATTAATTTAATAGACCATTATTTATAGATCTTCACAGTATAACAGTTTTTGTATTAATAAAAATTATCCAATATTTATATCCTTATATTTTCATGTCATCTCTATTGTTGATTGGATTCTAAAATCTTCATTTCTCAAAATGAAGTGCAGATATGGTAAGAATATGTTTCATTTTTAAATTTTTTTGGCAAGATATTTAATTTGAATGTATGAGAAAGAAACAAAATGAATAATTAAGACTGGGTATGCTAAGATTTTATAGAGTAGTTAGTTTGTAGGGTAACTTGAAATATAAGAGACCATCCCTTAATTTTAATAAATAGTTTGTATTTAAGCATATTTCAAATATAAATAATATATAAAATAGTTATATTAAAAGATTACATAAAATAATAGTTTTATTATGATGATAAGTTTAATAGAAGACGCAAAATGTCAGATTTATAAAATCTGATGAAATCATATCTAAAAAAATTATCACAAATACAAAAATAATCCATTTACTAATTAATATCTACTTCATTTAAAAAATGAATTATAAAATTGTCATGAAATTCAACGCTCTCAACATCACATCATGTTTTAAGTTTTACCCGAGTGTAAGACTCGAAATGCATATATACCACTAAAATCTAGAAGATTAGATGTCATTTTTTAGGAAATATATCTGAATTTTTTAAATTTTAAATTTTTCTTTTTTATGCATGAATTGGAGAAATAGGCTCAACGATATTCCTAACTTAGACCTCTTAATAATCTAAAAATGATCACTAACGATTACGCTGACATGTGATAAAATCGACCAAATTCACATGCAAACGAATCGATGACATATCAAGGTTGTCAATTGACAAAGAAATCAAATTAAAAAAATTATATTCAAGGCAGCAATTTTCCACTCCTCCATCGCATGACGAAAAACATATTATAATATTGGGGATAATATTTTTCCTTTGCCACCATTGTGCAACGAGAAAAAATCATATATTCAATTCCAGACTGAAAATTATTTTCCTTTTCCATCAACTAACAGACAAATTTGTTTATTTGTTTATTTATGATGCATATCTAACGAACCTCGATTTTTCAATCAATTGCGGGTACTTTACTTTTTTTGTATTTTTGGATTACATGGGGCCCACTTCTATTTCTACCACCACTTCTGCTAATTTTTAAGCAATGTTAGACTCCATTAAGAGAGCTTGATGCTGTTATTTTTTGTGACTCAGTTTTGACTTATCTACTGTAACTTCATCCTGGAGGGGTTTGGTGTTAGACTGACTCACCTCCTTTGTGTATAACTCGACCATGCTTCCATTTAAGCTATGCTCAAATGATGGAAAAGACCCTTTTTTGAGTTTATTTGTTGAGCTTTTCTTAGATCAACAAATTTTACTCTTACGCCATGAATTTACTTGAATCAAAAGGTGTTGTGGTTTATACCTATAGCTCAGTTTTGTGATTATTATCTATCTATGTATTGTGAATTTTTCAAAATTCTTGTGAAAAATTATCATGTCAAGATCTTAAAATCCTTGTAATGCTTTTCCATTTTATGAATTCCTATATTTAAAATGCTAAAAAGGACCCTGTTGCTGATAAACAAGCGTAGATGCTGAAAAGATGATTTTAATGACATTTGTTAGAAATAAAAATATTTTTTAGATCTGAATGTTGCATTGATGGGATATCTATTTTTGTGAAAATGCATCGAGAAAAATATTTCTGTAAGGAACACTTTTCTTTGAATTTGATGAGTAGATTTTAAAAAATCCCCATCTAAGAGGAAGAATGACCAAATCTTGTCAAAAATCCCTTTCATTGCATTTAGATCTAAGTTTGTTGTCGCTTGCGTATCCAAAGTTTTATTTTATCTAAATTGTTATTTTTTTTCATCATTTTGCTTGTTTTTGATTTACAGTAAAAGAAGTAGAAGGTTGTGGAGATACACATTGTTTCCCATGCCCATTAGAAGCACATAATGACCAAAACCCTCTCTTCCTTAACATAAATAATTTATCGCTTTAGACCCATGCCAGGTTCTACATTCATTATGTTTGTAGATCCATACATAAGCAATTTGAGTCATGTATTTTCTCCATATGTACGATAATTTCTTATATGGAATAAAAATTCTTATTATAATGAGTTTTTATAAATGTGTGGCAGTCAATTATTTTGAGGATTTGTGGAGTGCAGTCTCTCACATCTGAGTTTGTAGTTATGATAATAGTAATTCGTATGTATTTATTATAATTTGTTCTCGCTTATATGTTAATGGTTATCGATGCATTCTTGTTCTATTTTCAGTACTATGTTACAATAAGAAGCCCTCTGACTTTTGAAATGAAGGTTAGGGGATTGAGTCTAGTCAAATTTGTGGGATAAAAGTCTTTTTGCAACACATAAATGAAGAGCATGTTTCTTGAGGTGGATGTTGCAAACATGACAACATTGGTGCATCTGCATTTAAAGAAAGTCAAGGGAAAATGTGGGATGATAGGTTTTTAATATTTTGGAAAATTTTGTTATTAGGCCATACTCATTATATGACCTGGAAGAAGCATTTCAATGATTCTAGCAATATTGTTGGAAAGGATAGCTTCGGAAATGTTTCTTTGTAAAATTAGGGACCACAAAAAAAAGTTAAATGAGACATGTTTTGTATGAAAATGTCGATTTTAGGATTATACATGACTACAAATTTTCTTAACTGTTATGTTATCACACTGACAAAAAATTAGTGTGATACATAATTTTGGAATGGAATTAATTAATTGCCTTGGTAAAGTACATTTGTGTGTTAGTATTTTTAATATATTTTAAAGATGGTGGGGCATGAATGCTCACTAGCCACCCACCTAGATTCTAATCCCCCGAGCCCAGGAGACTGGTTACCCTTGTATTTACACAACTAGTTAGGAGGGATCACATTGCAATAGCACGCAAAAAAGTATGACTTGAGTCATTAACTCGTGTATTATCTAAAAAAAATATTGTAATCATAGTTATAATTTTTATTATTAATTTTTTGTTTAATCAATACATTATATCATGTGTCATAATTGTGCCCAAAGGCATTACCATTTGGTATGTGAGGTTGGTTTATACTTTTAATTACCCACCTCCACAATTTTTGTGCTTTCATGTGTCAGTTCGTGGAACATGCACAATGCACATGAATCATGAAATTTGTGAAAAGTAAAAATTATGAACAATGTCCTTGTTAATAGTTATGAGGGAATAGTGTCACACATCATGGGTTAAATTTAATGTTTGTTCAGATGCATTTTGTGATTTGAGCTTTAAAATACTTGTAAATATTTGAAATAACCATCACATGTGACATTAAAATTTGAATTTGATGTTAGTTTAAATGTTTTTTTGTGATTTAAGCCATAAAATACTTACAAATTTTTCAGATAGATGCCATATGCGACTAATATATTTAAAAAGTGAACGTATTTTTTCATACATATATATATGGATATTATATTAGTATATATATATATATATATATATATATATATATATATATATATATATATATACTTTAAAATAATTTAATAAATACAAAATATTGGATATAAATAAATTTGTATTGTCCTTTTAAAGGGAAATATTGAAAAATGAGCTGCCCTTAAATTGTTTGATAGGCCTAAGTGGCCATCAAATTTGACTATGAATAGTGGGAGCGAGAAAGAGATGAAATGGAGCACAAAAACAAAAATTCCCTTGGAGTTTTTAATATGTTTTCCCCTCCCTTGAACTTTTATTTCCTCTTATGCCTTTTTAATTCCCCTTTCTCCCTATATGTTTCCTTCTCTCCAATTTAAATTGACCGACATATCACTTTCCATGGTTCCATCACACATTTCATGTGCATTTCGTTGTAGTATTTTTGAAAACCATTAATCCAAGGGGAAAATTCTATTTAAATGGGGGATTCCTTGGGAGGCATCGTTGCTTCGTTTCTACCAAACAAACAAGGTAACATTCAAGAATAAGTGACCCCTTCATGTAGCTAAATAAGACATGGTGCAACATTATTTTTAACCTTCATACTCTCTTTGATTAAGTTGCCTCATGTTACTCAATACTTATTTCATCATACCCACCTGTTTCCCACAAAATATTTTTTAGCTCTTTTTCTTTTGGAAATATTGGCTGACAGTCTCATGATAATTGCTTATAAAGGAACCACTGAATTTTCAAATTCCCTCACAAATTAAAATATAATGCATCAATTTACACCACCAAAATCACCTTTTTGACATTGTTTCGAAGCATGTTACTGTTCCCAAGCTCATGTAAATGGCATAGTTGATGTATATGCTTTGGTCAAGGTTTTTTTAGGTATGCAGAAGGATTTTTTCAATGTCATATGGTTGATGATTCTCATAATCTGGGAATTTACTAGGGTTTCAAAAAAACTATTACAAACAACAATAATAACCATACAAGGGGTGTGCTTTCTCCCGTTGTTGGCATGACATTTTCTTAGTTAAGTTTTGACATTAGGATAGTCTTACATTACAAAAAATTATGTGCCATCCTTTTACATCCCTCACATAGGACACAAAAAGTACCTACATATATAGGAACACATGACCTAGGGTTTCAAAATTATTATGCTCTTGCAATGTAATATATGTCTTCAATGGTGTTCATTTTAACCCATGCAGGGAACTATCACATGGTCATGAAGATGTCCTTTTGAAATAGGTTTTGGAAGTAAAAATTGAAATCAAGGAGAAATAAAGTGCTCATAGTTACAAATAGAGGGAGACCATGGAATTTTTCAAATTGTGTTAAAAATATTGTGTTTTTGTTTAAGGAATATGAGTATGGATATTGTGTTGTGAAAGAGCCAATGGTGACTGGGCACAAATGTGTAGGAATAAACTATTGATTACATGTCATCCTTATATGTCCCTCACGTGGGACACAAGAAGGAGCCATTTATATTACACAACATGAACTAGGGTTTCAAAATTATTATACTCTTGCGATGTGATATACTTCTTCAATGATGCTTATTTTTTCCCTTCCAGGGAACCATCCCACCGTCATGAAGATATCCTTTTAAAACAATTTTTGGTCATTAAAAGTTATGTGAAATAGAAACCATGTCATCATAGTTACCAATAGAGGGGGACCATGGAATTTTCTAGATTGTGTTGAAAATATTGTGTTTTTATTTCAGGGATACAAATGTGGGGATTACATAGTGAAAGAGCCAATGGTGTCCGAGAACGAATGGGTAGGAATAAACTATTGAATGTTATTCTTTCAAGAACTTAAACCATATGATTTGTGTCCATATGGTTTATATAGATGTTGTTCAAATCAAGAACTTTCCATTCCCTTAATATTGTTTTGAGCGCTCGATCTTAGAATTGTTATCTTTCCCTTCCCTTTATTGATGTTTTTTCACATCTTACTAGATATCTCTACTAAAAATAGGGTCTGTCGAATTCCTACATGAAGAAAGCGTTGTGGAAAAATAAATTCAAGGGATCAAACTACAAATGAATTTTCATTCCCACAATATTTTCCTACCACTACTAATTTTCACAAATGTCTCTATAATTTTTTTTTGCAACATCTTACACAACAACTCTTTTCTCCTACAAATGTTTGATAAAAAAGTAATGTGGTTGTTACAGGGTTGAATTTTACCTTATTTCCCAAACCCTTTTTTCCCAACCCTCTCACTTCTCCACCCTCAACCCCTTTCCTCTTCACCCATATTCCTCTAGCATTATTTCTTCCCATTCAATTTGACTCCTTCAAGAGATCCCTTTTGGCATTACCATCATACATTTCACATGCGATTGCTAGTATTAGGACACTCATATAACATGGTTGAATGCTATATAGAATATAAACTAAAAAAATAGATACTTATTTTGGATTGGAGGTATGTTTTTTATGTAGTAGAGTTTAAGGATAAAGACCCTATATACTTGAAAGGGGAAATATATATTTTGGGGAGGAAATATGCTTTTTAAGACAATGATTTTTGTTTGAAGAGGCATAATTTATTGTTAAGAAGGGAAGGGATGTTGTTTTAGGGAATATCATTAAAGAAACAAATGTTAATAATAAGGGAGGATTTTTTAAAGGATTGGTGTGCAGTAGAGAAATACAAATTTTATAATAAATTTTGTTTATTGGGAAATATTTCTCCTACAAGGTAAAATTTCTTATTAATGTGAAATGTTACCAAAAAAAAAATTTGTGTTTACTATCATGGGTGTCACACATAAAGCCCAACTTATTCTACGAAAAATTTCCTTAGACATATGGTGAGGGTTGTTGGCACTCATTTCTTCCAATATCTATCACTCTCAAACCCCCACCTTAGGTAATTTGTTTAAATACAATGAGAGTGTGTAAATAGGAAATGATATTTTTATAATTACATAAAAGATATTTTTATAAGTTAGACACAACCTTTTTAATCTAACATAAGAAGAGGAAATGGTATTTGTGTAAGTTCATGTTGACCAAGCTGATCGAGACCATTTGTAACACCCTTGTTATGATCAACAAAATTAAATATTTTTTTGAAAAAAATATAACCTTAATATAAATTCAATGATAGTAATGTTTTATATTATTAGTTAGTTAACTACTACATAATATAGCAAATTAAAATATTCATAATCCTTCTGATAACATATAATAACCATGTGCAGTTGTAGGGGTATATCCAAATCTCAACGAGGTACCTTAAGTCACTCTAAATGAGTGTGTAGACTTTTATATAATTAATAAAAACTTATATCGGTTATGAAATCTAAGTGCATCTCCTAAGTACCTAAGTAGAAGACATCCATACAACTTCCATCCGGTATATGACACTGTTTATTTAGGGAATTTATGATAAGACATTGTAGTCAAATAATACATTACTTTGGCCAAAGTTTTAAGATTTTCTTGGGAATATTAGTTTTATGGCCACATGCTAGCCTAAAAAATTAATGTTCCATGACCACGTAACCATCTCAATATATTTATTCAGATTCCTTCTTGTTTAAAAAGGTGCACTAGCTAAGAAGGTGGAGATTCCATTACTGGCTCATTTCGTTATATGTAAAGAATCTCTCTTGTACCATCTTAGGATTCGAAAGGAAAAATTAGGGACCACATAATGATTACCCATCATTTTTTCCTCACTACCCTTCCTGTAACCATCATAAGTAGGTACTAAGCTAAGATTATAGCTATATGATGTTTGAACATTACACCATTTGATCCTTATACATAGGTTACCTTTTTCAATAATTTTATTATTTTATCCATACCAAGCCCTTTGAAAATTATTACGTCGCAATATTCAATATCTTTCCATATAAGGATAATAGTAACTCAACAAGTTACTAACCAATAATAGTGCCTGTTTGTTTACTTTTAACAAATTAATAATTTCTTGTAGGTGTAAGTTATTTAATATAAACTGAATAAAATGTAATTTCAGAGTACCTATTATTCCTAGTGATGTAAAAAATTATAATTTACAATAAGATCCATATAATAAACATGAAATGATGTAAAATCCTAATAAAGGAGAGATAAGAGTACTTATCTTATTTTGAAGAAGAATGAAGGAAATCTAGGTAGATATAAATGTTGAATAAATTGTAAACAGATTCGTCACTACTCTCTATAAATTAGACAAATCATAACTTGGAAAGGATAGGAGCACCCAAGAACTAGTGACCATATCTAAGAAATAATTTCCAAACAAGTGCTTAGGTTTTGAATTTTTATGGGTCATAAGGTATTCACTCAAATATTCATTTTGTCTCTCCAAATTTGTTCTTAGGGTTACAATCACACATGTAACCTACAAAAAACAATTTTACCTACACATATTCACAAACCACATCAAATCTAATAAAAAAAATATATAGAATGTGGATTCAAACTGATCTCATTGGTTACTTGAAGAGTGCACTTACAACTGAGTGTTCCACTACATATCAGACTCTCTGTAGTTCTTGTGTGTATGTGTAGAAATTATGCCCTAGGATTCCCTTATTCAATTTTCATGTGATGGCAAGAGGTATATATAATGTAGAAATGTATAGCATGTGGTTTGAATAGAATAAAATTACCATTCATATGTAGGTTATGAAGAGTTGATGCATCCCTTATAGCTTGAATGAATGCTAGATGGATGTTTTGGAGTTTTTTTGGTGTCTTTTTTATTCAATCTTAAGTGATATTAGTAATTCTTATTATTTATTTCTTCATTTTAAACACATAACTATGTATTTATATTATTCCCTTGTTTGAATTTTGTAATTCCTTGTCCTCTTTGGCATCGATCTTACTCTGATTTTTCACTTACTTTTTTTAGATACCTAGACTTTGTTATCATACTTGATCATTAGACATTGATAGACAAGCATTATTATATTTGATTAGTATTTTTATAGGAATTATAGATATTTTGATTACGAATATGTGTTGATTTATGGTGTGAATTATATACATGCATATATAGATTTTTATATTTTGAACACCTTTGATATTAATACATAGATTTTGTTAGATGACCTAACTAGTCTTGTGATCTCTTTTTGTCGACGAAATGAAAGAATTGAAATACTTGATATTGTGAACAATTGGTTAAATTACTTGATATTAGTGATGGTTTATTTATTATAGTTGATGATGTCAATTGATATGTATATTTGTGTTTTATTATCTTGATGTCATTAATATGGCCACGAGGTCAGAGAGGTATTGTTTTGATTTTTGCAAGAAATTGTAACACAACAAATAAAAGGAGATAGGAGACCAACAATTAAAGAATTTGTGGTATTGGAAATAGACAACCTTGACAATTTTTGTATTTGTATGTTGTTTTGTTGTTGATATCTTATTAGGAGGTCCCTATTAGGGGGGTTGGCCTTAAATGTGACCAATGGTAGATGTGATGTTCCCTTTCATTTTAATTATTTTTTTGTGAGTATGTGATTTATTTTAGTATTGTGATTCACAATTATTATTATTAGTTGATGTGCTTCATTTAAATTGATTAATGTTTATTAATTATTGTAATTTGGGATGTGACTAAGGGGGGCTATTTAATATTGGTAGATTGTCCTTGATTTTATGTTGGATTGGAATGGATTTAATTAATTTTAAGTGTTGTGTACTCAACCTTGCATGTGAAATTCGTATTTGGGATTAAGGGCCATTTTTCTAGGCTTGTGGGGCAGGTTAAGCTTTTCCTACACTTATTAATTTCACCTACTATCTACCCCTATGGGTTAAGGGGTCAAAAATAGACCCCATTATGTGATTTGTGAGGTAAAAGATGATATTTATTGCTCCTTCTCACATGAGCGTTTTATTGTGTCCTTTAGAGGTATGGGTAAGAGTTTGTGTGTGTACGAGGTTCGCCATTTCCTCAACCACTAATTTATGAGATTTAGATTTTGTGTTTGACCATGTGATATGGATTTGAGGAGAAGTTACATTGCATCCTACATGAATTCACCTCACCCTCCTCTTCCCTTTTTCTATATATACATGTTTATTAGATGGTTTTAGAATTGGACTTTTTTTTTCTCTCTTGAATTTTGGAGGAGCTTACTTTTGGAACCTTTGAAATTGGTTGTTGCTTTATTTCAGACTTGGAAAAATTGTGGAGCTTTTCCTTTTGATTGGATACTCCTGCAATGGAAAGGTAGGGACTTCACCCATGTATTATTATTGCTATGTTGTCATGCAAATGATTTTATATGGATGATTTTTGTATGTTTTTTTGGGTTTGAGAATATAATGGCATTTAGTATGTGTATGATAAAGAAATGGTGGTATTTTGGAGGGAGGAATAAGATTATTGTTGTATATATTTGGAGGGAGCTGGGTGTCCCACCTTTCTAAATGAGGGAATTTTTTGCTTATCTTTTTTGTTTTATTTAAGGGAGGCATTAGAGTTGAGGGAAGCATAAAAGTTTTTATGGAGAAATAAGAGTCTTTCTAGTATGTGAATTAGGTTTTTTGAGGCTTTTAAGGTGGATACCTAATCCCATTGGGAGGCATTAGTGAATCCCCTTGTTGTTCCCTCTCTCTTGGCTTGATATTGAACCTTTGTGCTTGAAAAAATGGTATGTGTGTTGCTAATTTATATGGTGTTTATTATGTTGAAAGTTTTTGCGAATGGTTGTTGTTAAATCCATGAAAATGTTGTCATTGGTTTCTTGATACATCCTATTGTTTCATTGTTGGGGCTCAGGGGCAAATGAAGAGGAAGGATTCCCCTTCTCATTAGATTATTGGTTGGGTGGAGAGCATTTCCTACTCCCCTATTTTGTTGTGTGATTGCAGGAGTTATGCTACTTTTTTGGGATCCAAAGTTCATATTTGTAATGTTAGTCCCTTTATTGTAAAATGAAAGTGGAGAGCTTGTAATTTATTATTTTATATTTGTTTGAAAGAGAAAATATTATATTGTAAGAGGATGAACTATAATCTTAAGAAAAGAGACACCTCTCCTTCTCATTGTAAAAAGTTAGCATATTAAATGGCTGAAATTACTCAAAAGTTGTGTTTTGGATGCCTCTTAAAATAATGGTGTTCTCGTATGAAAGTTTATGTTGAATCTTATTTTTTGTATTGTTATCAAACTTGAATATAAAATAATAAAGTTTTATTTAAGCATGTCATACTTTATTTCCCTTCAATTTATAATGTAAATGGAGTGAATTAAATCATGGTGTTTTTGACTAAGTTTAGGAAATTTTAAGAGAAAAATTATACATTAAATGGGTGTAACCAAGAAAATATATTTATCCCTTTATTTACAAATGGTTAAAATTAAAAAGGATACAAATACAAATTATTCTCATATTCAAATATTTATAAACTTGTATAAGTTGCTTGTGCCTTGTAAGTTTTTATTTAAATATTTTGGATTGATAAATTGCTCAAAAAAAAAAAAGATACAAAAATATATATAGTTAAAAATACTTACCTTTATACAAATTTGCATCTTTAGGTTCAGATACCTACACAAATTTAATTTTATAAATTTATTGGATCTTTAAAACAATATATATAAAAATAATTATTTTTTACATATAATAGGTATATATTAATAATATGTATTAACAAATTATCACTATTGGAGGAGCTACCTTGTTGATGTTTGTAGCATTGGAGCCTTGTTGATGACAATGTGAAACTACAGGTTGTATTTATACCCACCTAGAGTGGAAGAAAGTGTAATATTGTTTTGTATTTTAATTTCCATTATTGTAAAATGTTCCCACCTTAAGTGGAAAATGTTTGTAACAAGATGTTGAAGGAAAGTTGTATTGATCTTCATTAGTAAGGTTGTAATGTGGATAGAATTGAAAGTTGAAGGAAAGAAAATTTATTCTCCTTTAACTTGGCTTGGAACCTCTTATGAGTGTGTTGATATTGTTGAAATGTTAGTAGTGCTTACTCTAAAACTTAATGGAAATATTGTTGAAACCCTCTTGAGGAATGTTGGGAAATTTACTTTAAAAAAATATATATTAATTTTCATTTTGTTGCTTAAAAGAGATGCATTGAAAAGTGGGAATATTAGTGCATTATCTCTTCTTGTATTATTGATGGAAAGACTTAAGTTTTAAATAGTTTCCAATATGCCAATAAAGTAATTTAAGTCCTAGCTCTATTATGTGTTTCCTCATTTAAGAATTTATTGTAAATCTTATTGCAAATTATGAAGGGAAATGAAATATAATCTACTTGAAATCCCGTACAATGCCTATTAGATTGTGTAGAAAGGAATATTAATGCAAAAGCTCTAAACTTATCAAGTTCATTACCCATATGTCCTTAATGTTTAAGAAGGAAACTAATATTTTAAATATTACTCATATTAAATTAATACTAAAACTAATGGATTTATTATTATTAAATTATATTAATATTAATGTAATATTAATAAATTTTTTTATATATATTAACAAAAGTATACTAATAATTATATATATAAATAGACCTACATATCCTTATGTATTCTAATAGAGCTCCTAAGACCTGGCACGCCAAATCAGCGAACCAGTAGGCTTTGCGAGCTCATTTTATGCAAAGCAGACTGTGCTTCATGAATTTTCTGATATGAAACAGATCCACCTCTGTGAGATTCTCTTCCTCAAGCTGCCTCATAGAACAGGTAGGGTCTCAATGGAAGATCTTTGAAATGAACTGCATCAGGTTTCCTCGTAACACTCTCACTGTCCCTTAATCGATTTTGATAATATATCTCGAAGGAGAATTCCAAATTTGAGGATGCATTCAATGCTGAAGAGATAACAACGTAGTTTGACAACCTGCTTATTAGAAGCGCTCCAAAAAAAAAGACTTCTGCCATACTGTGTAGGACGCTACCGTAGACCCTGCCACGAACACACCTCGCAACACCCGATGATAGTGGAGGTAACACACCTGCACTCACCTATAGCTTCATCTCTAACCACCATTCTGACCCGTGTGGCCATGGCTGGGTAATACATCTGTTCTCTCACCTGTAGCTTCATCTATAACCATCAGATCAGCTCACGCAGCACAGGGCAGAGAAATAGGGCAGGCCGACCACAAAAGGCTCAGGTTTTTTTTAAAAATGCAACAGGGGGGGCGCACAAGATTTGCATATCCAAAATTCGTTAATGAAGATATGTGGCTAGGCGGCTATTAAAGCCACCCACCCCCAACCATATCTTTTCAAACTTAATTTGGATTGTGTTACCCTATTAAATCTCTTGACTTTTTTTTGTGCAATTTTCAAATATGAGTAATCTCCATTTAAGAAAGTAAATTCAAATGATCACAATATTATAAATATCCTTCAAAACGACTTTCCATGAGGAAGGGGTGGTTAAGCTATTTAATCAAAAGTAAGATTTATTTTAAAAATTTGTAAATGTAACAATTCTTCATGTAAAAAAAAAGAAATATATTTATTTAAATATATAGCAGTTATAAACTTGTTCTCTTAAATCTTAATCTTCATGCAAAAAAAATTTAGTCATTTTTTTTAGGGTTATATGTTTATGGAAGCAAGTTCTTATATCGTCATAATTTTCGCGGCATCACACTTTGGTATCAGACCCGGGGGTTCGAAGCTTGGACCCTTGGGCACACGCAGAAAACATCAAACGTGAACATTTAACCTAGTGTAGAGTTGACTCTTTTAATATATAAAACCACAATGTTGATAATTATAAGAAACAACAAATTTATAAAACTGGCGCAAGACCTAGAACACTAAACTAACTCTCGCCTTGATCTATGCAGGAGGCACAGATTGGATGAGGGGTCTCTTCATATAGACCTAGATATACCACCGCTAGAGCAGGCTGTAGCAGCCATTCTACCTCAAATCTTGCAGACACTCCAGGATGTCAATGCCGCTATACGCGGAGAGCCCTTGGGAGGACGATTTGCAAGACATAGTTTAGAGCCATCAATCGATTCCCAGGTATCCCCTCGACACAGTGAGGAGCACAAGGCAGAGAACTTCCCTGCGGAGTCGGCTAGGGTAGAGTCACCACAGAGAGGACATGGGGACAGGATCTCAGGACATAGGGACAGGTCTCGGAGCCCTAGACAGAGGGAGGAGCATACAGATAGACCTAGGATTCGTCATACGTCAGCTGTAGACCATATCAGGGAGATCCTGAAGCTACGACCATCTCACTATTCGGGTGATACAGGAAGTTTTCAGGTAGAGGCCTGGTTGGTGAGCTTGAGCGGATGCTTCAAGCTCTGCCCTTATACTAGCAACACGAAAGCTCGTGTTGCAATCCATCTTCTGAAGGATGGAGCAAGAGTCTGGTGGAGGACCAAGGAGCAGAAGCTCCATGTTGACTCAGAGATGATTACCTGGGAGCTGTTTGAGGAGCATTTCAGGAGCAGGTATTTACCAAGGAGATTTATACAACAGCGGATAGACGAGTTTCATGACCTCGGTCAGGCATCGATGACAGTAGCTGAGTATGAGAGTCAATTTCTGGACCTACTCCAGTACGTCGACTATATGCAGGATGAGTCGGTACGTTTTCACAGGTTCATCTGGGGCCTAAACTTGGATTTAGGTGGCGCAGTGCGCATTCACTACCCACAGACATTAGCTAAGGGCGTGGAGAAGGCCCATATTGTAGAGGAGACACGAGGAAAGACACAATAGGCTAGAGACAGAGTTTGGAGCCGTATCCAGCAGATGTAGGATGGTAGGTCGAAGGGGTCAGTTCCTCCTCCATGAGGTGGACAGAGTTCAGGGCAAGCTTCATTCAGGCCACCATAGCAACAACAGCAACAACAGACCCACCCACCTTACCGACCTCCTCAGAGATTTGATGCGCAGAGAGGACGTAGTATGGGGCCTCCTCCTAGGGGTCCCATCAGGACACAGGGTGCGTCGAGAGCTCAGTTAGTAGGAGCTCATCAGCAAAGACCTCAGCAGTCCATAGCTAGATTGTCAGGATCTGTAGCTCAGACATCTAGAGTACCAGCTGGAGCTACTTCCCACTGGAGGGGACCAGGCAGCTGTTATGGTTGTGGTGTTGTTGGACATCATTAGAGAGATTTCCCATAGAACCCTAACAAGGGTAAGACGTAGAGCTTAGAGCCTACTATTGGAGATATGGCTCGGAGTCATCGGATCTACGTAGCGGTCAAGAACCGCCAGGCTGAGCACCAGAGTATTGTGATTGAGACGACAGGTAGTATTGATGGTATTTCCACCTCTATATTATTTGATTTTGGTTCTTCTGATTCTTTTATTGCACCATCCTTAGTAGAGCGTTGTAGGCTGGTGGAAGTTAGGCAAGGCCATAGTTGGGATGTTGAGATGGCTTCTGGAGCCAAAATTTTTGTAGACTCCTTAGTTAAGGAGTGTGTAGTGGATTTGGGACCCTTCACCACTACTTCTGATCTTCGAATCCTTCCATTAGGATCTTATGGCATCATTCTAGGCATGGATTGGTTGTCCGCTCACAGAGCTAGAGTGTATTGTTACCATAAGACTATTACTGGCATAGATGATCTTGGAGTAGAGTCAGTGATATCAGGAGTTAGGAGGGCCATATCCATTCGCACCATCTCTGCTATGCAGCTTAAGCGGTGTGCGCGACGGGGTTGCAAGTTGTTTGCTATTACGGTCAGTGACAGATCAGAGGATGAGTCAAGAGGACCTTCCCTAGATGACCATTCCATCTTATCAAAGTTTGCTAATGTGTTCTCAGGGGAGCTACCAGGGTTACCTCCCCCATGTGAGATCGACTTCCATATAGATCTAGTTTCGGGTGAAGAGCCTATCTCACGAGCACCCTATCGGATGACTACTCCTGAATTATGTGAGCTCAAGTTGCAGCTTGCGGGCCTTCTGTAGAAAGGCCTAATTCGTCCTAGTGTATCCCCTTGGGGTGCACCAGTAATCTTCGTGAAGAAGAAGGATGGATCTCTTCGGTTATGCATTGACTACCGTCAGCTGAATAAAGTAATGATCAAGAATCGTTACCCCCTTCCACGCATTGATGATTTATTTGATCAAATGAAGGGGGCTACAGTTTTCTCTAAGATATATCTTAAGTTAGGGTACCATCAGCTTAGGATTGTGGAGATGGATATTCACAAGACAACATTCCGTACGAGATATGGCCACTACGAGTTCACAGTGGTACCTTTCGGTTTAACGAATGCCCCCGTAGTGTTTATGAGTTTGATGAATGGGGTATTCAAGACCTTCCTTGATCACTTTTTGCTCATCTTCCTTGATGACATTCTGATTTACTCATGCACACGTGAGGAGCATGAGGAGCACCTTCGTCAGGTTCTTCAGTGTCTTCGCGAACAGTGCCTTTACGGGAACTTGGAGAAGTGTGCGTTCTTTCAGCCTGAGGTGCAGTATTTGGGCCACATCATTTCTGGGGAAGGTATCACAGTTGATCCTTCCAAGATTCAAGCCATCATGGACTGGCTAGCACCCACTAGTGTGACCGAGGTGCGTAGCTTCATGGGTCTAGCAAGGTATTACAGGAGGTTTGTTCAGGATTTTTCTCGGATTGCACACCCCATCAATTCCCTTCAACGGAAAGGGAAGAAGTTTTTATGGTCAGATAGATGTGAGTAGGCCTTCAGTACACTGAAGGAATGCCTCATGAGAGCACCTATTCTTGCAGTGCTAGATCCTCAGGGTGAGTTCTACGTTTGCACAGATGCTTCCTTGGCAGGACTTGGAGGTGTGTTAATGCAGGAGGGTAGAGTAGTTGCCTTTGAGTCTCACAAACTCAAAGATTATGAGCTCAATTATCCAACCCATGACCTTGAGCTTGCAGAAGTGGTACATGCCTTAGTGCAGTGGAGGCATTTCCTTCTTCGCCAGAGATTTACACTCAGGACTAATCACTTGAGTCTTCGCCACCTCTTCACGTAGCCCAATCTCAACACTCGTCAGCGGCGTTGGATGGAGTTGCTCTGTGAGTATGACATGGAGATAGAGCATGTGAGAGGGAAGGAGAATGTGGTTGTAGATGACTTGACTAGGTGGAGACATGTGGCTATGGCCACCTCAGTGGGAACAGATTTGCGGAGTAGGATCTTGCAGCAGCTTCCTCAGGATAGTTTCTACCTTGCAGCCAGAGTAGAGATTGAGTCTCAGAGACCCCTTGAGGGGAGATTTGATGGATTTTCATTAGAGGCAGATCTTCTTCTCAGACACAGAGGTCGGATATATGTTCCTATAGATGGAAGCTTGAGACATGACATTTTGACAGAGGCTCATCGTGCACCTTATTTAGCCCATCCCGGGGTGAAGAAGATGCATGCCACCCTGAGACAGTTGTATTTTTGGAAAGGACTTTGGAGAGACGTGGCCTTGTTTGTGTCCCATTGTTTAGAGTGCCAGAGGGTGAAGGTCAAGCATCAGCATTCAGCTGGCCTTCTTTATCCTCACGCCATACCAGAGTGGAAGTGGAACACCATTTCCATGGACTTCATCGTTGGGTTACCTACGTCGAGATACCATCACGACACCATCATGGTCACGGTGGATAAATTGACGAAGGTAGCTCATTTTTTATCCAGTGAAGACCACCTATAAAGTAAGTACTATGGCACGAGTATACCTTAATGAGATTGTCAGATTACATGGGATTCTGCAGAAGATCATTTGTGACCGTGACCCTTTGTACACTTCCCATTTCTAGACCACCATGCAGTATGTTCTCGAGACGAGGATTAATTTCAGCACAGCTTATCACCCTGAGACAGATGGACAGATAGAGAGGGTGAATCAGATTTTGGAGGATATGCTCAGGATGTACGTGATGGATCATCAGTCGAGATGGGAGGAGTATCTGTATTTGGTGGAGTTTGCCTACAATAATAGTTTCCAGAGATCTATAGGCATGGCTCCTTTTCAGGCATTATATGGTAGAGAGTGCAGGACACCTCTTAGTTAGGACAGGATTGAGGACAGGGTTTCCCTTGGGCCAACATTATTACATGATATGGAGCAGTAGGTTACCTTGATCAGGTAGAGATTGCAAGAGGCGCAGGATAGATAGAAAAAGTATGCAGACCAGCATAGGACAGATCGCTGTTTTGAGGTGGGCACGAAGGTGTTTCTCCATGTCTGACCGCATAAGATCCCTATCCGCTATGGAAAAGGTTCTAAGCTTACTCCTAGGTTTGTGGGTCCCTTTGAGATCTTGGACTGCCTCAGTCCCTTGGCCTATCGCCTAGCATTTCCACCCATCTTATCTTGCGTCCATGATGTGTTTCACGTTTCTGTGCTTAGGAGATATATTTCTGATCCTTCTCATGTGCTAGATTTGACCGCATTGTAGGTGCAGGATCAGGGGAAGGTGATGGTGGAGCCCATATGCATTATAGAGCACAGGACCCTGGGCCTTCGCAGTAGAGAGATTGATCAGGTTTGGGTCCAATGGGACAGATATGATGAGACTGCAGCTACTTGGGAGGATGCTACTTTGCTACGAGCACAGTTTCCACACCTTTTCCAGTGACTTCCAGGAGGAAGTCGAGTCTAAGGGGAGGGGGATGTAGTGCCCACTTCCCTTCGACACCATTTTTGTTTTGTTGTTTTCGAGACTGGTTACTTCACTTATGGATTTATTATGGCTTCTTGATTTAGCATGCTAGTAGATATCATAGACACTGGACTGTTATTGATTTTATCTTTATATGATGCATATAGTCTACTGGTGGACATTTGATGATGATATTTGTATACTTTTGACATGGTTATTTATCTTTAATTATGACATGTGATATATTTAATCATATTGAGTAGAACTTGATAACTGGAATAATGTGATGATCATTTTGACATAAAAGAAATGTGGAATAGAAATGTGCTAGAAAGTGTAAGTGATATCATACTTGCATAGATGATAGTAAATCATGTGTCGTTTATTTTAGATTATATTGTATATTTGGCATGAATATTTTAATGCGGCCAACAGGCCGAAGGAGGTATTCTCTGTTCTGGAGGTATATTATATTCACAACAATATTGGGGAGTGGAGACCAACCACATCGGAATTCGAGAAGAATCCAACTAAGGTCACCATGGCAACAAGTAATTGTGTGTGTGTTAGAATTATTTGGTTAGGGGAAAATTGTGACCTAGGGGTCATGTGTTGTTTTGTTTTTAATTTTCCCTTTCTATTATGTTAGTATGTGTTTCTCTTAGTAAGTAAAATTTTACTTGTGTTATTATTCATATTCTTTGGATTGGTGTTTACCCCTTTATTATCCATGGGTTGTAGTGTCATAATTAAGTTAATTTGAATTTTTCCTAAACTAATTAAATGATATATGACCAAAGAGAGTTCATTTATTAGGCTTGATTTACTTGGGATTTTGTTTCGATTGATGTGTGTTTGAGTTTTGAGTGTAGCACACTCTACCCCACATGGGAAACTCGAATTTGGCCTTAGAGGCCAAATTTCAAAGCTTGTGGGACAAATCAAACGTGTCCCACACCTCTTAAAACCCCATGCCAACCCTACCTATGGGTTGGAAGGCCAAATTTAGGGTCTTTTAGGTGTTTTGGGGGGATAAAAAGGGTCAAATATTAATTGCACTTTCTTTCAAAATTTAATTTTGTCCTTTGGGGAAGTGGGCTTAGATAGAGTGTGTAAGGTGCTTGCCTTTCTTTCAACCACTTATTAATGGTGCATTGGAATATGAGGTTGACCAAATGATGTGGAGTGGAGGGAAAAGGAGGTGGCATCCTACTTGGAGCCACATCATCCCTCCCTCTCTTTTCTCTATTTATTTGATCCTCTTGTTTGTTTTGGGGGTTGGAGTTTTCATTTTGAGTCTCTCAAGTATTTTGGAGAGGAGAGGATTTTGAAGGAGTTGTGGATTTTTGGAGCTTGTTGATAGTTGTGGGAATTTTGTTGGAGCTTGTGGATGATTACTTGATCTTTGGAGGCATTGAGACTTCATACTTGGAGCAAGCTCTACCATGGAAAGGTAGGAGCTTCACCTTGTTTGTATTATGTTTCCTTTTTTTTATATGAATGTATATTTATGTTGTGTTGAATGTTGTTGCTTGAAATGCTTGTTGGGAATGGGTAGAATGCCTAAGTTGGGAGTGGGAGGAGACTATGGGGAGTTTATTTGAGGGAGGCATAAGAGATCATTTTCTTGAGGAGGGAGTTTGGGTTGGGTGCCCACCTAGTATGAGAAATGCTTGAATTTTTTTCATGTTCTTACTTTGGGGGAGCCATAAGAGTTGAGGGAGGCATAAGAGTGGATGGAAGGATAAGGGGTACTTGAGGGAGGCATAAGAGTTGTTAGGGGTAACATGTTTTGCATTGGAGGCTTTTAGGTGGCACCCATTCCCATTGGGAGGCATAAGTGGCCTCCCCATAAGTCTTACTCTTATGGCTTTCTTGATAACCCTTGTGACTTTGTTGTTTTGATGGTTCCCCTCTTGTTGAGTTGTTGATTCTTTTGTTTTAAAGGATTATGGAATGAATGTGAAATTTTATCTTAATTTATGTGGAAGCTAGTAGTTGCCATGAGTTGGATTTTCTCCCATTGTAATATGGTTGAGGCTCGGGGGCCAATGGAGAGGATGGCTTCTCTTCTCCATTGGGTATCTTGATTGGGAGGAGAGCGTTGCCTCTCCCCTTTTTTTTTTGTGAATCAAGAAAACTATTGGAGGAGCTACCTTGTTGATGTTTGTAGCATTGGAGCCTTGTTGATGACAATGTGAAACTACCTTGTATTTATACCCACCTAGAGTGGAAGAAAGTGTAATATTGTTTTGTATTTTAGTTTCCATTATTGTAAAATGTTCCCACCTTAAGTGGAAAATGTTGTAACAAGATGTTGAAGGAAAGTTGTATTGATCTTCATTAGTAAGGTTGTAATGTGGATAGAATTGAAAGTTGAAGGAAAGAAAATTTATTCTCCTTTAACTTGGCTTGGAACCTCTTATGAGTGTGTTGATATTGTTGAAATGTTAGTAGTGCTTACTCTAAAACTTAATGGAAATATTGTTGAAACCCTCTTGAGGAATGTTGGGAAATTTACTTTAAAAAAATATATATTATATTTCATTTTGTTGCTTAAAAGAGATGCATTGAAAAGTGGGAATATTAGTGCATTATCTCTTCTTGTATTATTGATGGAAAGACTTAAGTTTTAAATAGTTTCCAATATGCCAATAAAGTAATTTAAGTCCTAGCTCTATTATGTGTTTCCTCATTTAAGAATTTATTGTAAATCTTATTGCAAATTATGAAGGGAAATGAAATCTAATCTACTTGAAATCCCGTACAATGCCTATTAGATTGTGTAGAAAGGAATATTAATGCAAAATCTCTAAACTTATCAAGTTCATTACCCACATGTCCTTAATGTTTAAGAAGGAAACTAATATTTTAAATATTACTCATATTAAAGTAATACTAAAACTAATGGATTTATTATTATTAAATTATATTAATATTAATGTACTATTAATACTTTTTTTTATATATATTAACAAAAGTATACTAATAATTATATATATAAATAGACCTACATATCCTTATGTATTCTAATAGACCTCCTAAGACCTGGCACGCCGAATCAGCGAACCAGCAGGATTTGCGAGCTCATTTTATGCAAAGCAGATTGTGCTTCATGACTTTTCTGATATGAAACAGATCCACCTCTGTGAGATTCTCTTCCTCGAGTTGCCTTGTAGAATAGGTAGGGTCTCAATGGAAGATCTTTAAAACGAACTGCATCAGGACTCCTCGTAACACTCTCACTGTCCCTTAATCGATTTTGATAATATATCTCAAAGGAGAATTCCAAATTTGAGGATGCATTCGATACTGAAGAGATAACAACATAGTTTGACAACCTTCTTATTAGAAGCGCTCCAAAAAAAAGACTTCTGCCATACTGTGCAGGCCGCTACCGTAGATCTTGCCATGAACACACCTCGCAACACCCGATGATAGTGGAGGTAACACACCTGCACTCGCCTGTAGCTTCATCTCTAACCACCATTCTAACCCACGTGGCCATGGCTGGGTAATACATCTGTTCTCTCGCCTGTAGCTTCATCTATAACCATCAGATCAACTCACGTGCCACAGGGTAGAGAAATAGGGCAGGCCAAGCACAAAAGGCTCAGGTTTTTTTTAAAAATGTAAGGGGGTGGGGGCGCACAAGATTTGCATATCCAAAAGTCGTTAATGAAGATATGCGGCCAAGTGGCTATTAAAGCCACCCACCCCCAACAATATCTTTTCAAAATTAATTTGGATTGTGTTACCCTATTAAATCTCTTGACTTTTTTTTGTGCAATTTTCAAATATGAGTAATCTCCATTTAAGAAAGTAAATTCGAATGATCACAATATTATAAATATCCTTCAAAATGACTTTCCATGAGGAAGGGGTGGTTAAGCTATTTAATCAAAAGTAAGATTTATTTTAAAAATTTGTAAATGTAACGATTCTTCATATAAAAAAAAGAAATATATTTATTTAAATATATAGCAGTTATAAACTTGTTCTCTTAAATCTTGATCTTCATGCAAAAAAAAAATTTAGTCATTTTTTTTAGGGTTATATGTTTGTGGAAGCAAGTTCTTAGGTCGTCGTCGTTTTCGCGGCATCACAGGCGAGGCATCTGTTAAGGCCTTATAGAACACACAATGGTATAGGAATTGAATACATTCATGAAGTGTTGAAGGGACCACATACATGGCATAGATCGAAGGCTGTATGAGGAGAATATTATAGTAAAAAAAATTGGCATTACATAAAATGGGACATAAAAAGTGCATTGTTTAACAATAATTAGATTTGTTAGTGTAACTAACATCTTTTACGAATATTGTCAAAGCAAAAAATACAAATAGATGAGGGTGTTAAGGATGATTTGAAAAATCCAAGTTGTTGAAGGAATTTCAATTTACAAATGTTAAGTTTGGAGCCATTATCAACTAAATCTCCTTTAACCCCTATTTTATTGATAAAAACGATGAATATAAATTAGGGGATCATTAGATATAATAGATTGAGAAGGAATTTATACAAATGTAGAAGTAATGTGTTATTCCTTATAACATAATTTCGTAATAAATTTATGATACACATATTCTAGATAATTATGAAGATGAATATAAGTGTTGGATATAAAAGACTGGATTTTATTTTGTAATTTACAATTGGATCGCAAAAAGGAAAGGATAGATATACTCATGGTGACGGGATTATAGGATATTGAAGCTGACAACAAATATGGAATTAATCGTGCTCAAATGAGACATAAACCATTATTGCATTAATAAATAATAGAAGGAGACATAAACAATTATTTCGCTAATAATAATTCTGCCAACTAACTCAAAATATGCATGCTTAGTTATCATATAATTGAGTCATTTTTCATATAAATCAACAACATTAACTCAGAAAAATATCCCGGAACTGAAATCATATACATATATAATGGAAATGGACATCTTGCCATTCTAAAACATCATTTAATTTTTCCCAAATAGAAACAAATGTACAATAATAATCCCATAACTCCTAACAAGTATTTTCCGATGTTTTTAACCCACATACACAAAAAAGAGTAAATTATCTCCAGTATGTCCATGAGGGAGAGGGTTCCATAAAAAAACAACAATCCACACATTTATAAAATTAGTTTCACAAAAAACCAAATCCATTGAATGCAAACACTCAAAAGGGTTTGACCTTGCCATTTATTCATAAGAAAAAAAGAATGATAACAAATATTCTCTAAGAAGGATATGTAAAACTATGATTTCATTTTCCATATCTCACACAATAATCCAAAACCAAAACATATTCAAATATCTCACATAATAAACCAAAACTAAAATATATTGATTTAATTACAATAAAATAAAATAATAAGATTAGAAAATCCCATGATTCCGTATTTTTCCTCCAAACTTATATGCAATTTTCAAAGTTGAAAACTACCAACCAATACGTTTCCCATTAAATCTTACAAAAAAATATTTAAATAGTAAAAAATCCATAATATTTTGAAATAATAACAGTGAAATATACATGCAACAACCACCAAAATGGTTATTCCCTAAAAAATTCATGCACAACCCTCAAACAAAGCTCCAAAATAACCAAATGTAAATGAATAATGTGATTACATGACGTAGATTCTCAAATAATCTAATGTTTCCCAAGGATTCAATGTTATCCATAATGAATTTCATGCTAACCTCCTTACATGCCATGCCACATCGTTGATTATAAGATAACATTTTACACAATAAAACTTATTTAAAATAGGTTATAAATAATTTGTGTAACTTAGGTGTTAACCTGAGTTATAAACTTTCAAAATCACATAATCCACATGGTGGTGTGGTTTCAATTTCTACCTAATAAAAAATTATTAACCAATCAACAATGCCACATAATAAGCCAAACTAAACTCCATAAATGCAATGCACAAGTGGTGTCATGAATGATGAATATGCCAAAACATATATTTTTATATATGTACACACACACACACACACACACACACACACACACACACACCCCCAAAAATTATTTCATTTAATCATCACCAAAACATCTTTACTAGACAAGTAATAACATAAATAAAATCAAACACTTATTAGCAAGGTGGGTAATTTAGTAAAACATGTTGGCTTAGTACTCGCTAGTAGTTAATAAACATCTTATTAAAGCCATGTTAATACAATGGTTAAACTTTAATAAAACCACGTTAATAATTTAATAAATGAATTTAACTAAATCTATGATGTTACTTCATTCCCATCTAAAAATAATCATTGTCCCAATGATTTAATTATAATAATTTATAATATATAAATCATAAGAAAAACTCCTAAATAAAATTGTAGAATACAATTGAGTTTTCTCATCAGTTGGAAAATTTTCCATGATTTAACTGATCAAAGTTCTAAAATTGAATTTATCATCCTTAACTCATAAAGTAATTCTTATTAAATATTTCATTATATCTTAAATTGTCATTTATTTATAACATGTATTGAATAGTTTTCAACCAATCCATAAAAAATAGTTCTATTTACTTGATCAAGAAAGGAATAAAATTCATCATATCATTTATATTCTAGTAAGTTACATTGTTATCAGAGTGTTGGTCCCATTAGACCTTACACTGAGAAACTTCTCAATTTTTGAATGTAATTTTCAAGTTTCTAGCACTCTTATTGGTTCAACTACAATGATTCATGGGTCATGACACTTTAAAGAGTTACAATTAACAATATTTTATATATCTTAAACATACTTTTAAAGTAAAAATTTATGAAAACATTTTCCATCTTGGACAATGCGGGAGATAAAGCTAATCTATGTCCTACATATCTAGGAGATAACTTGGCATCTTTGCCAAATGAAATAGAGCTCTTTTTTGGGTTTTACCCTCAAAAATACATTTTCTCTTTCCTCAATTTTTTTGTCAATTCTTTTCAAATCAATGTATATTTTCTACCTATCAACATCTTCTTTCAACTTTTCACAATTTTTCTTAACTTACTTATAATTTTTAGTTAACATTTTTTGACCCACCACCTCTTTGTCCTCCTTTCTATTGTAACATCCATGTTATGATTCATCCTAATTAAGGGATTTTATTTTTTAAAAAAACACCTATAGTTCAATTAATGCTTCTAGTGAATAAAATTAATACTTATCTTGTTGTTCAATAATCTAACATTGTTTAATATTCAAAATCCATATAACAAGATATGATAACCATATGAAGCTATATATATATATATATATATATATATATATATATATATATATCCACGATGTTGCTTAAATCATTCTACCCATGTGTGTATAACTTGTATAGTTTTGTTACACCTTTTACATTTTATGAGAACATGTCCATCTCCTATGTGTCTACCTGGAAAGCATACATTTTATATCCCATTTGGTATCCAACATAATGACTTAGAGAAATGGTGAACATATAATGTAGTCAACTAAGACATTACCTTGTCCAAGAATATTAACCAATACATTGCAAGCTTAGTTTCAAGATTGCACTCAAGTCCTCGAAACATGTCTTCCCTTACCACACAATTGTCTCAACATAGATATCTAGATTAATTTTTTTTGTTTAATATTATTTCATTTTGAACTTCAGATTCCATGTCCAATTCATCCTTCTAATCAAAAGGATGATATCCACACTGGCTTAGGATACTTATGGGAAAGTTATTGACTACGAAATTATTTTCATCATGACATCCTCACCACTCTTCCCCTATCCAGTTTAATTTATCATGGGTAGGATATTAATGAGAAGACAAAGTGACATAACATCTACCCTTATTATAGACTATAAGTTATCTTCTATAGGTGAAGTAATTAAGTCTATCTTTAAGAAACATTTCAATGTTTTGATACATGGTATTAGATTCTTGTAAAAGGATTATACTAACTCATTAATTTACTAACTTTAATTACTTACTCTTTTATAACTAACACAACATAGTATTCATCACTAAGTATAGGTTTAATAATCTTATTTCGCATTGAGTTGTTTCATTAAATTTAGTCATTAAGGATAGTCCTTAATCTCTTAAGTACATTTATTGTCATTATTAGTCTATTTAATTCTATAAGGTACAATGATAACTTTACATTATTTTTTGTTATCTTGTTATCTTGATTATTCAACGTGTTATTAGTCAACGTATTTGATTATTTCAACTGAATGAATGAAATAAACATTTACTATAGATCATAAGATTAATCATCTCTATTTATAATCATCTATATAAAAAACATATTATTTTTTTCCATATCCAACAAGATAAGTCACAAAACACCCATATTATATAATCCAATATTAAATAAGGATAATCCTTATTTTCATTATTAATGATATGCAAATCATCAAAATAATACATTGGGAAAATTCCCTTAACAACATGTGAATATATTTCATTCACATTAACAATCATTTATAATAATTGTTTCTGGATTAGTATCAAAATAACATATAACAGAAATCAATCATAAACATTCCAAAAAGGCTCTTAAAGAGGTTCATCCTTTCTTGCAAACTATAGGATATATATATATATATATATATATATATATATATCTAAACTCATATTCCATATTGTAATCAAAATGAAATAATAGAATAAGTTATGGTTAACTTAGTTTGAAATTAGTACGATATAATTATAAACTTCTTAGTTTGCAATAATTATTCTATAACATACACATGACATAATACAAGTTCGTATTGAAAAAATATATTTATTTTCAGTAAATAAAATAAACGAGATAAACCTAACTTTTAGATGTTTAAGTATCATAGTATTATTGTGATTTAATACAATAATCTGAGCTTAGAATTCAAATCCACATCTTTCAATTTTTCCTATTTTTTTTACAAACAATTTATTTTCCGTAAAGAATAATAATAAGTATATATTAGAAATAACCTTTCAATCATATAGATCTGCCATGCCTAAATAGAATATCATTGAAAATAACTCAAACAATAGTGATATAAAGAGATCCATAATTCTATCTCGCTATTTAGTTTGTAAATCATAAAACTAAGTTTCATCATGATTCAATAAGTTATAAACAACATTTCAAATGAATAAATTGCACCTAAATCTTTTTTTCTATAATCACAATTGGCTAAAAAAAAATGGATCAATTAGAACTATTATCATATCAATTAAACTAGTGAGTAACCTTTCAAATTCTCACTAACTATTTAAAATCCCATAATGTATGCAAAGGGAAAATAATAACATCATTGATGTATAAGAAAACCATATTGTTCCCATTACTTTTCAAAATTTCAATCCATGAGAAAAAAGTAATCTAGATCATAGATAATTAAAAATGTTCATGATATTTAAAATCTAAAAACAATGTTAACAATCAAGTTCAATGATGAGCTAAATCTCATAAAAATAACAAGTTCTTAAATTTGTATTTACTTAATAAAATTTCCATAGAAATAACCAAAATGTAACACCCACATTTTACACACATAATTACAACAGTGAAAATACTGGAATAATTTTTTTTTTATTTACATTGCTTGATACATGACAACACAAGGGATCACTTAGGATAAGACACAACATGTGATATGTTTGCAAAAACATTAACCCATATAGAATACATGAAACCACATGATGCACATCTCAACCACTTTTTTTTAGATGACAAGGCACAACATAACGATTCCATATTAGTATAATCTTAAAGATAGGGTCTTCCCATGACACGATATTTTAAAATTTTCATAGTTATTACAACGATGATTCAATCTTTAAATTAAGTTCTATAAAGTCTCATAATATGTGAATCTTACATTCCTTCTCATGTTGCTAATTTTTTTTACCTATTGAACATTTATCTTACGATATAACTTATTGAAGAAGGATCATCTATATTATGTCAATCACTTGTTTAATTCGTTAATTTGTTGAAAGGATTTTAATTTACACACAAGGCTATTTACATACCCACAAGGCTACTTGATATTATCCCTAGGATTCACTCCTAAGGGAATACATCTTGATCTTATATCATACCTCTGTTACACAGTAGAACAAGTTTAAGTCCAAAGGAGGCGAAGCTCACATTTTTGTTTAAGCATTTAAGGTCGCGTTTCCTTCACCCACTTATAGATTGATTTAGTACATAAGAAGTATTATATATGTAAAAGGTTATTTATCCACAAAAATAAAATTTAATCACATTACAAGGAAGATCATCCTTTAATTTACCTTAAGGATATCATCTCACACATACACAACAAGAGAGGGTTAGGGGATATATTCAATTCATTTCATTCCTTAACTAAGAGAGGTGATAGAAAGAGATAAAGAAGAGAGAGAAACACTATTTCTCAAAGTCAAATTTCACACATCAAGCCACAAGATAGAGTTCAAACATTTATTTACACATGTTAATAATTCTTACACCATTATATGCTTACTTGAATAGGGTCCTACAACTTTTGTTTACATTTTCCTTGTAGGTACAAAAACGCCCAATTTTGGCTTAGATGATAAAAAACTATGTTCAAAAATTGTCTTCCGATAAGAAAATTCACGATGGGAAAATTCCTACATGTCCATCAACATACAAAAAAATCCATAGGGTTTTAGAGAGTCTAGAATGAGTGAACAGAGTATAATTTCTGAATGGATTTTTGGAGCCACCGGTCATAATCTGTTAAGTTTGGCCTTGTCAAGAAAGGACCATAGGCCTACGAAACCCCTTTTCCAGACTAACAAGGGACTGGATTTTCCCAAAATGAAGGTTCCAGGTAGTTTTCTAGTAAAAATACTAGATGTTTGCAAAGGTGGATAAACATTTCATTGTTCGGGGTCCAAATGGAGAGACGATATGAAACCAGACTTTTCCATTTTTACAACTTCCTAAAATTGAAAAATGTGGATACAAGGCTCCTAGAGGTGAGAAGAAGATAACATACACAGTAAAATGAGTCTAAGATAATGCTTGACATGACTCTATACATAACAAGGAACACATACAACATTTGACATCTCTTTTATGGGGCTCAGAGTGTTGTTTTGCAAGTCTATTGAAATATCCTTTTTATAATTTTGCAATGTAGATAAAATGGTTGTTTTAGTTAACTCATCTAGCTCTCTACAAAACCAACAGACGTCAACTCAAATTTTTTACACCCTAGGTTTAAAAATGCATGAGGTTGTGGTCATGACACGGTTGAGGGTCAAATTTTAAGTCGGTAGCAAAATCAGGAGGTGTTGTTTTATTGATTATACTAGCCGTTTGGTTAAAATATCCAATTGTTTGAGTATCTAATAGTTTAATATTTTAATTTAATTACAAATGGATAAAAAAATTATACGAGAATTATAAAAAGATAAAGTAAATTTGACCATGCTTGAGAAGAAAATGAATTAGACAAAGTTGCGGATCTTCGATTCCACATCTCCACAAGACATTTCTTAGAGCGGTTTGCATGCACCAAAAATCCACCACATGTTGCACTGAAACATTGATGAGTAATTTTATGGTTTCCTCAAAATATTTGGCATGTTGGTATCCCTTTTCAAACCATGGGGACATGTTTCTTTCAGGAATTTTGGGAATTAGTTGTCACACCCAACACAAGCTTCCACATTTGGGGTAAAAGTAAAATGATAGTCATACAACGCTAAGGTTGGAAGATTCTTGAGCCAAGCTTTACACTTATCATTTTATTTGCTAAGACTCCAATTCCTTTTCAAAAAAATGATGGTTGTGTAAAACTCAAACCATTCCATCTATCCTAAAACACCCTCAAACACCAAACAAAAACAACTCCATGCAGACATCACATGATTAAATTCCTTGAAGATGATAAAGTTTAGAGTTTCCTCAAAATAAATTTGTGGTCAAGGAAGATCATTCACACATATGAATGCAATTATACATAATGTCTTTTATTATTAACTTTCTTTGAAACAATCAAAGTCTAAAGGAGTCCATGAGACCATGTTTTTCTCAAAACCATTCTCACAACCAACACATTCCTAATCATTATGCATGATTTCAAATTGGCATACACATCTACAAAGACACCTGCAACTAAAAATATGACAAAAAAACTCTTCTCAATATTCCCAACATCAATTTCTAAAGCTATTTACTTGGTATAGAAAGGGGAAAAGGGGAAGATAAAATGTAATTTCGATTTACACCAGCCAAAATAGTTAGGTAAGAGTTTCTAAATCCTTTTCAAAAAACCATTTTCATGCATATCCTGTAGTCAATGTTATCTAAAAAACCACATTTCTCTTTAAAACATTCTCTTAAACAATTCACCTTCCATGTGTATGCTCCCACGTTTTGCATCCATATCTACCAGAGCACTTGTAACTACAACATTTGACAAAATTCATCTATCTTTTATACTTTGTTGGACGTCAATACCCTGATCTAGAGCTCACATTTTGGCATAGGGTGGGAGTGCGTAGGAATGTGTAAACTGATCAAGTTAGAGACATGTTTGTTGTAATGGTGTAACAATGTGACTGTCATATGAGGAAGCTCATGTCTTCTATACACTACAACATCCTTTCCTAGTTGAAACTATCCAAACATTACTAAATGTACAAGTTGAATTTGGGTTTCAGCGTGGGTAAAGTCTCCGGATCTCAAATAAATTGCAATTATTATTATGCAATGGGGAAAGATAGCTCTGACGGCCATTATGTTGTTCCACGTACCGTCACATTGGGGTCACCTACTCCATTCACTACCAAATCCATGCATCCCACTAAATATGAATTTATATAATTACTAATTGACCCCCATCATTTCCTACCAACTCCACCCACTTCCTCCATCCCAAACATTAATTACATTTGTTTATTTTCTTGATTCTTTTTTGGTTTTCTAGGCACTACATCTCCCTCCGATTATAAAACCATCTTCCTCAATGCAACACAACACAGAAAATCAAAGGGTATGTAGGAAAGAAAATCAATAAAGAGACATGTCATTTGACAAAACAAATTATCAGTATAATACGATCACAAGGAATCAAACTAATTTCGGTAATATCTATAATTTTAAAGTTCTGTGAAGATTGGTAGTTCTATGTTACTTAATTACTTACTATTTTCCTTTAAAGTATTTATTAATCTCAACTCTTAGTATTTCATTTTTTAAGATTTTAAGTTGTCTTATGTTCATGGGTTCCCAAACAAAGCTAACATCACAATACCACATCCGAGAAAAACACAACACTAATGGTTCACAAGACATCATGATATGTACCCCTCATGACTATATCACATCACAAGAACTCAACCAAACCATGGAAAGAACATACACAACCCACTCAATATAGTACTTGTCACACACATGCCCATCACACAAAGTACTTGAAACATACATAGAACTACAATAACATGGAATTCCCAACATGTACACATACAAGGGTTTCATGCAACTAAAAATCATAACTGTAGCTATATAGGGTCAAGTTGGAAACAACATCACAAAACATAAACCAAACTCACAAGAGTACACATAAATCATAACACCAACTCTATACACCTCCCAAAAATATCCACAAACAACTCCATATAACTCCCAAAGAATTACCAAAAAAACTCCATATACCTCCTAAAGCATCACAAGAAAACTCCATATACCTCCCAAAGCATCACAAAGATAACTACATATACCTCCCAAAGCATCACAAAAAAACTCCATATACCTCACAAAAGCATCACAAACAACTACATATACCTTTTGAAGCATCACAAAACAACTAGATATACCTCCCAAGAAATAACATAAATATAAATTTTCCTTTTAGCTCCACAAAAGAGGCCGGTCACCCTATGGCCCTGAAGCACATAAGGTCAAAACACCCCTAACCCAAGTGACATAATAACTCATGGTTCAACAACCCACTAGTTATCTATAACTCCTTGGGGCATATCCCCATACAAAGAAGTGGGTCCATAGGTTCCACCACTCCATGGTGAATCCCATGACCCTATTCCAACACATTACGACATTAGAACCAACATAAAAATCCATTTCAAATGCCAAGTGGAAAAAATCCCAAGCCTTGGGCTAGGCTAGTAAAAATTAAAGTAAATTTGATACGTAAATTTAAAACTAAGAAAAATAATGGTCAAATATCCATGGTTATTACAAAAATACACATGTTAGTGTAACAACCAAACAAAATGCACAATATATAAGAATGTATCAATCAAGAAAATTGTTGGTCTTGACAAGAAAAGACATAATTATCAATTTACGAATAAAATATGCATAGAGAAATAACACCTTACAATAACTATTTGGCCTTATATGACCACCAAAGGGGTACTCAACGATTTTTTGGCACTTTGAAATCCAGCCTCAGCTCATAAAATAACATATCAAATAATAAAACTCTCATCATCTCTATATGAATCATCCCTCCACCGCTTCGACAAGGCTCAACATAGTCGTAACTACACTTAGGTTGAATCCATATGATAACCATATAGGGAGAGAGAAATGAGTACCTGGTCGCCATCTACTGAGCCTAAGGTGTCCGCGAAACACAATATGCATGACATCTATTGAGAAAGTGTCCATACATACCAAATGAACAAAAGTGGGTTTTCAGCCTATGTAAGACTCCACTTCTTATCTTGTACTCGGACTCGAGTGACTGGTTAACGGTACATGTTTCCTCACTCCAAACATACATGTTTTACTGATTTCCCTTAGGGTGGGTTAGTGTAGGGTTAACAACATAACACATAACTACATTACTAACACAATGGTGATTCACAAACATTAACCATAGGTCATCTTATGCATGGTATATATATAGGGTATAACACAATCATTAATTTCAAGGGTTATGATACATCACATTACCACATGTATATACCCAAAGTGCAATCATTGTACAATAGGGATCATACATTCACCATATGCCCCTAAATCATGACATGAACCATCACATATTACATGAATTATACAGTATGATGAACACAGTGAGTAACATTACAACATAAAATCAATTTTTATATAACATGGTGACACACAAAATTCATCACAACAAGGTGGTGAAACATCACGATACAATCCAATTCACTATACACCAATTATATCATGCACAACACATCAACACACCTACATACCACAAAATAACAAGAAACTCTAACACTCTGCAATCCACAATAACATTATTTTCACACACACCAAGGTGACACATCACATGTGAACTCCTCATTGAATCCATGAAAAATAGAGTGAAATTATCTCATCATAAGCACATCAACATGGTAACAAATAGGTACACTAAGTGACATGTACAACATGTGTGTTCATAATATCACAGTTACAACATTGGTCACATAACAACATATATCACATTACTCTTCCAATATCCACCACCACTATGTAAAAATAATCAGAATTCCAATCCATCCCAGAGGTTCGAGAGAATGAACCTCTACTCTGATACAAAATGTAACGCCAGTACACTTTAACACACACAATTACAACAGTAAAAATACTAGGAATAATATATTTTTTGACTTACATTTTAGTTGGATACATGACAACACAAGGGATCACTTAGGACAACACACATCACATGATGGGTTTGCACAAAACATTAACCCAGATAGAACACATGAAAACTACGTGATGCACATCCAGGATTTTTTTTTTCAAATGACAAGGCACAACATAACATTCCACAACTACATTATAAACTTATAGATAGGTTCTTCCCACTATATGATACTTTTGGTACTTGCAAACTTATTACATTCATGTTTCAAATCTTTAACTTAAGATCTAAAAAGTCTCATAATTTGTGAAACATACCTACCTTTTCCTTTTTCCAACATTTCTTTTTATAAAGTTAAACATTTAGACTTACGATGTATAACTCATTAAATAATGATCATCTACATTATGTCAATTTCTTATCTAATTCATTCATTTGTTGACAAGATATTTGTTTTATACACAACTCATATTAACATACACAAAAGACTACATGGTAATATCCCTAGGATACACTCCTAAGGGAAAGCATCATGATCTTATTTCCTACCTTTGTTACACAACTGGAACATGTGTGAGTCCCAAAGAAGGTGAAGGTTCACATATTTATCTCAAGGATTTATGGTCAAATTTATTTAATTCATTTATGATTTATTTAGTACACAAGAAATGTGATAGACGTAACAAGTTCTTTATCCACAATAAGAGAATTTAATCACATTACAAGGAAGATGATGCTTCAATTTTCCTTATTGATAACTGTAGAAATTACTCTGATCTAATACAAAGAATCCATGAAATAGCTACACAGACAATAATTGAAATCAACAACTCTATATTATATTTTTATTATATATTCATTATTTCATTACACTCCATTATATAGGAGATGTAAAATAACAATCCTTACAACAACATTTTTCTTCATATACAACCATACACCCATATGGTTTCAACCTCTCACCAATATAATAATAAAACAATACTAATTGTTTTATTATTCTAACTTACTAACTTACCACATACTAACCACATTTTACATTTACATAGTAAATGTACTTTCACTAATTTACCATAATAATAATTACACATGTAATTATTATTCACCCATACATACAAATGGAGCACTAAGATATATTTCCTAACATTCCCCCCCTTAGTGTGAACATGGGGAAAGCCTGCCTTATACTTGCACCTACTCATGATCTGATGATTTTACAGGATGATCATAAACCTAATGGATGGTTTTTTATAGGGTTGTCCATAAACCAAAAAGGGTGGTTTTGCAACTGGTTTACCAGAAACCAAAAAGGGTGATGGTTTTGCATAGGGTTTACCAACAACCGAAAATGGTGGTTTTACAAGTGGTGTACCACAAACCAAAAAGGGTGATGGTTTTGCATAGGGTTTACCAAAAACCAAAAATGGTGGTTTTACAAGTGGTGTACCACAAACCAAAAATGAAGGATTTCAAGTGGTTTACCTACAACCACATCATGATATGTCAAGTATTATTCTTAGCCCTCATCACATCTCACTGTAGGGAATAACATAGGAAATTCTGCTGAAATCTGCTACATATATAGAAAATACCAGAAATGTAGAAAACTAGAAATGGAACATTGAGATCATGTTCCCCCCTCAATGTGAAATTTCATTTATTCTGCAAACCACAATAGGAACACTGTAACTAAACACTCTGCCATAAATACAAAGAAACAACAAGAACACACTGTATAAAAAAATAATCACCATAGCTGATACGGCCCCATCGTTGGTGACTGACGAGAGGTCGTTGAATGACCTCCAACCTCCTGTGCTTCCTTCCTCCAAGAAATTCACTTAGTATAGAAATTTTTCATAATTATAGGCAATTCCATCTGTTATTTGTTCATCTCTAGTTTCCCATTCTACAATTTTGCTTACATCTATAGGTGCTTTTTTCGTTTCCATCTACTATCCTCCATAGATTTTTATTCATTAACTGCATCTGGATTTTTATTCTCCATGTATGGAATTTCAACCCATTAAATTTATTTAATGGTGTATCCATTTTTCTGAATCTAAATATCCAAAAAAAGTTGAATTTAGATTTGAATTACCTTTGATTCTCTGATTTCTTCAAAAGACAATAGTGATCAATGTGTTGTATAGTAAATTACACTTTTTACCCAAACGATAAACTAGGTTTTGCTGAAATTTTTATTGTAGCTTTCTGTATATTAAAAATTTCTACAAATTTTTTTTTGGAGAAACCCAGATTGCAAAACAAACGTTATGATATCTTCTTTGAGACAGATTTAACCTGCTCTGGTACCAAATGTAGAAATTACTCTGATCTAATACAAAGAATCCATGAAATAGCTACACAGACAATAATTGAAATTAACAACTCTATATTATATTTTTATTATATATTCACTATTTCATTACACTCCATTATATAGGAGATGTAAAATAACAATCCTTACAACAACATTTGTCTTCATGTACAACCATACACCCATATGGTTTCAACCTCTCACCAATATAATAATAAAACAATACTAATTGTTTTATTATTATAACTTACTAACTTACCACATACTAACCACATTTTACATTTACATAGTAAATGTACTTTCACTAATTTACCATAATAATAATTACACATGTAATTATTATTCACCCATACATACAAATGGAGCACTAAGATATATTTCCTAACAACAAATGGATTTAGGATTTAGGGTTGTGTTTCCTTGAATCCTTATAGATTTATTTAGTACACAAGAAATGTTATAGATGTAACAAGTTCTTTATCCACAACAAGATAATTTAATCACATTACAAGGAAGATGATGCTTCAATTTTCCTTATTGATAACATCTCATGCGTAGACTCCCCAAGGCCAAGAGTCAATTATAATTTTACTATGGCCATGATCCAAAAATTATTTAAAGATTAGAAGGATCTAAACATGGAAACATACTTCCTTATTTTTTTCTTTCTAAATTAGGTTTTGTAAATATAGTTTTACGTCTAACATAAGAGGTTTTCTTTAACTAGGTTCATATGCCTTTTATAATAAATTGTGTAACATATTTGTTAACAAGGAATTTATATCCTCATGAGACTACTAGTCACTATCTTAAGGGATTATCTCTAAGAACATAAGCACATAACTCCACATCATATATCCATTTCATATTAGGACAAGTGGGAGAGAAAGATCATGGAGTAGTCCATTTTTGAAAGAGTTAAGGTTTACACTAGAATTTGCATAATATTGGTCTTGTTTCTCACCACAATATGATTTTAACATTATAAAAGAATAGACTCAATTCACTGTTATCCTGGAACACTAATTATGGTTACATTTCCACAAACTAATGATAATTTAAGAAGTTGTAATGTTTCACAATTAACTCTGAGTATTTTAAACTAAAACCTAAACGATAATTGAGATTGGGTATCGAGTTCATTTATGATCCAAACTCTTAAGGGTGAAATTCAAGGGTGGTTGGTGATCCTTTCCACATAAAAATCTTCACTCTACACGTGTGCCCGAAAAAGAGGGTTATAAACTATGTTGATGTTGGTTTCCTATGGAGCACTACCTTAGGAGAACACATTTTATTTTCTTACTACACACACAATTACCACACCTAGGACGGAACCACATATTCAATAAAATGTTTTAACATGTCATTCCTAACCAGCAAGTTCATGGAAACCTTGCTAAACATACAAGCTATAATGATAACACAGACTTGGACTCTTATTTATTTAAGCTAGAACATGTTATTAAGCATAAATATTTAAGTTTTTTTAAGGTTTTAGTTTCTTATGTGCTAAGTAGGATTATGCAAGAAGCATAGATATAGACAAGTTTTAATATAAGGTTAAATGTTATATTTATGTTTTCTTTCTATATTTTATAGTTAAATAACACAACACTCTAGAGAATCCATCATAAATTTCACAACGAGAATGCACTATAAGAGGTAAAATTCAATTTCACTTAACAAAATATCCAACTTTAACAATTCAAAAGTTGGAATCAAAATAACACCCATATTTATATGAAAATTTCCCTTAAACATTGTAGATCATATGATATAAAATTATTAAGCTTGAATTATTATTTGATACTAAACATAAAGGTTTATTCATACACATCTAGAGGAGGTATGAAAGCCTAATAGACAAGGAAGTTGGACGGTCATGTAAGGTGGATAGTAAACAAGAAATCCATTATAATGTAATATGCCAACATCCTCCACCTTATTACATTGGTATTACAAACAACATATTTGTAGGTAATGGACCCCCCTATTCCAAACACAGTAAACATTTTATTATGCTCTCCATGTAGCCTACTCACCTTTGAGGTGGAATGCTAGCATTTTGGCTTCTTTTTCTTGGTGACACCTTGGTTTTCCCCACAACATTACCACACACTTGGAAGTGACCTAAGGACATCCATCCTTGAGAAAACCTTGGTGGTTTTGATTTTTACATGGATTACCATGAACCCCATATGGTATTCTAACTGCAAGTTCACCACGAACCTCGAGGTGACTTGATGTCTCATATGTACACTTGAGTGGTTTCTTGAATTTTGAAAAAACCTTTACACAAGAACCAAGTGCTAATTTAGTGATTTTTCTCCTCACAATTTCCTTCATTTAGGAGGTACCAAGCTGGAAAAAATTCTCTACAGCTTTATTAAGACAATACACACCAAAAAAACAAACTAAGCGCAACAAAATACAAACATAAACAAAAACCAAATTTTCACCAAATCAATGGTATAACCCCATTATATGTGAGTGATGAGAGGATGTCAATTTTCCTCTAACCTCCATGAATCCTCTAGCCTCCAGTAAGTTACATACTTCACAACTTGATATGTGAAGTGAAGGAGACCTCATCAGTTAATTCTTCACTTTCATCTATATCTAATGGATCTTCTACTTGATTAAATTTAGCTTCACTGGACTTCAATTTTCCTTTGAGAATATCTTTTTCTTGAACATGAAATTCCCATTATATATGACATTTCTTCTTGTAGTAGTAGCATTTTATTTCCTTTTTGTCAGTATTGATTTTTTTATGAAAATTCCAAGAATAAAATGCATTCTCATTCTGTCAAATACCCTCATCTTCTGTACACGTAATTTTATCTTTTGTGAGTATTTTTGTAATCATATCATTGAGATATTGTGCTATTATTTGGCTAAGAGTAAATGAAACTTTGTTATATTTGTATGGCAGACTATTCAATAGAATACATTTAGCATCCTAATCTTCAAATGTAGTTTTTATCATAGTAAGCTACCTAATAAATGACCTCCAATTGTTTAGACAACTAGATATAGTAATTATGTCATCCATTTTTAGTTTATATAATTGCAAGTTCATTGAAAATTGAGTATTTTGTGCTTTTGTGCCAAACTATTTGTTAAACGTTTTCCAAATTTCCCTGGATGATTTTTCTAAATCCACATGATGTATCTCAGAATCTGATATCGTAAGGCCATTAATAGGTTTTGATTTTTCATCTCTTGTTTTCCACTCCAATACCTTATTTGCATCAATAGGTGGTTTCTCATCCCCATTTACGATGCCCCACAATTTTTTGTGCATCAATTTCATTTGAATTTTAACCTTCCATTGATGAAAATTTGAACCATAATATTTCTCTATAATTTCCATTTGTAGAAAGAAAGTAAGTAGTCCACTAGAAATGATGCTTGAAAAACCATGTTGTGTATATAATCTCCCACACACTATTAAATCCTCACGATGTCAAACTAGTAATAAGTAGGTCCAGTGATCGCTGGGTAAGTAAAAGACACATGTCTTAGAAAGTAAACACCTAGATTTTATCCTCTAAGCACTAGTCTGTGGGTCTACTCATTTCACAAGATGGTTTGTGCGTTTGGGTGAATAACATTTTAAACACACAAAATAAAACAATGAAGAAGGATTGAAACAACCGCTCAAGGAAACTTTAACTATAAATATCCTCCATAGGTCGTAGGTCACTTTAAGATAAGAATTAAAAAACACTCTTACATAATATGGTGACAAAAAAAATATATCCACATCCAATTACAAAATAGGTCTCTTTGATAACTCTACAACTCACACACAACCTTTGTAGGAAGATTTAAAGACTTATTGTTATCTGATATTTTCCCTTAGTAAAAATTTGACAAATAACAACCCAAAGAGTGAAAATGAGGGATTGATTTCGCTAGTGGAGATCAAATTTATGGATTGGCCAAACAGGTTAAAGAGGGATGAGAACATTGTAGAGGAGTTACAGAAATGAAAAATCTCCAAAGTCCAAAATTTAGACATCTGAGGTGGGGTCATTCGAAGTTAGGTTGAAGAAAAATTCGGGGACTTGAAAAAAAGTAATGTGAAAAAATGGAGTCAAAATTCTAAAACCCAAAGTCTGAAATTCAGACTTCGAGCTTTTAGAATTTCATAGGTTTTATGTGCCAAGATGATAATATAACCCTAAAACCCAAAGTCCCAAATCCCTGAAACACCTGAAAATGTAAAAGTCTAAATTTAAAAATTCATAGTTTCAGAACCATCGAGCTGTCTTGAGAAATGAATAGTAACTCAAACTCAGAAATAAAAAATCCCAAACCCCTAAAACCATGAAACCCAAAGTCCCAAAACCCTGAAACACAAAGTCCCAAAACCATGAAACTTGAAGTCTAGAAACCTAAAGCCGAAAAACCCTGAAACCAGAAGTCTCAAAACCTCCAACAATACTAAATTCTAAAACACAAAGTCTAAACTTAAGACTTCAAAGTTTTGGAATTTCGGATCATTCAAGCTATCTTGAGCAATGAATAGTAACCTAAACTCTGAAATCAAAAATCCTGGAAACCTGAATGTCGAAAGTCCAATTTTTTTATTTCAGAGGTTGCAATGCAGTTTCAAAGTCTAAAAAGAGGTAGAGATCACCACTGGCATTTATTGTAGTATGGCACCCTCATCTTCACATGGCCATAATTTTTTAATGGAAGCTTAGATTTGCATAAAATAGGAATTTTTCGATAGATCTCAGCATCCTCTACATAACTATGACATTTTTAGCTTTGATATGTTGATTTAGTGTGCAGAAGAATGAATGTAGTATTTTAGAATAAATGTTAAACCTCTCTTTTTTCCACATAGACATGATCCAATAAGTATTGGTGGACATGTTATTTCTCATGTACCATAGTTTATGTAAAGGAAAGAACTATCATGTGTTTAGTAAATTTAAAACATGTAGTTGAACCAATGTGGACAACCAAAAAAATAAAATACTCCTAACCTCCTATGCACAAGACGCTAGTTTAAACAACTATGATACCACTAATATAAAATGATAAATCTTGAAGTTTTATTTGATACAAAACATACATGTTTAGTTATACACATGTAGAGGAGGTATGGAAGACAAATAGATAAGGTAGTTAGACGGTCATAGTAGGTGGACATTCAAAATACATTCATTACAATGTAATATTGAAACATCACATTAGGAAGCATGACATTAACGAAACTACAGCTAGAAGCTTTGAAAAGTATAAACACGATGTCATTTGAGTGGACCAAAACATTAATGATTTAGATGAAATAGTAACGAAAGTGGACCCCTTTGCAAAGGAATGTAGAAATTTAATATCATTGATCATCTCTAAAACTTTGGACAAAGTATAGATCACACCTTACACAGGAGGGGAAGAAGATTGGATGAACATAAAGAATAAAATTCCATTCTCTTTATAGAAACCCTTGAGAGTGACTACGAGTTGAAACATTAATGCAAAATCCTATGTCTTTTATTTTCGGTTCTAGTCTAGGTTTTAAAATGGTTTTATCCTAGTTTTCAATCATCCCTAGACTAGATGATAAAGTTTTTTCAGATTTGGTCCCTTTTTTTTCCTTGACATTTTCATTTCTTTATGTGGATGTTAGATCCTTTTGTAACAGGGTAGCATCCCTCGAAAAACCCTCCTTTTACCAATTATATATAAAAAAATTGTTTCATCTGTTATTTGATTGACTTATACACTTTACAAAAGGCATTAACAAGTTGTTGACAAGGATGAGAGGGAAAAACTTGGTATATTCCACTACTAATCCTATCTATAAACTAACATTCACTTAAAATGTCCTGAAAAGATTAGAAAATACTTAATGAAGGTTTTTGAGACTCATGAGCATACAAAAGATAGAAAAACATCACTAACACATAACCATAAACCTGTTACAACACACTTCAAATGGCTGTAAATGGAGGAAATCAGTCTTTTATTATTACAAAAAGCTATTGGAATAAACAAATTGGCATATCTTAGGCATGTAAAAATAATAATACCCCTCACAAGATTCAAAATCATAGGTATATATAGAAAAGATAAAGAGAATTTGAATGAACTCAGTCTCAAAAAATAAGACGTCAACTTAATTTTTCAACTATAATTAGCTAGTTGGAGACAAATCCAATGCAAGTTCAAATTTTGCATTCTTATGTATGGTTTGACCCCTCACTAATTAAAATACAACTAGATAATAATAATAAGGCTATCATTGTACATGTCTTACAAAAGATAACAAAAGGTTTGCATGAATAAAATTGGATTTTCATGTTCTTCCTTCAACTTGGTTGACTTCACTCAACTCACCCTTTTGGAAAAATTAAGGTAAACATCTCCTCTTTTAGAAAATGCTAAAGAATTTTTTTAGGTTTTACTTTGGCCATGGGTACACATGTATGGCTAATGAATTGGATTTTTGGCCTTGCATAGGCCTTGTAATTCATTCCACCACAAGTTAATAATTACAATGATTTAAAACATTTGATAAAACCCATCACATACACTTGGTCAATCATGACTAGGTTTCAAAAATGGTAAATGATTTAGACTATGGCCAAATTGACTATGGCCAAATTGATCTAGAACTTCATGAAGGAAGTGGAGAGGGGGACACTATTGCAATTTTCTATTAGATACCATTGTTAGAGGTATGGAGCTCTTGTTATTCACTATTTTCTTGTCCATTTTAGTTATCATGTTGTGGTTCTATAATAGCATCAGTTTTCGACCTTCATTTTTCATGACCACCATTACCTTTGGTTGTGGCATTGCATTGTTTAGCTTATGTTTAGGAATCCATCAACTCAGTCATGAAATTTTTGTTGGGTCTATCTTTGTTGTCTATTTGCATTAAAATGAGTAGTATTTTTATTTTAATCTATTTTTGAGGTGGTTTATCGCTCTGTTCACTTGTTTCCTGGCCCAAATCATTGTGGCTCTTAATTACTCAATGTGTTGTCTCGAGCATGAATCTTACTTGAAGGAAAAAAGTGGGTTTCTTAATTTTCCTTGAAACTTGGCTCTACTTTGTCTTTAGATCTGTGACTCCCTAGATGGATCATGTTATTCTGGGTTATCTCGAATTCTTATCTATTTTTGAGTTGGTTTCATATTTTAAGGCCTTAAAGGGCTCGAATTTGATTCTTGTAGTTCACCATTTGAAGTTTTATTTGTTATCTGTATTAACACAACTTTATTATTGTTGATGTGTAATTACAACACCCCAGAATGTCTACAACTTGATGGGTTGAAACTCTTAGTGTGATTGCATAACATGGATCTTTTCCCAAAGTGTGGGACTTTGCAATAAAAAAATATCTTTGGATGAAGGTTGGTTCCTATTCCTCTGTTCTGATGCACACATTCAAATTGTAGAGGATCTACTCTAAAACCCACTCTAACTTTATGAGGAGACAGGGTTAAAAGATGCAATAAAATAAACCTAAACTAGCAAAGGTGATACACCAAAGTAGTTTTCAACACTTGATTTTCCATTAAACAAAAACCATTAAAAATTTAATACAATAACCATGCACAAATAAAAAAAATTCAATGAGAGATCAGGAAGATGCAATGAACATAAGCAACGTTAAAATCATCCACAAACTTATTTTATTTCTCTAAAAATTTGATACAGTCCATTACAATGGCCAAGAGTTAAGATTTCATTTACATCTTGAATGGGAGGTTTGGAATCCAAAAATTCACTTTCAGAAAGAGAAGAAGTGAGTGTGCAAAGAAAAGTTGTCCAACCCTTAGAAAAATGCCCCTCCTTACAATATATAGGAAGAATATGAGAGAAAGGGGAGAGAAGAATTTGAATTCCTGCTCTAACCACCCTAGAATGCAATGAATTCACTTGCAAAAATAATGGGTTCAACGAAAAAATCCATCCCTCCATGTACTATTCCTTTTTGGGCAAGAAAGGATGCCCATATCTTCATTATTATGGTAGGTGAGAAACCTGGAATATCCTCTAAATTTGCTAACTATATTTCTTCATTTTAAATAACTTAGTATCACCTAAATTAAGATACTGTAAGATTTCCAAAAAGTCCTTTCTTGTGCAAATTCGAGCTCCCATTCAAAAGATATGGCCATCTGAAGTTCAGTGTGTCATTCTACAAAAAATGTGAACTGCTAATATTCCCTCTTCAAAGTACAAATTGCATGCAACCTCCAAAATCCTGAAATTCAGACTTTCAAACATTTTGGTTTTAGAAGTTGAGTTACTATTAATCAAAAAATCCGGCTGACAGTTCCAAAACACCGAAACTCCGAAACCCAAAATTATGAAATTTGAGACTTTTGGACTTTCAGACATTTTGCCTTTTCAGACCTTTTGCACTGTTCATCACCCAAATCCCCTTGAGATTTCTGAAACTCAGAAACCTGAAACTCTGAAATCTAAAATTGTCATCATGTTGACTTTCAAAATTTAAACCCTTTCAGGAATTGGACTTTCAGGATTTCAGATATTTTTGGTCACTTTTCTTGTTTTGTGTAATGCCCCGTGGGCATCCGCCTCCACTGCCACCATGGCCTCCTCCCAACCACCTGACCTACAGATTTGACCAGCGTCTTGTCTGTCCTTGCATGAGTTCTGAGCGGAGTCACATTTTTCTTCAACATGATCTGTTCTTGATTCTCTTTGAATGCGAGTAGGTAGAGTGTGGACGCATTTTCTTCCTTGGACCATGTGTGGTGGTTGGGGGGTGTCTTTCCTGGTTGCGTGGGCTTTTTTGCTTCCTCCTGGCATGTTTTTTTCTCTGCCTAGGTTGCTGCGTGAGCCTGGTTTGCCGTGGGTGTTGTTCCTGCTATTTCTGGTTGCACGTGACCGCAGTCGTGATCTACTGTTGCAAAATCTTGCAGCTGTAATGGAAAAACGAGATAAAGTTTTAGTTGACCTGTCTTGCCTTTTCATTTTGGAAAGTCGCTTCTGTCCAGGTGGCAGATCTAACATGGAAGAAGCTCGATCAAATCTTGAGGCAAGTTTTGCTATAGAGGCTGAGATTTGCGTTCACTACTGTTCTTTTGCTAACCGGAATTTTTCCAGCGCATAGCCATGAGTTAGATATGGTGGTTTTAGATGAAGCCACAAGCTTGTGTAACAGGCATGTTGTAGTATAGTAGAAGCCCTTTTTGAGCGCTTCCAGCAAGCAGGTTCTCCAAATCTGTTGTTTTCTGTTCAGTATTAAACGCATCCTCAAATTTGGGATTCTCTATCAAGATATTGCTATCAAAATTGACCTTGTGGCAGTGAGAGTGTTCCAGCAGACCTGATGAAATTTAATTACAGAGACTCTCTATTGAGACCTTCTTGCTGTTCGACGTAACTCATGAAAGAGTATCCTATGGAGGCGGATCTGTTTCAGATCAGAATATTCTTGAAGCACGATTTGCTTTGCATTTTTATGGGCTCCTTCAACGAGTCACTGAGTTGGTAGGCATAAAGGTTTCTGTTGGAATTATCACACCTTATAAGCTACAGCTGAAATGTTTGCACTGAAAGTTTGATGTTGTCCCCAGATTTGATGAAGGAAAAGGGTTGGTGATTTAGTTGGATATGCGGGGAATCGTATGGGTTCATACACTGAGGAGTAAATTCTTCCTGCAAGTTTTATTGTACCAGTGCCATCTACCATTTATCCTATTGTGGGTGCTGCAATTATGCTGAAGGGTATGACTGCTCAGTTTCTTCTTTGGCGTTGCTTTTAGGTGGAGCCCGGGCATACAATTCTTGTGCATGCTGCAGCTGGAGGAGTAGGATTTTTGTTATGTCAATGGGGTAATGCCCTTGGTGCCACTATCATTGGTACTGTATCGACCAAGGAGAAGGCCGCACAAGCAATTGAAGATGGATGCCATCATCCCATTATTTATACCCAGGAAGATTTTGTACATTGTGTTAAAGAAATTACAAAAGGACAAGGTGTGCAGGTCGTTTTTGATTCTGTGGGCAAGGACACATTCTAGGGATCTTTGGAGTGCTTTGCTTCTAGAGGTTACATGGTGAGTTTTGGTCAGTCATCAGGTGTAATTGATCGTGTTCCTCTGTCAGCCCTTGCCGCAAAATCATTGTTTTTGACACGGCCTTCCATGATGCAATACACTGCAACTCGAGAAGAGCTCCTGGAAACTGCAGGAGAATTATTTGCAAATGTTGCATCTGGTGTTCTAAAAGTTCGTGTGACAAAGACATACCCACTGGCAGAAGCTGCAAAGGCTCATACCGACCTCGAGGGTAGGAAGACAAGTGGTCCAATAGTTTTGATTTCCTGATAACTAGCTGATGTGGAAAAACATAGATCCAGGAGCGTGATGTTATCATTATGTCTGGTGTCCGAGCTTAAAACCATGGTTGGTGTTTAGCCTTCTAGTGCAAGTGCTCTCGGACTGAGTGGTAAGCAGTTCGACTCTCACCCTTAAAGCAGCTGCATTGAAGCAATCTAGTGTTTGGACAGCCACCTATTGCATCCTTCTAGTTGTGCCTTCAAAAGGGAATCCTGGTGTGGTATATTGCAAGAAAAGACCAGTGAAACAGAGGATAAAGCGGAAGACGTGTGGTTGTAGCAGTCCCTGCTGGATGTTCACGACTGGTGGATGCGTTAAAACAGGAAAGATAGACTAACCATATACATAATATGCTAGTATCTAATAACCTCTTGAAATGAAACTTTTTCTTTCTAGAAATTGGTTTAAATCTGTGATTTTGTGGATTTGCGTTTAGTACATGGTTAACAGTTTGTTACTTCTGGATTTGCCTCTGTTGGTTGTTCTTGTTGACGTGATCAACCCATTTATATATTTATAAAACAAACAAAGGTTCTCAGTTATGCTTTGATTGATCACATGGAATATATATATATATGTATATATAATTTTAAAAGTTACTTCCTTCTGCAAAAATGTCGTTGTTTCTTTTGTGAACCTGGGTATGTAATCGCCCCTAGAACGTTGCAGCGTTGACTAGTATTGGTTTGCTGTTATGTTATTGCCCTAGAGGAAAACATACAGTTAAATTATTATTATTATTTTTATGATAAGCATGATTATGCACTTCGTGTATTGTGCAAAGTATTAGGGCTTTTGGAAATTATAAGTTCAATATATATGCTTGTTAAGAAGGAAGTTTTGGGCCGAAAATATGTCCTGGGTTGATAGAAGGGCATAAATTATTGATAGAACCCCATTTTGATTCTACTCTTTCGATGAGTAAAATTTGATAAAATTAATGACCTTTATGGTGTTAAGATATGGTATGTTGATGATTCCTTATGTGATCGATTTAATCATGTATCGACATAATGCCTTGATGGAGTAAGGTAATATCTTTCACGGTTCGTGAAAGTTAAGGTTTTCATCAACTGCTTAAGGTAACATGAAGTTCCTTAAATTAGTCAAACTTGTTTGTACTTCCTTCTTGATGAGTGACCTTTCATTGCAAATTTAGAATGATTGTGATGGAAGGTTGTGAATATATTTTGTTGTCAAAAAGGGAAAAGAAGTTATGGAATAGTTTGTTTATGTATCGAGTGTAATAATTGTAATTACATCGTTATAGAAGTTAGTTATTGGAGGATATCTATCTTCAATGGTATATTGTGTGTTTAATCTCTGCATAGGTTGCTATAAACTTAGTGTTGAGATGTAAATTAAGGAGAGTTGAGAGACCTTTTCCTTTGTTTACATCGTTTATGATATTAGGAAGTGAGTTGACGTCGGAAAATATCAACCAAGTCTAGATTCATGGCTATGTTCCTCTAGAACGGGAGGGTTATAAATATAAGGTATTATGAAAATTGCAAGGATGTGTTTAGAATGCTAGATTGCCTATTCAACTTGGGTATTAAGGAGGCTTGTCGCTATTCCAGCCCTGGTTATGTTCAGTAGGTAAGCTGTTAGGCAATACCTATTCCTAACATTCTTACCGTCCTTTCCACTCATCCTTATTAGCCATGAAGTCACTTATTACCTAAGATATAATGGTTGTGGGTTTGAATATAAGATTTTCATCCTTTAAACCTTTTTTATTGCATGATGGAACTTTTTTTTTACCCTCTTTGTTCGTTTATAGCCTATTAGACCTATGGCCCTACGGAACAATTCCAAAACTATACTCTTTTGGCAGCTAAGATCGGGTCTGGTTTTTATCTTTTGACTTCACCTTGAGAATGTGGATTGATGGGTTACACTTTAGATTTCAATCACGTAATCTATGGGATTATATGATTGAAATCCTAATACTCTCAACTCTTGTGTCTAATCATTTAAATTTCATAGTCTTGCGTATTTGGTTGTCAAACTTTTGTAGATTTAGAGGTATTTTCATAACTAAAACTTATGGTTTTCTTCTTACTTGATATGTTGAAAATTACATCTTGTTTCAAAAAGGTTGTTAGAGGTTAGAACTTTGATCCATTTCCTGAATTAGAATGTTTCCTTTCATGATTTTGTTAGCTAGTAGCTTATTGTTGCTATGTATAGTCTTATCTTGCTCAGTTCTCGCGAACTGACTCAGGTTATTAATTGTTGCAGATGGCTTACGTGGTTAGATGATGGAAAGACTTGTAGATTATTGCATCAATCTTGGTTATATTGTTCCTTTTTACGAATGTGTATTATGTTATAAAATTTGGAAAGGGCCTTTGGACATTTTAGAAGAAAGGTCAGTGCCTGGTAAATGTATTGTAAAGTATTGTTGTTGTAACTGTTGAAACTTTGGCTTGTTTGGTTATCATGTGAAAGATGAAATTTTGATTACTGCTTGGTTATGGGATATTCTAGTGAATTTTTAACCCTTAGTATAGTAGCGGGACAGGTCCTATGTTATTACTCTCTTGCTCCCTAGTCTTGGTTCAATAGAGATAGTATGTCCCTTTGATTTGTGCATCATGTTGGAATGAATTGATATAACCTTGTTTTGTTTCCGCAAACGAGTACTGTTAAACTTTGATCTTGAGTTAAAATGTTGAGTTGTAAATCCTCCTAAGACTTAGTAGCAATGAGTTTGTAAGCACTATAAAGTGAGGTGGATAATCCTGATAAAAGTTAAACTAAAAATTTATATATATGAACATATTATGTAGATGTGATCTACTCGATAGCATTGAGACCTGGAACAATCAAGAGGAAACTATCCTTGTAACGAAATATGATTACTTATTTCTTTCCCGAGCCAAACCAATAAACACTATCCTTTTTCAGTGAAACCTTAAATGATCTCATGGTGAAATCAATGGTTAGATTTTAGAAAATGATAGGATTTAATAAGTAGGAGTGAAAGTGATTAATAAAACCTTAAATATCTCTTTATCATTTGAAATGTTCCCCTTTGTCAAACTTAATTAAGTAAAGTCTAGATGGAACACTTAACCAATCTCGATAAACTCTTAACTTTAATGAAAGTTTGATAGTAAACAATGTGACCCTGAAGCTAAATTCTGTTGTCCTGTTCTGTTAATCCTTGCCTTGATTCATGGTGATATTTCTTAAGCAAGGTCAAAGTTTGATCCTTAAACAAGAAAGTTATTGTTAGGAAACCCTAAACGGTACTTTCCCTCAATCGGAACTTATGCTTTCACCTGTGCAATAGAGGCATGAAATAAGAGTTAGTGGCTTGAGTAAGATTAATTAACCTTGTAAGAAATGGAAAATGTTCTAAAATCAAATGAATAAAAAGTTTTGGACATCAAATTGATGATCCCATTTTAGAAAGCTTGGCCTTAAGCTATTTAGCCAACCGTTGAAAAGAAAGAAGTTCTCCCTTGTGAAAAGAATTGTGTGAATCGTTACATGAAATTGTATAAGAACGTAAGTTAAGAATTAAGAGACACTTTAGCAAACAAGAAAATTTAACAAGAAATTTCTCATGGGATGCCCTAACTGTAAGTGTGTTTTGTGGTTGGACTCCAATGTTGTTCTGTCAAGAAGAGAAAAGTACATTGTCCTTGATAGGTGTGAACGATCTCGTGCTGACCTTGTGGTCTCCCCCGTAACAAGTGGTTCTTGGTATTGGTTGTAACCTTGTGACGACATGTTGTGTCGTGTTGTGGCAAAGCAAGTCAAAAAAAATTATCCTGTATTTCACTGTGTTGTCCTTGTGTTGGTATTTTTGGTGTGTTACATTTTGTCACCGAAAACTCTGAAACCTGAAAGTCTAAAACTTCAAACTTTCAGAATTTCTGATTTATGTATTTTTTATCACTTTTTTCTGAATGGCCATTTTCTTTCTCTGAAACCTCAAAACCTGAAAGTTCAAAATTTTGGACTTTCATAATTTCAGATTTCAGGCTTTTTCATCTTTCGGGCTTGTTTCAATTTTTTTCCTGCCTTTTCTCTAAAATGCCAAAAATTTGAAGTCCAAAAACTTTGATCCTTTCTCCATTATTCTACTTGAGATCTGAATCCTTCGACGTTCCCTTGGGCATTCATTTGTCGACCTTGTTTTTCCATTATTGAGCCTACGTGCAACCTAATTTTTGAGATTGAAACGCGAGCTTACATGACTAAAACAACCTCTCCATTTTCTCTATGTGCAAGGTGGTGTTGTCTATTTTTCCTGAGGGGAAACAATGGATAACAATAATTTATGTTCTCATCTCAAACTTATTTCACACATATCACAGTTATGTTCTTGCAAGGGTTTGATCTTTCGAACTAGGTTTGTCTTTTTTCAACTTCACTTGATGTCTTTTGTGGTTTTCAATGGTTTAGTTTCCATCAACACTATCACCATTTTCTAATCCCTATTTATCTCAATGTCATTGTCATTTTTATTATATAATGTTAGAAGAAAAGGATTATGGATCCTAGATGCAATACAAAAGAGGAGAAAAAAGATATTACAAAGAGGAATAAAGATATGACCTCTACTAGCAACTGGAAAAAACAACCATAGCCATAAAACACAAAAGAAAAATCTCCACCCTAACCAGCAAAGGAAAGGTCGAAAAATATTGACCTAAATAAAATCACGAAGTGGCTCAAGAGTAGATCTGAGTTAGCCAGTGATTTCATGAATGGTTTTTGGGATGGACCATAGTCCATCCATCCCCATCATCTATATATTTCCTTGCCAAACCATCATACTCCACTCAATCCTCCTTTCTAAATAAACCATCATCATCCACCATTTGATCCACATCCCACTCCTCATCTGCATGCCCCACCATCCTTCCTCTATGCAGTGACCTGAGATCATCCACAAAATCTGGTGCAATAACTCCTAACTCCTTATTCTTCATCAGATATGGACATAACAGTTTTTACCTTTCATGTCTAGTAAAATCCCCACCTAATTTCAATCTTGAATCCTTTTTCACATTGATCCAGTGCAGCCAGTCTCAACTAACGGACCCGTCATTCACCACCTTTCCTTCTTGGACATCCATCCCCATCCTATCACTCCCTAAGTCGGTCACGCTAGGAAAGGATTCATTTGGACATGGACTCAAAAAATTTCCCTTATCGGAAAACATAGAGTCTTAGCCACCCAAACCAAGCTACGTAACCCCCACTACGTTGGAAACATCTTTACTTGTCGAGCTACCAACACACCCATATTCAACAGGATCCTCAAAGGTTCCCGTAACTATTTCTACTTCGTCCTCCCCAGTATTCTCCTTAAAACCCAACTCATCATCTTCTAAATAATCATCGACCTGATTCATAGGTTACTGATCCTCTCCTCTATCCACCATCTACTTCATGCCAACTGCACATCGACAAGTCTTTTCTTGAAACCCAAATATCCTACATTTATCACAACTAATATTTGACTTTTCAATCTCGATTTTTTGATCAAAGTTTTCATATGAAGTAATCAAAAAAATTCAAAGGTATTGTGGTACGAATAGGGACATTGATGCATAACCTTGTAAATACTAATCTAGATCTAGCCTTTGTTGTAGGATCAATAGATATGAACACACCCATGGATTTTTCTATCCCGAAAAACACTTGAGGATCCTAGAATTCAAAGGGAAGACCTGGGAGACGAATCTGAACTGGAAGTTCAAAGAGAGAGTACTCCGTACTCAGCCTAGGTCACTATCACATAAGGCTAATAGTCACTTTCCTGAAAAACCATGGTACCCATAGAACACCCTTTCCAGGTCCGATTCGTTCTGGAAACAAAATAGAAAATCCCATTTCATAAGTGCAATAACTTCAACCATGCAAAACCACTTGCTTTTATCCCAATCTCACACAAAATCAATATTCGGTTTGAGACCTCTAAATCTCGCCACAACTATATATTTGAATCTATTCTTGGCTCTATATACAATGTTCTCACATATTTAAGGATAAGGAGTGTCTTAATTCCATGGAGGAAATATTTTTAATGGCTCCTGGTGAGCCTCAACAAAGAGCTTCTATGCCCAAGTTCAACCTTAGTGGGGGGAGCTGAAGCAGTCACCACTGTAATAATCAGCTCATTGCTCGTAGTGATCGCTCCTCGATATACAAATCCTAACTCTTATGAAATATAAGAAACAATTATAATTATTCACTTCAAATATCAAAAATGGTTTTGTTAAGCATACATTGAGAGTCAAACCGGAGATGTAGCACTATGATCATCAGCCTAACGCTACACCTCACAACATGCCTTTGATGGAATTGTCTTTGTTGAGCTTGAATTGGTTTTTATTTTGGATGTGGTCAAATTTATCAACTTGTGAGTTGTACATCGTCTGTGCTCATGCTACCTTATCTGGCTCAAGAAAATTGCCATGCTTTCTGAGTTCAATTCTAGTTGTTTTTGAGTTGGGAATATTTTCCTTTCCTAAATTTCCATTGTCTAGTTCTTAGCTCACTATTTCTTCTTTTTATCTTGTCACTCTTTTCACAACTCAACCATTTTGGGAGCAATCTCAAGTTGTTTTGTGAGTCGTCTTGAGCCCTTTTCACATAGATCGTCCATGGATTTCTAAGCTCGCTACTTTTTACAAAAGATAAGTTTCATTTCCTTGATGTGTTGATTTGGTACTTAGAAAAACCGGGGTTTTGAAAATATGACATAAAATTCTAAATAACAGCTACAACCTTTTTGACATCAGTGCATAAAAAATTGAAGATATCTTAATATTTGGAACTTCTTCACTTCTAGAAACATACTTTTAAAAAATCTATAGTTATTATTTCATTAGTGTATTGTTGTTGTCTGTAGCATTATTATTCATTCCTAATTTTACAGTCATATGAAACTTTTGTGTTTTTTCACAAGTATGATTTAGAATTTTAATTAATATTTATAACTTGTCATTTTGTGTGAAAATGAAACCATTCTAGTCCTGCAAATCCTATATTTCTGAGTTTTGCCTCTGAGAATATAATTTTTTTCTAAATTGGCATTAGGAACCTTTTGTATGGACATTTTTACCTTTATTGTTACATGATGAAAACTGCAATATAAAAAAATTATGTACTAAAAACATTATTGCAATATTGTCTTCTTTGCAAATGTATGGCCATAGAGCCATTGTTGAGGCTTAGTGTTTAAAATCCATTTCTTCATCTTTTATCTCACTTTTGTGTAAAAGATATAATTCCATTCTGCTATTGTATTACATTGGTAGGACTTTTTTCTTGAAATATGTACCTTTGTTGTTTATTTAAACATCTTCAATTACAATTTAGTATACTTTACAAAATCTGTAAAATGAATGAAAGAGATAAACACATAATCTCTACTTGCTCATCATGGCATGCACTTTTTCAATTCATGATTTATGTAGTAATTTTAATTTCTGCAATACTTGTGAATAATGCATATACATTTGAATATGAGAATCTAATGAAGTATAGTTACCCTGAGTTTTAACATTTATTTCCTTTCTTCTTCATGTACACTAGAAAAGCAACGGATCAATCTCAGAGTAGCAGTGGAAAGGAAGGGGTTTCATATCTTAGGAAATGATGGGTCCCCTTTTCTTCCTTACATTATCTCTATTCATTTCTTAGATAGTCATATCCCACAACTTGTGTGGGGAGCTTGTGCAATTTCTTTATGAATATATGTAAATGTTTTATGTAATGAGTTGTTTATTACTTCTTTTACATTGCTTTTCATTTGCAAAAATAAATGAACATCTAAGTTTTTTTTTATCATTTGAAACAAAAATGAATGAATGAACACATGAAACAAATGTGCTTCAATAATTAACAATATCAAATATGTAGTTTGCTTCCTTTCTATTCCAGTACTTTAGTTTTTAATATATGATGCCATTCCCTTCACCATAAGGATCCTACAATAGTCTTCAATGGCATATGAATGATCTTGGCAAAGACAACAACTGTAATAGCCTTCTATATGGGGAAAAGGCATCCTGTAATCCTAAGTCCTAGATGTCTATTTCCTAATCATCTACTAAAATTGAGTATCATGAAATAATTTATGTACCCCTCCACCATGATGACCATAAATGGTGAACAAATATGAAAAAAATAAAAGAATGTGGATGGGTTTTGAACCTAGAACATTTGTATTTTTGTACCATTTTTTATTTTGGCCCATTTTAGGTCAAATTTCGCTCATCTGATTAATACAAGTGAAAACATTAGAAAGTTTTAATTCTTCAATATATTTAAAAATATATGAGGTATATTGACCACATGCAAATAAATTTAGTTATTCGATACGATAATATTTTTGAATATTTGAAAATAAAATTCTTATTTATTTAATATTATAAATAATATAAAACCTACTAGTCACACATATGGCCAACAACTTGAGGGGCTCGATTAGCCATGATTTTTCAATTATTCATCATTTTTAATAATTACTTGATGCTAGAACTCAAAAAGGGGTATACAAAATAGTACTAGAAGTAATCATTTTGTTTGGGTTTCAAAAATAGAACCTTTTAGATTGTCCTCATTGTTTTCTTTGGCTTACTTAAGTGTAGATTTCACTCAAATGAATAATGTGAGGGGTATTGGGACCAATCAAACACCTTGACGATATATATATATATATATATATATATATATATATATATATATATATATATATATATATATATATATATATATATATATATATATATCTCATTGTATGTTCATAGTCATTCATAAACTATGTCGACATAACCATTTATGAAGGAAACCCTATTTTCTACCTTAATAACTAGAAATAAAACCTAAATAAATAAATAGTTGATGAGAAGTAATATGCAAAACTGATCCATCCTAAATAAAATCTACATCATCATAGTGTATAGATCCTACAACAATCAAGGACTTTGTCATATCTCCTAACATACTAAGAGGTGTATACTATGAAGTGGTGTGATGAGTCCCCAAAAATGTCCCGATGTGAAAATAAGAGATGTATTGAAAATGTTTAGAAACATTAACCACTCTCTCTAATAAAATTGCATGAGGCTCATGAACTACATGCTTAATCTCCTCCTCAAAAACAAGTCTAAAAGCCTCAAGAATGTGAACCCACAAGAAAAATGTGTGATTTTGGCTATGGAATTCATCCATTCATTCAACAAATTGATGGTGTTTAGAGATACAAGCACCATGTTATAGAAATAGTGCATTGTTAAAGAACTATATCCACACATTATTACTATTTTAAGACACTTAAATTTCAAGGATCTTATTTTGAGTGTTTCTCTAATCACATTGATTAAAAAAAATATTACATTCTTATTAAATTTTCTGCTACCCTATAACAAATAACTTAAATATAGGTGTCTCATTTATTCCATCTTGTAAAACAAATTAGCTGGCCCAAGCACCTTATGAATTTTTTTTACTATTTTTTGGCTCACTTATAGAATCTCATAAAAGGAAGTTTGAATACAACTGCAAAATTCCTATTGTTTAAGGTAACATTATTGGTAGTTCAAAGCAAAAACTTTTCAAATAAAAATTATTTAGCTAATTTTATTGGAAATGTTATGTATTTAATAAAAATATATAACGAGAAAGAATAAACAATTTTGTATACCTTACACAAATTTATTCCCCTGTGATTAACATAATAGGAATCTTAATAAATAAAGTTTTCTGGAAGTTTATGGTTTTATCCTTGAGGATGTACTTTTCATTTATTCTCTTTTTGCAATCTAACAAGTTTAGACATAGTCGAACAAACATTGTGTATTTCCTTAAAGTTTTTGAATCTCTCCTTATTTCACCTTCTCACATATATTCTTTGCCAATTGAATAAATTGTTGATGAGATACTAAATGTCAAAAAATCTTCCAAAAAAATGTGAATGGTATTTCTCGTTACAAATAATTATTTTTTGGGGAGATAGATTTGAGACACAAATTGAAATTTAATATAACATAATGAAATGATGGACACCCTATCTACAACCAGATTTGCATAAATAACTTCTTTGTTAGGTCGATGTCATCTAGAACTACATCTCCCAATGGTCGTGACACGGATTGCCCACCATAAAGTTGTTCCAAAGATAGTTTTTTACGTTCTGCACATCGTGAGCGGACGCAATGGAATAACTACGATTCTTGTATACTTTTATATTGGGAGAACTTAATGTCGGCATTGAGATTCTTGCATTCTCCCGAGAAGGGGTTGTAATGGCCTACTAGATTAAACTTCGATGTTTTCCCATTTCCAAATACTGAAAGGAAGGAAAGTATAAATTATTTGAAGTTTCCCGTAGTGTAGGTTTGGGCGAGGGAGGCTTCATAGACGTTGGATTTTATTAAACACAACAAAAGTCACCATTTATTTAAATTTTCCTTCCAATATCATCCTCTTATACGGAGACGATGCTTCTCTTTATATTGTGGTCACCTTGTAATCAACCTTGAACCACACAACCTCAATCTCATGGCATCTATGACCCGTACTAGTCATCTAGTGTCCACTTGTTTTCTTTATCACCGTGCTAGGTCAAGAAATTCTCATTACTACACACTAGTCATTGCTCATCAACTCGTCAATGAGTTCCTTAACTCTAGATGGTTATTTTCATTATTTGATGCTGCTAATTAATTGATAGGATAAGTTATCATTGATTTAGGATGTAGAAATGGCATAGTGTAGTTCCCACTCCTTTTCGACATTGATATAACTATGAGTTTCTTACTTTGGATTGGAGTCATGGATATTGTTATCATATTTAATATTTAGACATTGATAGATGGACATTACTATATTTGATTAGCATATTTGATATATAGTATGGATGTTTTAGACTTTTGACATGATGCGACTTATATGATGCATTATATGCATGGATTGACATATCATTATTTGATGATAATCTAAAGTTACTATTTTATATATGTACCAACTCTTTGGATTTTGGTATACAAATTTTGTGAGATGATTTAGTTAGTCTTGTGATCTTAGTGCTAAGTGATGAATTGATAGAATCGAAATATTTGAAATTGTGAATAATTGGTGAAATTACTTGATTTTAGTGATGTTATAGTTATGATATTTGATGATGTGAATTGATATGTATATGTGTGTTTTATTGTCTCGATGTCATTAATATGGCCATGACGCCAGGAAGGTTTTGTTTTTATTTTTGTAGGAAATTGTAACACAACAAAGAAAATGGGATATGAGACCAATAATGAATGAATTTTGGGTATTGGCAACAGGTCACCTTGGCAACTTGTGTAATTATATGTTGTTAATTGTTGTTAGATTGTTAGGAGGTCTCCATTGAGAGGTGGCCTCAAATGTGACCTTGGGTAAATGTGTTGTTTCCATTTTTGTTTTATTTATTTGTGAGTATTTGAATTATCATAGTATTGTGAGTCACCTTTATTATTGTTAGTTAAAGTGCTCCATTTAAGTTGATTAAACTTGATGAATTAGTGTAATTTGAGATGTGACCAAAGGGGGGTATTTAATGTTGGTAAGTAGTTATTGATTTATGTTGGATTTGAAAGGATTTTACTACTTTTGAGTGTTGTGTACTCAACCTTGCATGTGAAATTCAGATTTTGGCTTAAGGGACCTTTTTTGAGGTTTGTAGGACATGTTAAGCTTGTCACACACCTCTGAATTTCACCTACCAACTACCCCTAAGTGTTAAGGGGTCATAAATAGACCCCATTATGTGATTGTAAGACAAAAGGGTGATATTTATTGCACTTTCTTACATAATTTTTTAATTTTTTCCTTTAGAGTTGTGGGTAAGAGTTTATGTGTGTAAGAGGTTTGTCATTTCCTCAACCACCAATTTATTGAGCTTCAAGTTTGGGGTTTGTTCATGTGATATGGATTGGAGGAGCAATGATGTTGCATCATACATGGAACCACATCACTTCTCTCACCTGTAGTTTCTATTTATTCAAATTTGTTTGATGATTTTGGGGTTACTTGTTTTATTTGAACTCTTGCAATTTTGGAGGAGCTTCTTTTTAGAGTGTTTGTTTGAAGCTTTGGAGTTTTCTTATGCTTGTTTTGGACTTGCAAAGGCTTAGAGCTTGTGCTTGTGGATTGGATACTCTTTCAATTGCAAGGTATGGACTCAACCCATGTATTTTTATTGCTATTTTAGTATTCAAATATTTGTTAATGGATGATTGTTGTATGTTTTTTATTTTGGGAAATAGCATGGCCTTTAGGTTATGATGGAGAAAATGGAAACGAGGATATTTTGAGGGAGGCATAAGAGTATTATTGTGTATCTTGGGAGGGATTTTGGTTAGGGTTTCCCACCTTGTACAGATAATGAAATGTGTGCTTATCATGTATGATTTATTGAGGGAGGCATGATAGTGAAGGGAGATATGAGAGTTGTTTGTTTTGGAGGGAGGCATAAGAGTCTTGTTTGTATGAGATAAATTTTCTTAGAGGCTTTAAGGTGGACACTCAAACCCTTGAGAGGCATAAGTGTATCCCCATGTTTATTTTCTCCTTCTTGGCTTGAGTATCGATCCTTTGTGCTTGGGAAACTTGTGTGTTGTAATTTTTTTTATTGTTCTCATTGTGTTTGAAGTTTCCTGAATGTTGTTGTAGAAGCCATGTAAAGCTACATTGGTTTCCTTATACCCCTTATTGCTTCATTTTTGGGGCTCGGGGGCCAATGAGAAAGAAGGCTTTTCCTTCTCATTGGATTATTAGTTGGGTGAAGAGTATTGCCTACTCTCCTATTTTTTTGTTGTGTTTTGATATTGAAGATAATGGTGGAACTCAAGTAAATATTTGGTCATAGTTGCACCTTGATGAAAATAAATAGAGATCCTACTTTTGTAAAATATTTTCCGTGTTGTCTCCACTTAAGTAGAGGGCTTGTAACTTGCATTTTAAAGGATTCAACTTCTTGTAAATGTGACATCAAAGGTTGATGTGTATTAAGCTTTCAAATGTATGCATATTTTGAAAGTAGGAAAAAGAAATTGCATTGTTATTATGATAATCCCTTTAACTTGTATACATTACCAATAGTGTATTGAATGAAAACATGTATTTTAAATGGGTTTGTTCTTGTAAAATGAAACTATCAATTCTTGTGTTATTTATATTAAGTAAGGACCATGAAATGGTTTTGAATATGAAAATGAAGCTCTCTTAATCTAATATTATATTCAACTTAATTATTTGTTTGAAAGGTGTAATATGTTTTTTTTAATAGATTGGTATTCTTGTATGAAAATACACATGTTTGCTTGACATGGATGTCATTTAATCTATTGTGAAAGAAAGGCAATAGTTTCTTGTTTTTATTGAAAAAGTATGTATATTGAAATGTTGGGAGAATATAGTCAATCTCATATTAAATTATAAGAAAAGGGAAATAGACATTTGGTGTTCAAACAATGAATATTTTCTCTGCATTAGTTGTATTGGGATTGGATAGGAAAATCCTTAAGTTTCTCTATTTCACCTATAAATGAATAGATAGAAAATTTTAAATCATCTTGCCTATATATAAGCCCATTAAACAAATAATCTTAAGCGAATGTTTAAATATTTTAAAACAAAATACATAATGATAAATGTGTGTGTGTGTCTGTGTGTAATAGATATATGTATATTAGATATATATGTATATATATATTACATATTGTAAAATTTAATACAATTATAAAACCAAAAAAATGCATATTGAGCAATGTGTATAAGTCATATGGCTTAAATCCACACGACTGTGCATTGTTAGTTTGTATTATGGTTGGGGAGGGGGGTAAGGTCACCGACCCCAACCCTTTTGCCACCCCCGAACCTGTAGTCAACCCCACCCACCATCCCATATATATATATATGGGATGGTGGGTGGGGTTGACTACCTCCCCCCACTATTTTAAACCTTTTCCACTGTATTGTGGCCGCAACTATTTAGCACAATCTACTTACTATGTAAACTATAACTTAGATTTTAACACTGCGCATTTTTCAATATGCGGTTGGCCTTTGGTTAATATGTGTGTGTGTGTGTGTGTGTCTATATACATACATATATATATATATATATATATATATATATATATATATATATATATATATATATATATATATATCCAAACTATTTGTGTATATATCACCATTTAAACCAGATCTAAAAAGGGGTGAAAAGGTCCATACCCAAATGGGGAAAATGCAAATAAATTACAATATAACAAATATTAATGTAAGAAAACCCTAGGAGAGGGATCCAAATCAAATAAGAAAAAAAAGTGTATATCCCTCCATGAGCTTGAACATCCTTCCATGGCCTCCATTCTGCTTCTTCTCCCAAACCTAGAAAATTAAAATGAGAAAATAGTGTAAAAGAAATGAATAAGAGCACTTCATAAGGATGATTAAGGTTAGATTGAATACCTAAGATCCAAGGGTTGTAAATAAGTCCATATAATGGCTTTGAATCAACCTTAGAGAAGTTAGGTGAGGATATTTTGGTGGGAATATGTATTTAAATTAAATGTATGTGTAACTCTTGAATGGGGGGCACTAAAGGGGTGTTATCATGTTAGGATTAAAGTGTGACCTATATTGTATTAGTTTAGTGAATTTTATAAAGGAATTTACCTTAGGAATTAATTAAGATAATCTTATAAAAGGACAACTAGATAGTGCTTAAATAAGGATTAAAATTATTTGAACCTAATCATTTGTGTTAGGGTAAGTTGCACTGTAACCTAAGATTATTAAGTCAATGAATGACATTAGAATTATAATACTGAATTAAATAAATGTTGTAATAGGGGTATCTTCACTAATGGATTATAAGAGTTAATTAATGAGAATTAATGCGAACCCTAGGAGGGGATTTAATCCTAAAATATTTGAATTAAAATAATAATAATTAATTGTTAATTAAAAAAGAAAGATTTATTAATCATGAAATAATTAAATCTATTTTGAGGTTAACCCATTGCAACTCGTTTAAACAAAAACTATTATTCCATAAATTTTCCTAACTAATTATTGGGTTTTTTATTGGGTTTTGTGCGAGAAAATTTGGGCGTTACTCATAGGAAATAATAATGTATAATAACAATTACAGGATTGAGATATATTTTTTGTACCTTGTCATAATATCGATTATACTTATAACAAGTACAAATAATAAAATGTCATTGTTTTCTTATATTTTACAATAATTAAATCTTGCAATTTGGTATTAGTATTATCCTCGGTGTTGACATTGTTGGTACGCAAATTGATTATCCTTAAAATTTTAAGCAGCATCACAGGTTTGCCAGAAAGCATAGACATAGATAGATCATAGTGAGTCATTTTGTAGTCGGGGATGGGATCTAACTGGCCATCTGTCACTCAGGTGTGGAGAAATGGATAAAACCCTGAAGAGGATTTTATCTATCCTCACTACTTTATGGTTGTGCCTTTCAACCAGGGTGAGAGGACCCTTTTGTAGCCTATTGTTTATGGAGGAGATGGCGAATTCCTTCCTTATGAAGTATTTAAGAAGACCTTGAAGAAAGTATGATCAATACAAAAAAACCTAACTCTCACGCATTTTCTTTGTAGATAATGGAAATATTTTCTAAGCAAGATTAAGGCCACTAAAGATAATGAAAACCTGAGTGTTTCTACATGTTTTGGTAATGGAAATTGTGCATCTATATACACACAAGACAAATAGGGGTAGTATGGGTAATATTAATTGTTCTTGAATGATTTTTGTGGGAGGTGAAGCAGGATAAAGTTGATTATACTAAATCTTAGAGAACATTTACAAATATGGAGAGCTCGAATCAACAGAATGCTTCAGGGTATCTAGGATGTTCCTTTAACTAGAATATGTGCTTCAATGGAGGCCCAGATTAGCACTTTTCACACAAACTTCAAGGATCTAAAATGAAGGCTCAAATTGGAAAACTTAAATAATAATTATCAATCTTTGTTTCATCATGCCTAAGATATCCTCAAAGGTTAACAAACAATCTTAAAGTCATGCTAGGAGTCATAGTGATTTTAAATTTGTTTATTTCACTATCAAATGAAAGCTCTTCTTATAAATGAAATTGTAAATTCCACCAAACTATCACAAGGATAAGATCTTGTGTGATTCACACATATTTCAATGTAAGAATGCAATGGGAACAAGAAAAACTACTTGCAGACATTCAGAAACAAAGTAAACAAAAATATTACACAATAATAATATAGATTAAATTAATTGTGATTAAATTTATCAGAAGGGGAAATTTTCTTGAACAATGTCATAGTTTGTCAATGGCTGTACACTCACAACCACCTTGACATGATTAAATTTAATAAAGGAGATAAAGAGGTTTCTTCAGATAGTTTCTCAGAAAGACGGGTTTTATCAAGATTTTCTCTTAGAAAATAAGTTCTGACCCCTAACACTCCAACCTTCCAACCCTTTTCAAGGAAAAAATAATGTCATTTTATAACATTTTATCATAGAGTTTTTCCCCCAAAAAACCAAACATTGAGTGCACCAGTGCTCGCCATGACTCCGATCGCAATTCCGAGCATCAAGTTTGTAAAATGTTGTCAGGTCCTCATGGGGTATATCTTTTCAAACATATCCCACATTTAACTCATTCCTCTAGTAGATCACTCTTCCTTTTACTCGATAACCACTTCTACCCCTAATTTGTCCAATCTAGTTCTTTGTGTGCCCGAGAAGGAAAAATTTGAAGATCAGATTTAGCCCAGATATTAGATCTTATTTTAATGGTAAAATATGTCCCCATATTTTCCAAACCAAACCAAGATATCAACAGGTCTTTCACGTGCTAAGGAAAGAAAAATCAGGTCAAATTCGACAGTCAGATTACATATTTAATGGTAAGAGATGTTTATAGACCTTCCCCACCAAACCAGGATACCAGATTAATGTTCCTCTTCATTTGGCATGTAGGAGACTGCAAGAAATGATTTAAAAAAACCATAAAAATATGCATCCCCAGGAGCTATGGAGTGAAAATGGTGGAAAAAATCAGATACAGATGCATAGATGTCGTTGATTTCTATTTTAAATTTAGACCATCCACATGGGAGATCAACTTTTAAAATGGGATTGTGAGTTCCATTTTTCACTGTACAACTTTTGGAAAAATTTAAATTTTCATATTTTATTCAGTACCTCTTCCCTTGAGAAATGAGCCTGACATGTGTCCTAAGGTGGGTCCTAATGGAACCACGGCCAAATTCTGCTATTTCACCTCTTTTTGGAAAAAGGAAATTTTTCCAAGTTTCCCCCATAGCTCCACCTTTCTGCTTTTAGTTTTTGATGTGGGTCCCAGCAAAACCACACTTCATTTCACACTTTTAACTCCTTTCTCCACAAAAGGAAAATTTTCTAAATTTCCTCTGAAAGTCCGCACCTCCACCATTGATCAGGGAAAAATTTTGACTACTCTTTGTCGGGCCTATGGGTCATTTTGATGTTTTAATCCTTTTGGTGACAAGAAGAAAAAATTCCAAGTTTCCTCCGATGGTCCGCTTCCCCGCCTTTTAACTTTTCAAACTGCCACACGTCACAATGTCGCATCTTGAGATGGTCCCGAAAATTTGAGACCTTGAATGAGCACGGGCTCACCACGTGTCTTGGCCAGGAAAAATTTGTTTGAAGGCTTAAATCTTAGTGGAGGGCATCATGTTTCAGGGTACAAGGCAATATCCTTTAGCCATTGAAAAATCCATGCAAAATATAAAGTGATCTAATGCCTCCAAGTGTCCTCCTGACAATTCTTTAAAATAAACTTTAAGGGTCAGTCCTCAAACATGCGTAGTCCCTCCACATGTTCCAGGCCTCTTAAAACATTTTTGAAAAAGTACTCAGTATGGGAAGACCATGCGGAATCCTCCACGTGTCTTCATGGCACAATTTTAAAATGGTTCCTAAAGCGGAGACCCTGAATGACTGTAATCTCACCACATGTCCCTATCCCACCAAACAATACTAGGTGCATAAATTTTTTATCTAAGTCTTGCCAAAATAGCATAAACCTCCACGTGTCCTCTCGGCACAACTCTAAGGCCAACCAAAAAGAAAATATTCAAATGAGCATCATTCTTCCATGTAGAAAGGTTTTTAAGTTGAGACAATTCATAAAATTTTGAAATACCCTACTAAGCCATGTCCAAAAAAAGGAGGCCACAATTCCTATTGATTTAAGGATGTAAATTTGACTGGGAGAAATACCCGTCAAAATGTAAAATGCAAAAAAATTACCATTTGAGCCTAGAGATGAAATTTTCTCCAAGGACAAAGAATTTAGAAATGTTACAAGGCTCAAATACATTCCTACGAGCTACATCCATTCATTTTTCTTTGAGTATTTAGGGAAAAATGACAAGGAAAAAAAATCCTAACTATGGAAAATGGAAAACACAAGACAACCTAAGTTTTAGATGAATAGAGAATGGGAGACCCAAATTACAGACCCTTTCCAGATGAACAAAGCAACAAGGAAACAACTATGGATCCATACGTGATTATCGGCCCAGAAAACAGATTTATTATGGCAACAAAATGAAGGCAGGGGACTTATCAGGCATAACACAAGGAGATAAAATGTGACAAAGACCATAACTTGATATATTTTCAATGGCAAAATGGGGTGAGACTATTTTGAGCACCAACATCAGCTTTGACTCGAAGGTGGGCACTCCCTACAAGGGCCACAAGAAGAAAGGTAGACCAAGTGCCAAAAATATCCATTATGTAAAGGATTTAGCTTGCAAAGTAGAGAAAAAAAGCCATCTCCCCCAAAAACAAATAGAGAAACCAGGAAAAACAGGTCACCAAGGACTAAAGTGAGTGAAAACACAAAAGACAGGAAATAAACCAACAAACTATACATTGTATAGATGATTCTCACCTTCGATTCTAGGGAATCAATCCAAGAAATGCTTTAGATGCCTACCATTAATAGGAAGTTCAAGCAATTCCCCATCCAAGTCTTTGAAGAAGAAGGTATGTTCAACAATCCTAATATCAATGGAGTAAGGGTGCATCCATAAAGCATCAAATTTTTCATGCTTTCCATTATCTTCATGCCTGCTATCCCATAGTAGGAAAAGATCTCCAACATTGAAAGATCTTGGAGTGACCTTCTTCTCGAACAACTTCTTCATCTTTTCTTTGAAATTTACATGCCTTTGGTGGCATGCCCTCGTTTCTTCATCAAGTTCAACAATCTAGTTAATGCGAGCATCATATGAACTCACTTATTGATCTTCCATTTGTTGCATGAACTGATATTAGGATAATTACATATACAGGGGATGCAGGGCCTAATTTCCATATACCAACTCAAATGGACTCTTCTCAGTGGCTCTTTTACTATTAATTCAGTCATCCTAGACAAAAAACTCCAACTTCTCACCCCATTTTCTCTTGTTAAGCTCCAAGGTTCTTCTGATAATCTTTATCAAATTTTTATTACTTGACTAAGCTTGTCCATTTTCTTAGGAATTATAATTAGAGGAATATGTCACATTTATCCCATATTCTCTGCACATTACCATGAATGATTTAGCTTTGAAGCTCATGGCATTGTCAGTAACAATTTTGACTGGCACCCCCAAACATGCAAATGATATGGTTCAGCAATAAGCCCATGACAATTTGGTGTGTTTCTCTCTTAGTGTGGATGGCCTCCACCCACTTGGTGAAGTAATCAGTGGCTACAAGAATCCAATTATGGGACTAATACTATGAAGGGTTTAAAATCTCACCAATGAAATTCATTGCCCATTGCTTGAATGGGACTTTAATTGATACATGCTGCAAAGGTTGGAATCCTGATGTTTTCATCCTTCCAGAGAATTGCTGGCAACTCTCACATCTTCTAACCAAAAATATTTGCATTGTTTAAGAAATTTGGCCACTAGTAACCAGCCCTTAGGATCTTGTGTGTTGTGACGTTTCTGGAAAAATGCCCGCCACAAAACTCCTCCCATGGATATCAATACTTATCTTGGGGGCTTCATCTTAAGTAATGCACCTTTATAGGACTCCCTTAGGGTTATTTAAAGCTAACCCATAATCAGTAATGTCATATTTATGGGAAGCCAACTTGAGGGCCCTTTTCTAGTTCTTACTCAAATACTCATGGTAGTATAAATGTCTGAGATAAAAAATAACATCCTTTTACCACTCATAACTCATCAATTTTTCAAAGGTATCTACCATACCTTCTTCTACCTCATTCACCTCAATAGTTTGCAAGTTTCTCTTAGCCATAAGCTTAGCCAAGCCCAAACCTCTCACCAACTTTATGGTTTGGATGTCCATGCTATATTCTTGCATCTTGTTCACCCCATCTGCATCTTTTGCTTGAGACCTCCATCTCTGATAAGAGGTCTTTGACCATATTGTGGGGAACATAAGTAAAAATTTTGGAACTCATAATGTAAGCCCTGAAAACCTTTGTTGCTTTCACCAAGGCAAATTCATGTTTCTCCATAATAGTGTATTTCAGCTCAACCTCCTGCAATGCCTTACTGAAAAAGGAAATTGGCCTCTTTGCCCCTCCATCATCCTTCTGGAATAGGACAAATGCAACAATTTTTTCTGAAGAAGAGGAAAATAGTTGGAAAGGCTTATTATAATCTGGAGCTGCTTAAACAGGGGCATGCTTTAATGCCTCCATGATCCCACAGAAAGCTTGAATGGCATCCTCCTGCCCATTTAATAACATTTTCCTTCTTTATCATGGAATTAATTGGAATGGTAAAATTATCAAAGTTTGATACAAAACTTCCGATGAAGTTTATATACCCAAAGAAAGACTAAATTCCTTTTTTGGCTCTTAAAATTGGGACCTTTCTGATGGCCTGTACCCTTTCTAGATCAATCATTACTCCCTCTTATGACACAATGTGACCAACCAAATTTTCCTTCTACACTCCAAAGTAGCACTTCTTTAGATTGAGTGAAATACCATACTATCTACATCTTATCAGCATCTTTTTCCAAGTGTAGCAAGTTATCACCTCATTTTCTAGAGAACACAGTCACATCATCCTAGTAAACAACAATAAAATCCTTGATGTAATCGTAAAAAGAAACATCCATTTATCTTTGAAAGGTTTCTCCAGCATTCATCAGACCAAAGGGCATCCTAACATACATGTAAGTCCCCCAACGAGTGGTAAAGGTTCTTTTAATTCTTTCTGATTTCCTTCACCACAACTTGGTTATAACTAGAGAAACCATCCAGGGTAGAAAGTAACTTAGAACAAGTCACTAGCTGCAGCAAGTTTTCCCATGTTTGGTAAAGGATAATTATCCTTCATTGATGCTCTATCCAAATTTCAGAAATCCACACATAGCCTAATGTTACCATTCTTATTTCTAACTGGTATTAGATTTACAACCCATGAAGAATACCTTGTGGGCTGAATAATCCCTCCATATCTCAGTTTCTTCAGTTCTTCTTACATTTTGAGAGATATGAGTGGATTGATTGGTCTCTGTTTCTACCTGAATGGTTTTGCATTAGATTCCAAGGGAATCTCATGTTGAAACGGATCTTCTCTGTATGCCTTTAGTTCAGAATAAGTCCAAGCCATGCAATCTTGATAATTTTTCATCAATTGGACATAAGACTGACTTTTCCTTCTTGCTGAGATTGCTTCCCAACCAGATTTTCCTTGGTTTTTCCTTTGTACCAAGATCATGCTCCTTAATATCCCTTGAGGCTTCCATGTATCTATTAATAATGTGATTAGCATTATCAAGGTTGGATTCAAGAGCAACCAACCTTCTAGGAATGGTATTAGTCTTTATTTAGATGATGTATTTGCAAAACAAGGTTTCTTTACCCTCTGATACACACACCATTTGTTCCCAAATAAATATTTTGATAAGAAAACACCCCTTTGTTTTGTATAAATATTCTAACTTGAGAATCATCATCAAAGACTTGCCAATGCTTAATGTTGTCAGGGACAGATGGCGTTGTCAATACTTCAACATCATATTCACAATATGGGGGACACTACACAATTATACAACCGAGATCCCAATACTTTAAGTTTGTCTACCAAATCATTGAAATTCCTATCATGATGAAAAATGTTGAATGAATCAAACATCTCAATGAAATCCCAGATTGCATGCTTATATTGTTTCATTCTCTGATTTTTTATAGCATTACAGTTTTTTGACTTGATTGAAAATTAATTTTGAATCTCCTTTGACAATGATGTCTTTAACACCATATTTCCAAGCAATCCTCAGTCTTAATAATAGTTCCTCATATGTAACAATGTTATTAGTGCACTCAAAGTTGAATTTTAAGGAAAATACAAACTCGTCTTGGCCTGGAGAAATCAGAACAACACCAAAACCATTTCCGAACTTGGAGAAAGATTCATAAAAAAATAAGGTCCAAGAAGATCTTATCAGTTCAAGACACTTGCATTCTTCAATTTTGTGCTTTTTTCTAACTAATCTTGTGTACAATACTTCATAGGATGCGTTGTTGGTATCTTGAATGAGGTGCAACATATCTCTTTTTCCCATACAACTTGATAAGGCTTCCCTCAATTGGGATAGTCCGCATAGGACATATCCATTTGAACACTCCCACCAACACTTGCAACCCATTTTCTAGAAAACATCATACCGCACTTGGCTGGGAAGTAAACAATAACTACATCAAGATTCAGGTCCTACCTGGATAGACTGCAAGTTGTACCACCAGACCCTTTCACACATTCCACCACTAGCACCTCTCTAGAATCCATAACAGTACACTTCCCATATGTTATTGTTACTTTAATATTCAGCTCATTCATGACTTCCAAAGGCATGGCTTTGCTTGATGCCCTTGATTCAAACATACAGTTATGGAGCAGTCTGTCCTTAATGATTAGAGTGGTGAAGAATAGATCCACATTTACCTGAGAGTCCATCAAGGATGTCCACAAATAAACCTCAGGTTGTTCACCTAGTTCCTCCAACACTAGAGGTGTTTCTAACTCTTCAATGATTGGGGGAGTTCCAAAATGTTTATATTTATACCCAAGGTAGTCTTCTCCTCTTTCAGCCCCATATATTTAAAAGCACTTTTCTTGTGCTCAAGGAATCCTAAGCAACTCAACAATTGGAACTAGGATCTTGATGTGACTCAAGACTTGCGCAATATCATAAGGGGAAGACTTTGACAAGGCAACATTGGAAGGAAGGTTGACACACTCATTAGATGGCATAGAATTTTTGACAACTTGGGTATGAGGAGGGGTATGATTTTTATTTGGGACAACAAGGCCCTTGGTAGATGCATCTTTCTTAGAAGCCTCTTTAGGAATATTAGAAACCAGTGTAGTCTTTGGCTTGGCTTAAGGCCCTGTACCTTTGACAACCCTACTTATTTTGTTATATTCCTTTTCTTGGGCCACAAACAATATTCATCAATAACTACCTATCCTTTTTAGACGGGATTCCTCCATCATACTTCTTTATCTTGAGAGCTCTTACATATTCAAAGTCATTATTGGGAAATTCAAAATCTTGTACAATATTTACTTTTAAAATATGAGAGGGGAGGAAGAATGTGTACCCAGTGGATGCAATCCCAAAAATTAGCTGCAGTTCTAGCACTTATCACCTCAGTTAAAGTTGCCCCTTATTGTGAGATCGTGGAGAAACCCATCATGCAACCATCATCATCATTATCATCAAAAAATTCTTCTTCTTCTTGTTGATCTTCCTCACATGAAGCACGGGGCACGAAAGATCTGTCACACCACTGAATGACATTTGTATCCTCCATAACAGAAACTTTGACAGCCATAGGATCAGGTACCATTCTATTTTTCCTGGCTTGGGACTCTCTATTTTGAAATCCAATAGGTCCCTTTCCTCTTTCATCATATCTATGGTGATTTGTAAACCTTTCTTGGCCTTGTTGTTTGTGTTGATCTTGTGAACTCTACCCAATTCCTTTTTCTTCCCGAGATAACTTGAATGATATTTCATTCATAGTCCCGATCAATGTTTTCAAAACTTCCTCCAAATTAGTAGCCTTAATTGTCTGAGGCTTTTCTAGGTGTATTAGTCTTACACCCTCCCTTTTTGGAGGTTTTCTAATTACCTTGATGTTGTTTTCAATTTAGAGAGCCATGGCACGAATGCCTGCGTCAAATTAGTAGGGTTTTTTTCCCTCAAGTAGTAAGCAACGTTTTTATCAAATGCAATCTGAATATTTGATCAAACATGACTCATCACATGGCATTAAGTTAACAAGAAATTTTCTCAAGGTATTCTTAAACCTTGTGTTGAAATCATGTACTGAATCATTAAGATTCTTCTTGATATTTTCAAATTCTGATAGAAGAAACCTAGGGTCAGTTCTATCACCATACTGCATTCTAAATGCATTGTTCCATGGCTATATCATTTAAAATGCACATAGTTGGGTCAATTATCTGGCAAAGCTTAGTATATGAGTCCCCTTGCATCCTATTCTAGAGGTATTTTGATAAACTCACATGATATACTACAGTCTTAATGGGTCCAATCTAAAAATGTCTCTTAGAATTCATTTTCTTTTTACCTTTTCAATGTTTCTATAACATTATAGTCTCAGATCTTCCTATGCTCAAATATTCATAATCAATTTCTATTATCCTAGGGAACACATTTGAATAAAAAATGCTACTTCAATAGTGGACATTGTTTATATTTTTCTTATGATTTTGATTTTTACAACAAAAGGTATTTCTCTAGACATTGGACCTTTTCCCATGTTGTTAATAAGGAGGTGAATTCTATAGGGGATATATATTTTTTAAAACCCTAGAAGCATCTTGGAAACAACCGGACCCTCAGACTTTCAAATAATTCAATTGTAGCCTCATCCTACATGAGTTTTTTCTTTGAAATTCTCTATTATTTCATGTTCAACATAGGAGCATGATTAAAAAACATTTCAAAATCAAATGGAGGCATCTCGGTCTCTAGATGTCTAATTTAATTCCACAAAAATACTACATTATTTCTAGCAACATAGAGATGAAATGGAGTATTTATAAATGTAATGAGAGCCAGTCACTGTAAACATCAATGTGGACTTACTTTTCTTGACTTGCTGATCTCCAACAACTCTCCATTAGATTTATCTTCCTTTCCAGACTATGTTTTTCCAAGCTGTGGAAGATAAGGATCACATTTACACTCATTATCTTCTTAGCTAACTGAAATATCATGTCATCCTTCTATATTTCCAAAGATATGGTATTCATAATTACCTTATTTGACAGAGGTTATGGGAAGTGATACCTAATCAAGAATTTGAAAAGACCTTTATAAAAGTCAAAACCAGAGGATGTCAACCTTAGTTATACGACATGTACCTAAATATATCCATCTGTCAACATGTGTCAATACTATCCCCAACGGGGGAATGGAAAGACCTGACTCTTCTTCATCCATGATGGTTATCAATGAAACTTTTTGCATCTTACTAGTATACATTTTTCACTCTTTCACATATCACTAGTAAGTTTGAACTATTATCTTATGATCTGAACATCCCTTTTGACGCTTTTGATCATTAATTTTTTAGCACTTTGATCAAATAAAAGAGGTGTTTACCACGGTCTCATTTTAAACTTGTTTAATCACTATGTCCCCAGATTTCAACAGTGCATTTATTAGGTGTTAGTTACATAGAATATTAAATCTTCCCTCATACAAACAATCCTGAGATGTTTCTTCACTTGCTTTTGCAATAAGTCTTAGAGATAATTAGTTTCCTACAAAGGTTCATTTTGTAGTTGGGGATGGGATCTAACTATTAGTGTCCTTTGTCACTATTTTTGGATCAATGAATTTTACCCTGAATATAATTTGATCTATCATGGCATTACTTCATGTTTGATAGCCTTTCAAAAAGGGTGAGTCTATAATTTTCCCTTTTGAAGCTTGTTGTATACATGCAGGATCAAGTAGTAATGCCCAACCTCTAGCTTTGAAGGATTTAAGAATACCTTGTAAGATAATAACTGATCAATTCCACAAAACTTTTACTTTCATTGTTAGATTATTTTAGATAATGGTATAAAAATTCCACGTCTTAGCCCATCGAGTTACAATGAAAACCTAAGTTTTTTTACATGGTATTATGTTTATCCCTACCACTATAGTTGTGCATCTGTCATACATACATGAGCTAAACACTCTAGTAAGGGTAAGACTAACTTTTTCCTATAGACTAACTAATGGTGGGAGATGAATTTTGGATATAATTTTTATGCCATTTTATATGTCCTGACTAATTTTACAAATACAGAGAGCTTTAATCAGTCCAGAATCCTTCAGGGTAGCTAGGATGTCTATCACCTTTATCAAAATATGTGCTTCTATGGAGCCTCTCTAGGTTAGCAATTTTCACACAAACTTCATGCATCCAAAATGAATGGCTGATAATTGGAAAACTGAACTATCATTATCTATATTTGTATCATGACATAAGATACCCTGACCTGTTAATGATCACTCTTAGTGAAAAATGCTGGTAGCCACTTCACCTTAAACAATACTTCTTATTTCACTATCAAATCTAGGAAATTCTCTTTCATATAGGAGTTCTTGAAAATGCTTCTCATCCTTTGAAAATTTTAAATCTTGAATCTGATTCACACCAATTGGTAACATAATCAATATAGTACAAGGGAATAAGATTAATTCCCTTGTAAGTAGTCTAGATAAATCGTTCTAATGAAATCTAATCCCTATTTGCTCAAAAGGTTAGTAAAATAGATTGAGGTTAGAGATTGAGTTTAATTTATCTGTAGGGGATAGTTTCACGAATAATCTCAGATTATTCAATGGAACCTACCCTATTGGCATACATATCTTGATTTATGATCAAATGTGTAAGGAAAACTAGATAAATATCTACCATTTAAATAGCTTCTTGAAAGAGCTTGGAGTGCTAGGTCAGTAATTTTCACTGATGGTTGATCAGTTCTGAAATCCCTCAAAACTCAAGGACCTTCATCCTCTCTTCCATGAATATGTAAAAAATGCCATTTTATTACCACTCTTACAATAAACAGTTTCTTTTGCTCATATGAATAATGTATTATTATTTATGAGTGCACCATTTCTCGCCATTTTAGAGTGAAAGAGGATCACGAATCCTTGAAGCAAGATAGCTAGCCACATTAGAAAGGTCCTCATGGTGATTTAAAATATATGGTAAACAAATTTTCCACATTCAAATCCTTAATCCTCCAATGGATCATCTTAGTTTTACTCACCATCCACTTACACCCCTAATTCTATCTACATCAAATTTTTTTACGCTTGTCAATTATTGTTACTTTGAGTTTATTTAAGCCCAGAAATAAGATCTTATTATAATCCTAAAAAATTGCCAATGGATTTTTAATCAAATAATTTATAGAAAATTTGATTATAGAATACTATCACATTTTAACTAGTGATGTAATGGTATAATTTTTATAAGAATCAACTATGTTAAGAAATTAATTTTTAGTTGTGGTGTAGTTTCTTTTAGTAGGTGTTAAATTTCTACTAATTTATTAAATATCCTTTATGGTTTTACCTTCCTCTTTTTGAACAACAAAAACTGATATTTCTTTCTTTATATTTATCTATTTTGATATAAAAAGGAAGTCTCTAATTGGGTCCCCCTAAGACACAAGAAAAAGTGAGATTTTATTTAACGTCCTTGAGATATTGTTTTTAATCATAAATCCTAAGAAATTCATAGTCCTTTAGTAAGACAAAATTTATACAGGATGTTATAGTACTAAAATCTTATATGAAACTCCGATAATAATAAACATAACCCAATAAACTTCTAACCTCATCCTTAATGGAATCTATTAGTATTTTTCTGATTACTTCATTTTTATTAGGGTCTACCTTGATTCATTATCGTGAACTATGATGCACCAAGACTATACCTTGATCTACATTAATTAACATGTTTTCATGACTAAATGAAAAGTGGTTCTTCTCACATATAGTTAACACCATTTATATATTATACAATGGTTATAAAAATTAACCTCCATAGGCTACAAATTCATCCATGTATATCTCGACCCCACTCATTTGTTAAATATGTAAATGTAGATAACATTACTATTTGAAAGGTTCATATGTAAATTACATAGTGAGAAGGGTAGGAATATATATGAAAAGTTTTCCCAAGGGAAATTAGATTTAATTTTATCTTTAAATTCAAGTACCACTTGGATCTGATTATGTCTACTAAATCCATCTAAAAAGGAAAACTATTTCTTCCATTTAAAGTATCCAGGAAAAACAATCAATAAATAGTAGGGGAAAGTAATATCAGGTTCCATGTGGATTTTTGTAACTCAAAATAGTCTATAAAAACTATCAAATTTAAAATTTTCTTAGTTACATTAACTAAATCTAAGAAATCCATTAGTTATCTAAGATGAGGAATATAGCTTGCTTGTAACAACTTCTCTATCTCATTTTTAAAAAAAAAGTATTTGGGTTTATTCTTTTTCGGAATTCTTATCCATAGGGATCCAAAAAAATACACCACTTCATTAGTTCTATAAGAAACAAGAAGGGGAATTGAAGAAAGTGAAGATAAATGAGGTATACAGAGGTTCATAATAGATTCATTGTTCTATTCAAAGCAGTGGTTGTAGAACACACCACTTTGTGCAGAGCGGCGGTTACAGAACCGCCACTTTGTGCAGAGCGGCGGTTACAGAACCGCCACTTTGTGTAGAGTGGCGGTTACAGAACCACCACTCTGCAAGGGTGGAGGTCTTGTAACCATCACTCAGTTAGGGTGGGTGGTCTCAAAACCACCAGTTTTCTTAAGGTGGAGGTCCTAACACTTCTAAATAGAAAATACAAATGGAGCACGAATGTACGTAAATTTGAAGTGCTCGACTGTGTCTATTCTCTCCCTTACCTCTCCCATTCTCCAATGCATGAGAGGACATGGGAGAAGGATATAAATACAAGGAGTAGAAAGAGAATTGATCATTTGATGATCTAGAGATATCAAGAAGCAAAGTATTAATTATATGAGAGCAAGTGAGAAAGGTCTTTAGTGATGGAGTGGATTTGTAGGAACAAGGTGTAGAAATAGAGAAATAAAGCATAGGAAGGGAAAGGTTTTCTACTTCTTGTAATTTGTAATTATCTATAACTGACTAATAATAGTGTGAAGAAAGAGATTTTTTCCATTCCTAAGTGATTTTCCTCCATTGGGATTTTCTAGGATAAAATTGTTAGTGTTTGGAGTTTGAATTATTTCCTAATATCTATAATTTCCTTTCTATAGCACTATATAATTATTCACTAAATCTCTAATCTTCAATAAAATCTATCATTTTCCAAAGTTGAAAGGATAACAACATTTTTCCGTGATTTAAAGATTTTTAAAGTAGAGTTTTATGGATCATTTTTGTATCAGAGATGATTATATATCCATGGTTGTGGTATTCTCTTCTTTCTTGTGATTTGTACGAAAGTGAAAAGGTCTAAAGTAGAAGAATTTTTATCTTGCAAGCCAGATATTTCTACGAATAAGTGGAAAAAAAGAATGCAATCTCAAATGGAGAAAGAGAACTTGGTTTGTAGAGTCAATATGCTAGAGACCATGATGGAGAGTTTGCATAAGAAACAACAAGATCTTTTAGATTTGAAAAATATGGCTTCAGATAAGAAATATTCCATGGACTCGGTATTTTGAGCACTGGAAAAAAAATTTTGGTATCGGAGGGAGCCACGATGAGTAAGGTTTGGAAGGGCGCGAAGAAGATACTCCAATTGCCAAGCGATAAGTTAAAATTTTGTCATACACCTTTTATAGTTGAAATGAAAGTTTAAATAAATAATTTTGAAGGACATGTAGATGCAAAATTATTGGATAAATGGATAAAATAGTTGCAAGTCAATAAAAATTTGCATAATGTTACTGAGGCACAAAGGATCACCTTTCTATGTCTCAAAATTGAAGTTCATGATCTGGTTTGGTGGGAAACCCACATAGCCACTTGTGAAAGGAAGAAACATCCTATGGTCAGTACTTGGAAAGGGTTTAAAATTTTTATAAGAGCTAACTTTTATCCTATTGTCCATAATAATGACATGATGATTAAGTAGTAGTAACTTTAAAGCAGGGCAATAGTCAAAGCGTGCAATACTACACTAAGGTGTTTTAGAGACAAGCCATGTTGTTCAATATGGACTTGGAGGATGAAGACATTATGGCCATGTATTTGGGAGGAATTCACACTCACCTTTAGAGGAAGGTAATCTCCATGAAGCCCAAGGATCTCAATGAATCTTGTATACAAGCATACCATATTGATGACAAGAAGAAGAAAGGAGAAACAAAGCCAAAGGGAGACCATCAAACAAATCATCAGGAAAAAAAACAAGGGAAGAAAACTACAAAATGTAAATGGATAGGTAAACATGCCGCTACTGATTTTCATACTTGTAAATATCTTAAGAATTTATGTAATAATTGTGATATAGATAGACACACTGACACCACATGTTGAAAGTTGCATCCAGAATTTCACCCAAAGCACCAAACCAAGGATTCCATGATATCCATGGAAAGTGTGATAATATAACAAGAGGTGGATATTGAGGATGATTCAGATGTAAACGAAATGCTGGGATGCATGACCACTAACATGTATGGGGGAGTAGAATTAAGAATAGATGATTACGGTATTTCAAATCAAAATCTAGATCAAGAATAATAAGGTAAACACTTTAATAGATTCTAGTTCTCAGTCAAATTTTTATTTCTAGTGTAGTTGTATAAAATATTGTCCAAGATAATTACGTTCATCCACATCCATACCCATTACGATGCATGAAAAAGGGTGTATAAATATAGGTTACAAGATAGTGTAAGTTTCATTTTGTGATAAATACCCAATATATTGATGTATTATAGGTTCGTAGTATTCAAATTGATGCACTTGATGTTGTCTTCGGAAGTCCTTACTTGTATGCTAGGGATGTTGTGTTCGTAAGGAGGGAGAACTGGTAAAAATGTGCTAAGGACAAAGTTAGTTTCAACATCCAGACACATAAGATCAAATAAAAGAAGGATCTAGTAAGTTCCAACCAAGCAAAAAATAATTATTCAAGAAAATCATCAGTTTTTTTTAATTTCATCAGAATAAAAGAAAAATTGACTTTAGAGAACAAATATTTTGTATAGAAATTTTCAGTTTTTGCATAAACATCCACCACAAGAAGTGCTTAGTCAAGAATAAAAATAAACTTCCACTATGCAATCACTGTATCTACCTATGGATTCACTGTACCTGGCCGTGGGGCAACAAGAAGAAGAGGAGATACAAGGAACGGTGGTGACTATAGCAGCAACATACTTGGAGAGGATTCAACCAATCCATCTTAAGAGGTAGAGACAAGAAAGGAATAAACCACTACATTATGAAACCTTCGCCATACTTGAGTAGGTTGGAAAAGAAACCTTTGGGCCATACTTCATGTAGATGCACACAATAGTAAGTTGCAAGAGCTTACATCCACTAATGACATCTATGCATGAAAAATAAGGAAAGGTACAACATTTACCTTCCAAAGAGGATTGTACTCGAGGCATCTTAGAGGAGAATGTAACATTGGAAACCAGATATCCACACGAGTCTTTAAAGGTTAAACGAGAGAATACACCAAGGTATACCTAGTGGTACTCGAATAAGCACGAGAGGAACTTAATTCCTCTACCACTCCACCAATAAGCTTTTGTGGGACCAAAAGCCTCCTAAGTAGGGGAGGTATTATCCATACAAATCTAGAAGAAACACACCACTTCATCAATTTCATCAGCACCAAGAAGAAGAAGAAGGAAAAGTAAATAATTTGAGGAATACAGAAGTTCTTGAAGGAACCGCCGCTCTATGCAGAGTGGTGGTTTTAGAACCACCTCCCTGCAGGGCAGAGGTCTTGAAACTACTACCTAACCAGGGTGGTGGTCCTGTGATCGTCAGTCTACTCAGGTAAGTATTCCTAGCACTTTTGAACATAAAATAAGAATAGAGCACGAATGGACATGAATTTGAAGTGCCCAGCCATGTTTCTTCACTTTCATGCCCCTTCACATCCTCCAGTGCATGGGAGGACATGGGAAGGCCTATAAATACATGGAAGGAGAAAGAGAATAGATATACAAAGGAGAATTAGAATTTAATGATAGCAGTGAGAAATATCTTTAGTGTTGGAATGGAATTGTAGGAGCAAGATGTAGAAACAGAGCACGCAAGTAATTGGAGAGAAGGTTTACACTATTGTTTTTTTTCATACTTATTGTAATATATAATTGTCTATGTTAGACCAATAAAAGTGGGAAGAAAGAGTAGTTTCTCTTCCCGACTAGTTTTCCTTCTTGGAGGTTTCCAGGATAAAAATTGTTGGTGTTGAAGTTTGAGTTATTTTCCCTCTCTGTAATTTCCTTTCTATAGCACTAGATAATTAGTCACGAAGCTCTAATATTAAAGCAAATCTATCATTTTCTAGAGTTAAAATTAGAACAACATTGTTGTGTGATTCGTAGAGTTCCAAATTAGAAGTTTACGGATCACTGGCTGCATAAAATTTTTGTGTAAGTCTGGGCAAAGCAGCAAAAACATCCACGTGTCCTCCCAGTGCAACTCCAAGGCCAACCAAACAGCAAATCTTCAAATGAGTGTGGTTCTTCCACGTAGGCAGGTTATCATGTTGAGGCAATTCATAAAATTTTGAAGTATCCCACTGAGCCATGTCCAACCAAAAGAGGCCACGTTTCTTGTTGATGCAAGGATGTAAATTTGACTGGGAGAAATTCCCGTCAAACCGTAAAATTCCAAAAAATGACCATTTGAACCCGGAGATGAAATTTTCTCCAAGGATAGAGAATTTAGAAAGGTTACAAGGCTCAAATACATTCCTCTGAGCTACATCCATTCATTTTTCTTTGAGTATTTAGGGAAAAAATAACAAGGATAGCAAATTCCAACTATGGAAAATAGAAAACATGAGACAACCTGAGTTTTAGATGAATAGAGAATAGGAGACCCAAATTACAGACCCTTTCCAGATAAACAGAGAATCAATGAAACAACTATGGTTCCATACGTGATCCTCGGCCCAGGAAACAGATTGATTATGACAACAAAAGGAAGCCAAGGACTTCTTAGGCACAACACGGGGAGATAAAATGTGACAAAGACCATAACTTGGTAGGTTTTTAATGGAAAAATTGGGCGAGACTATTTTTAGCACCAACAGACATAAGGTTTTCAACCTGGAATATATTTAGAGAACCCGTCTCCAACAAAAATTCCACTAGCTAACTACACACAACTATTTTTAGCATCATGCATTTAGTGTATCCATGATTTTTTCCTTCTACATACAAATCAACCAAGATTCACTTAACAATCTACATTTGCCACAACCATCATCATAATTGCATAAGTTCCATAAGTCCCTATGTTTTATTTATGATTGATATAATTAGTCCTTAATAATTTATATGTTGGACACATGGAATTAGAAATAAGTACCCAACATCATTCAAGACAAGTATTTCACATGCATAAACACTCACATAATTGACATTGACATTGTATGATTTTAATTAAAGTGATGGATATTTGCACCATGTTATTCAATTCATAGCTTCGTACAAGCTGCATCAATTATGCCCCATATAGAATATCCAAACATGTCACACCTACATCAAATTCTCTTCTCAACAATCATGTCTTTCACTAGACATGCTAAAATGAGCCACCTCTAGATACCAATTGGATCCTTTCCTTGACATCTTTTATGCCCTAAAGATTGTAACTTTCAACATCACTCTTGAGGTTTCTCCAACTATTCTTTTCCTAAAATTTAAACATTACCTACTACGTTGGCTCAATGGATTCCTTGTGGTCTTATAGAGCTATCTATTTTATTTTGAATTTTTCCACCATATTACTTTCAATGGATTCATCATTTCCTCCGAATTATAAATTCATAATGTTTCTATTAATGGATCCACTATTATAACTAGTATAACATGTACAAATTGTTACAAATATACTATAATAAATAATAAATGTTGCATCAAAAAAATGTGTCTAATATTTATTTTAGAAGAAAAATTGAATTATTTTGCTACATATAAAGTTCGTGTAATATTTAATTACATGTTCAATTCGTAAAGAAACCAGATTTTAAAACCATGATGGCCATTTTTATTGAGATTATATTATATTTGTCTTACTCCAAGATATGATTTAAATTCTTATGGAATTTTCAAAACACAATCAACCATCGTGGATGCTCTATGATTTTGGATTTTTTTTCATCTATAACTATTCTCTCGACACTAAGATGTACTTAACTTTCTATTAAATCCCATAATTTCACCATTACAATTCCCATAGAACATAGAGTTTGTGACCATTAGAGTAATAATTAGAAATAATGCATTATGTTATAGTAGTTAGGAAAAATGGCTTTATTATTTTTAATTTTGTACCCTTTTCCCTTGCAATTAAAATGGAAGTTGAATATTGATTTTATTTTTAAATGCTTCATACCATATTTTATAATGGTTTTTTTGACTATGGAAATATATAAGTTAAATAACTTAGAGGATTGCAGCCTAAGAAAGATGGTAGATAAGGAGTTGTAATGTTATGTGTCATGTAGCTTGAGAAAAAAGGCCAATGAAAAATTATAATGTAACTGCAAGTGTATCCTTTACTTAAAAAAATATTTTGACATCAATTATTTGGTGATATTTTCCCCCTATGTTATGAGAAGCTTGTCATCCAACTACTTAATGAAACCAACATTTTTTATAAGGTAATAAGTTGTGTAGTTGTTAAGAGAATATATATTATCAACATTTAACGTGAACTCCAATTCTCTTGAGATGAGAGTTTGTCGATCCTAGAAGCTTGTGATGTATTTAACATGTTTTTGGTTAATAATTTTTATTTTAAAAATAAAATCCTTTAAACATATGTTACAATTCCATGTACATATTGTACTAAATAGTATATAATATAATAAATGAGTAAAATTGAAATGTATTTTAATGTAGAAAATTCTAATTTTGTATTATAGCTACCAACACAATGTCTAACTGTCCTCAAAATTTCACTCTTTACTACTACATGAATATAAATTTATTGATACTAACCATTGAAAATGACAAGAAAAGGATATAAATGAAAAATTAAAAAATATTGTTCTTGTGAGTCTAATCTCATTTTATCCTTTTCACTTTTCTTTATCCCCTCTATTTCAATGGCTTTGCACCACAAATTTTCTTAATCTAAGGATGTCAGTGTTTACAACATTTACAATAAGTAATTTACTATTAGAGGAGCCCTCAATTGTATACAAACTAACTTATAGCCATATTTTGGTATTATAATTTTTTAACGAGAGATAATAATAAGCTATTATAACTACCTTTTCTAACCATATACAAGGCTGAATTAAGGCTTATGAGTACGCTAGGAAATACTAGAGCTAACACCTTCTATAAATAAATAAAATATATAGTCAAAAAATAATTAACTATGACCAAATATCGTATTACATGATATGTTATATCTCTACCATCCATGAAAAACTTCCTAATAATTTTTTTATAGATACTACTGCCTAAAAACCCCAATTAATTCTATAACATATAGTATATTATAACCCTCTTTTTCTCATATATTTCCCAACTATTTTTTCCTGCATTTTGACATATTCACATTTCTTATCTCTCCTCCAAAAAAATTGCCAAGATTTCAAAACAATACAAAATATGAAAATGCATGAGTATGAATTAAATTTAAGAACCTTGGAACAAAGGAACTTACATAAATATTTGAGGCCTCCTAAATATCATTTTCTTAATACAATTATGTAATTTTAATTTTATTTTGATGAAGTGAATTGAATTGGTATGTAAGGTTGGACAACTAATAACATATATGGAGCTAATAAATTAATCTACACTTTATAAAAAACCATAGTAAAATAAAATAAATTAGCACCCCCTAAATGTAAGAGCCCTAGGTAGTTGCCTAGTTTTCCTAGGCCTTAATCCCCCTCTGTTTGTTGCATGTTTCAATCTTGGGGGATTTTTAAAACCAATCAAACAATCAAGCAATTGAGAAAAGACAAAGTGTGTTTAAAACACTCGGATACTTTTTTCTTGAACGCTATAATTTTTCATCTATTAGCTTAACGACAAGGAAAATGTAGAAACCTAAATTTGGTAATTTTGTAATTGATAGTACCTAATTAGTCTTATATCCCTTAATCATGACTTGCATGTATAAACACATCGTAAACACAAAATTCCACTCTTTCTTAAGACTTGCAAATACTTCATATTCTCCTACTTTGTTGTTGAAACACCTACAAGATTAATATCATTGCTCATAGACATCTTATATCCACTTTAAGACTTCTCTATATTTCCACATACATAATTATACCACCTTGGGTACTATTTTCTAGGTTGGATAGAACTGTCATACAATTATGTTCCTTTTCAATGGTCATGTCTACAGTGGGCTAACAATTAATTTTTTTATGTTCATATTATTTCCACTTCCTTGTCGGCCTTCATGTGAAATCAAATCCTATGGAGTAGTATAAGAGAAATTTATACATAATCACTTCCCTAATCTTCTCTAAATAAAGAGAATACATTTAGAATGACCTCTATATAAGTTTAAAGCACTCTAGAACTAGGTTAAGAGTATACCAAGACAAGTCAAAAACATCTCAAGGACATAAAAACTATCAAGTATCTACACAACAAAGGGAACTTCAAGGGTTTTTTAATCTAATGAGCATTAATCTACAAGAACATTATTATAACATGATGAGTCCCCAAAATGGCCCATCATATACAAAATATGACATTATTTTTCCTTGCATAAATTAAATACAAGTGGATCTAATTGTAATTTATGACCTTATGGTTTATTTAGAATAAAATAGAGACTATATATCATGATTATTTATTTAGAATTAATTGTTATCTATTTGTTAATTATTTCTAGTGTTTATTGGGAAAAATATGTCAATTTGTGCATATGTAATCCATACTAAGCTATACTTGTCTAATAAAGGATTTTGAGCAGTAAGCACTAATTAGCTCTAGAGTTGGATACCATAACTACGAATATGAGCAATATCCAATTTTTTTAGAATTATTTCCTATAACTCCAAAGGTGGTTTGAGATTAATTTTGTTCTATTTTTGGAAATAATTGTAAAAATAGATATTCCCATAAGCATTTTATTACTTGAGACACTGATGTAAAATGAGGAAGAATATATATTAATTTTTGATTCTCAATAATGAAATGAGAGAATCAAATCATTAGGATATATCCTCTTCACAAAATAAGAGGGAGAATATTTGTGAGAAAATCTTGCCATACTATTCTATTTTAGTTAAATAAGTTTTTCATTTCAATAATCAAGATCTCTTCATATTTTGTGGAGATTTAATCTACATTGTGATAGCTTAATATGTTGGGTTATTATATCTAAAATAAGGTGTTGGTTGGAAATAAAACTTTATAAATACAACCTCCCACACCAAATTATGCAACTCTTCCCTTATTCAATCAATTAAGCTGAATTTTGTCATGTTGAAGTTTCTTAGTTAGTTTTATTTTTAGTTAAGTGGTCTTATGAGGAATGAGCAAGATCTGACTCATTCCAAAGAAGAAGGATCAATTTATTAGATTTTATACATTTATTATGAGTGTGTGTGTTAAGTTTGATTTAATTTTCATGCAAGTAGATTAGTGATTTATTTCTTGTAATGTGTGATTTAATTTCTTACAATTTATTTTTCTACAATGTGTGTGAATTTAGAAAGAGTTGTCAATGAAGGGTTTTCTTTCTCCTATTGCATATTGCCTTCAGACACTAACCTTATATTGACAAGATTAAATGATGATGATCATAATGACACTAATCATAGCACTCTATTCATCACTCATGAAGGTTAGATATTAAGTATTAATATTTATCCCACTATTGGTGTTGAGGAATAAGGATTAACATAAGGGGAGTGCACTATAAAATTGCATTCACTCTTGCATGAACACTAGGAGAACTACATGGAGTTTGAGCCCCTCATTTGGATAATGTAGTGCAATGCTTGATTAAAGTCAATAATATTGTTTTTATTATCTAATGTCCGTTCAAGTGTTAGTATAGGAAACTAGGGTTTGATAACTATAAGACCATGAACGAGTATTTTAGAACAATTGAAAGTGGAGGAGGCCATTAAAGATGAAGCAAAAGTAAACTAGGTTGACATAGAAGTGTAGAGTAGTGCCAAACACTACTATGTAATTGGATAAAAGCATTTCATTATAATGTTTTAATGTGATACTAATATCAACGAAGGTTTTAGCACTCTATTTTAGAAACAAATAATATTTATCCCTATCAAAACCTATTTGACCTAGTTTTATATCCATAACAACCTGTGAAGAAGCAAAAAAGTTAAGTGCACTCAACCATTTATGTTTTACTATATTTAGAATGTGCCCTAATTAAATGCAAATTATTAGTATAACTTTACATGAAATATCAATTGTGAATTGTTAGAGTATTTATTTATTAATCTGATTGCACATTAGTTTCTAAGAATTCAATCCAAATTTTAATTCAGTTGTAATCACTAATCGATGTGTACAATAAATAATGTGTATAAAATAACTATATGTTGTAAGAAAATTATGTCATAAAATTGTGTATCTAATGTAAATAAACCTAATAAATATTTCATAGAATGTTTGATCATGTCAAAAGATATTGCCAATATTGTGTTATAGCATATTCATTCCGTACAAAGGCTATAAAAAAGTAATGTATTATAAGAAGCAAGGGGGCTATACACACCTGATGTGAATGAACACAAAATCAACAAGACTTGGAAATAAATTATATAAATCCATAACATATGAACAAACAGAGCATAAACCAAACAAGAGTACATAAAAAAACCATAGATCAGACAAGTGTACAAATTGTTTGAGTTGTGCATAAAAATTATAAGATTACAACTATCAAACATGATTAACCTAGAACACCCCATTCATATGTTTCCTCACATGAAATGGTTGTATAATTTGCACCCAATCATATGTAGGAATATTTTTCAACAATCCATATTCATTTGAGATGGATTTATGTTCACTTGTGCCATGGTAGTATCGTAAACATTCTTGGTGAGGAAAATATAGGTGTGACACCTCCATTACTCAAATTTTTAGTCCACACATTGGTCCTCTTAGCTTTTGATGCTCTTTATTTGGGTGATATATTTTTAGGAGGTTGTTTTTAGGATAAAATATCTTGTTCCTAATGAAATCATTATGAGATTGAACACATTACAGTGTTTCTTACATCACTTGGTGGGTTTATTAGTTTTATGGGATCATATTGTAGTCACACCAACTATATAGAGCCATGAAGGGTTTTTTTGTTTAACCATATTTCACCCTCATGCATATTTGTTTTGTTTTGATTTTTTTTTTGCTATTTTTGTTGCATGAATTTCCCATCACCACCTGGGCCATCTTATTGAGAGATATTTTATTTGTATATTTGACACTTCTTCCAAAAACATACAATATTATTTTCTTAAAGATATATTATGTTTCCCATAATGTCATCTTGTTCATGTTCAAGTGGCTGGCTTCTTCTAATCATACATATTTGTTATGTCACTCCATAAAATTAGCAATATAGTGCGGAGGAGAGTGGTGTAATCCTAATTTTTTGAGTGCTATGTTGTTTTCTAACCCTTGGGATACATATAATTTAGGAAATTGATCAAATTAATTATGGTGAAATCTTACACTATAGACACTGCTGAAAATTTCCTTGAATGGAGATATTTTCTGAACAAGGTTCAGGTTATTAAAGACACTTAAAGCTTACTTGCTTCTGTATATTTTTATAGTAGAATTTGTTCATTTGTGGACACACAACACAAACAGGGGTACTTTAGGTAGGATTCATGGTTATTTGAATTTTTTTGTGAGGAATTAATCAAGATGAAGTTGATTTCACCAGATCTTTGAGAACCTTTACAATAATTGGAAAACTAATAGACATAATGCTTTAGAATAGACAAAATATTCCTTTAACCAAAATGTGCATCAATGGAGGTCCATATCTGCATGGTTTCACACAATCTTAAACAATTTAACATGGAGCTTGAGCTAAAGACTCAATTAAACGTTAACAACCCCTAGTTCATCACGCCTAGGATACACTCATAGGATTAAATACAATATTTATCAACATAGTGGAAGTAAAAAGATTTTAAATTATTTATTTCATTACCATATGAAAGCTCTTCTCATAATGAAATTGTAAATGCCATAATACTAACACATGGACAAGATCTTGTGTGATTCAGAGAGATTTTAATATAAGATTGCAACAGGAACAAGAAAAACTATTTGAAAGACATTATGGAATAAAAGAAGACATAATTTTTCCCAAGATCAACACAAATTAATTTGAGATTTATCAGATTCATCAGTAGGGGAGATTTTCTTGAACAATATCAGATCTTGTCAATGGCTATACACTTGCAACCATCTTGACATGATTGAAATATAAAACATAAGAAATTAATAGGTTTCTCAAATGCTCTCTTAGGAAGATGGGATTTCTCAAATTTTCTTGTAAAAACCCTAACCATTTTCAAGAGTATTCTCATTGCAATTATATAATTCACTCGCTCACTCATCCCAAATTTTCCGCTAAAAAATAAGAATATTCGAGGAATCATTTTCTTGTTACAAATTTGTCTCAGAAAGTGATGTTTAACAAATTTACACCCAAATCTACCAGTTGGATGAATCATGAATTGATCACGTTTCTCAGACCCTCTACCATGATTGGGATGCCATATAATAATGTTTGACAATATTATTAATCATTCTTTCATTATGTCATGTAACAAATCCCCTTTCAAATCATTTTCAGGTGGCTTAATATGGATAGATCTGACAAGCAATCCTTTTCACCCTCGAGAATACACCTTCAGAAATTAGTACCCTCGCATGGATTCCTACATTCATGTGTTGTGGGTCTGAGTTGGCCAAGTGCAAAGAGGAGTCAGCGAAAGCCTCCACGTGTTTCCTTAGCGCAAATGCAAAGGTCAAGCCGAGAGGAAAATTTTCAAATGAGTGCATGCCCTCCACGTGGACAAGCTTTGAGTTGAAGTGGGCCTCAGAGTTTCAAAATGCCCCAGCGACCTACCTCTCCACTTCTAACTTTTGATGTGGGCCCCAAGGGATTTGCAAATTATTTCATAACTTTTCTCCTTCGTACAAAACGGCAAAAAATCATGAAAGGCTCCGATGACCGGCCTCTTTGCTTGTAACATGAAAAATTGCCACGTATCCTTCTTCAGGGTCAAAGTAAGAATTTTTCCCTACCACTTCATATTTGCTGAATAACTAATTAGATACTATCGAGGTTGTGGCACCAATTTGGTATTTTTTACAGATGTGACAAAAGTGATAAATTTCACCAAAAAGACCCACTGGGCTGCATTCAATAAGAAAGGACCACATTTCTCCAAATGTTGGGAAAAAATTTGACATGGAAAAATCACGATGGAAAACTAGAAGGAAGGGGAAACCCTGAATTCACACCCAAATTAAAAATTCTTTCTCATAGACAGAGAAACGATAAGCAAAATCTGGACTCAATGTGATCATCGACCAAAAGGAAAGGACTGACAATGATAACCAAATGAAGGAAAAAAAATTCTCACCTCAATATAGGGAGAAAACCAAAGTTTCAAACCATGCAGACTGAGATGTTTTGAACAAACAGGGTGAAATTAAATTGAGCACCAATAGATCAGCTCCGACCCGGGGATGGGCACTCCCCGCGAGTGCCATAAGAACAACATACCAAACTATGTGCCAAAAATCCATTGGGAAATGGAGTCAAAAACAGGCTTGTGGAGCATAAATACAATAACCAAATCCCCCAAGACGTACTAAGAAACCAATAAAAATTGGTCACCAAGGACCAAAAAAAAACAAAACAAAAAACTATACACTGTACAATGATGCACACCCTGATTCAGAAAACAATCAAGGAAATTTTTCAAAATCCTTCGATTTTGATTATGACTATGTTAAGTAGGTTTGATAGATTTTTCATAACTGGTCATATGAATGTTTCTCTTTTCCATCCAAGTTGTTATCTAACCACATTTTTGTAGGATTATCCTTTGTGCCTATGTCAAGTTTTTTAACATCTCTCGAGGATGCATTAAATATAAAATTCCTAGGAAAAGCAACCTGTTTAGGATATATGCATTGATCAATTTCATACTCCTTGAAAACAACATCATAGCTCACAAAGTTATCAACATTAATTTTTGTGTGCAATACTTCATAAGAAGCATTTTTGGGGTCCTCAATGAGATATAACATTTTATTTTCACCATATAACTTCACAAGGCAGCCCTCAATTGGTATGGTGGCATAAGACATGTCCATTTGCACACTTCCACTCACACTAGCTCCCCATTTTTTGGATAACAATATTCCCCACTTAGCAAGACAATCCACAATTACTACGTTCAAAGTTATGTACTTTCCTGGATAAGCTACCAATTACACTACTAAGCCTTTGACACATTCAACTACATGCACCTCTCTTGAATCCATGGTAGTACATTTCCCATAAGTTGTTGTTACTTTTATATTCAACTCATTCATGACCTCAAGAGGCATTACATTATATGAAGCTCCCGAGTCAAACATGCAGTTATGTAACAACCTATATTTAATAATTAGAGTAGTGAAAAATGGATCCATATTCAGCTAAGAATCAACCAAAGAATTTCCAAAATAAACCTTAGGTGTTTCACCCAATTCTTGCAATGCTTGTGGTTTTTCTAATTATTTAATGACATGAGGAATCTCTACATTATTTACATTTTTACCCTAGATTACCTTTTCTTCCTTAAGCCCTATATACTCAAACGCCTTCTTCTTATGCTAAGGAATTCTAAGTAATTCAACAATTGGAACAGTGACCTTGATCTGATGCAAGATTTGAGCTATGTCATAAGGAACATAATTGGGTAGGGCCGTGTTAGAAGGGAGATTCACAATATCATCTGATAATATGGGAGTCTTCTTATTCTGAGCATGGGGAGGAACACATGTTTTATTTGGGGAAACAAGGCCTTTCTCAAATGCATCTTTTTTAGGAATTTCCTTAGGGATATTGGTAAGCACTGGAATTTTTGGTTTGGCCTGAGGCTCTACCCCTTTGACAACTTTGCTTCTTGTATTATATTATTTTTCTTGGGAAACTATTGCATTCATTAACAATTGTTTGTCTTATTCTGAAAGAATTCCTCCATCATAATTTTTAATCATTAGTGCCCTCAAGTACTCAAAATCGTTATTAGGCAACTAAAAATCTTGTACCATATCAATTTCAAAAGTATGAGTGCGTGGGAAGAGGTAATACTCGCTGAATGCAATACCAAACATCAACAGTAGTTCTGGAACTTATTAGTTCAATTGAGGTTGCTCCTTGCTATGAACTTGTAGAGAAATCCATCACGCATGCATCATAATCTGTTTAATCATCATCAAATTACTTAATTTCTTTGTCTTCACCACATGGGGAATGGGGAAAGAAAAATCCATCATGCCACTCCATATCATGAATCTCTTCCAAAGTAGTAACTCTGACAGCTAAATGATTAGGTACCAATCTATTTTCCTAGGATTGGGGCTTTCTATTTCTTGATCCCATGGGCCCTTTACCCCTGTCACAAGATCTCTAATCACCTCTGGGATGATTTGTAAATATTTCTTGACCTTGTGGCTTATGATGACCTTGGGAACCTTATCCAATCCCCTTCTTTGCTCTGGCCAGTTTACAGGATATTTCCTTAACATCTCCGGCCAAAGTTTTTACAACATCTTCTAGATCCAAAGACTTACTTGACTGAGGCTTCTCTGGATTGATCATCTTGATACCTTTCCTCTTAGGAAGCTTACCAACTACTTTGATATTTTTTTCAATATACAAAGCCAAAGTGAAGGATTGCCTCAAATTTCCTTGGTTTTTGTCCCTTAAATAATAAATAACCTTTTTTGTCAAAATCATCAGAATATTTTATTAAACAAGAAACATCACTTGACCTGAGGATTACATGTAGCCTATTCAAGGTTCTTATTGAACCTATTATTGAAGTTACAAACATATTCATTAGGATTCTTCTTAATATTCTCAAATTCAGACAAAAGAAACTTGGGATCTATCTTATCCCCATATTGCAATCTAAAAATCATTTTTCATTTTTTTCCATGAATCTAATGAGTTATCTGGAAAATACTTATACCAGTCACGTGCATCCTCACCAACAGTATGAATAAACAATTTTATATGCACATCCTAAAATTCAATCTCAAATTCCTCCATCATATTGACAAAAAGTTTTAAATGTTGATCACAAATGATAACATTATTCCCTTGAAATTTAAGCAATCTATTTCTAACATCTTATGGCACTATATTTGGATATCCAGCCATACCTCTAAAATTTATAGGACCAAAATTATTCACAACAAAAGGAGGTCTCAATGGAGGCTGGGGCATACTGTTTTGAGGAGGTGATCTTACATGAGATGCAAAATGGTGAGGGACAACGGGTCTTTGGAACACAAGGGTATAATTTTTAAAATGAATGTCCTCTAAAGACTCTATTTCGTGGAAACCCCTATCAAATTTTGAAAATATAGGGAAACAATGAGAAGCACACTTATCAAACACAAATGAAGGCCCCTCTCTAGTTATAGAATTTAGATCTATATGAAAATTACCCGATTCAGAATCACTCGAAGAAGAATGGTAATCCTCAACAACAGGTTGATCACTTTTCACAATGGATAACTCTTTTCTTGATTCCTGATCTCCAAATATTTTCTAGACTCTTTTTCCTTCTGAATTTGTCTTTCCAAGTTCTCGAAATAACTTTTTGGTAAGGTCTTTAGTGAAGAAATAATCTTCTTCCTTCAATATTTGCAAATATTAGTTACAGATTTCACTTAATGTACATGTTAAGGGACCGGTATTTATCAAAATTTAAATCCACACAGAGTCGCCACTAATGATTCTCACCTTAGTTGTGTCCAAATGCACTATAAATGACTTATCAAACATCTATCAACACTTAAATCCTACAAAGCTTAGCAGATCTGACCTTCCTCTACCAGTATTTATCACTGAAGGATATAAATTTAGTGCAATAACCACTAGAAACTGGAAATATTGCACACAGAACTCGTAAATTTGTACTATTCTTACAAATCTCAACACTGGATGACATTTAAACAATGTATTTACACTTAGATCATGTAATAAACATTACCAGAGTCATGGTATGTGTACACCTTTATTAAAATAGTCCTCGGTAATGGCATCATTCAGGTGTTGGTATCTACACAATTAGGTCCTAGTGTTCAAATAATCCCTTGGAAGGTGAGAAGCATCATGGTGTTTTTGTCAAGACAAATGAGAGACATAATGTATCATAGTATGAGTCATTTTAGAGCTAGGGATGGAGTCATTCTAGTTGGCTCTTTGTTCCACTCAAATAGGCATCAAAGAAATGTCCATAATAATCCCCTTCAACTAAGTCATTCTGATCTTGTTGCTCACATACATTAGGTCATGCCGGTGTTCAAATGATCCCTAGGGTAAGAGGCACCATTCTGATGTTTTTAACACTCAAATAGGTCTGGGTGTTTAAATAATCCCTAGAAATTAGATCCATTCTGATGTTGGTGCCACACATTTAGGTCTCATCCCATTTTTCCTTAAATTTCCGGTAAGTTTGTGGACCATTATGTCGTCTTCTCTATGTCCCCATATTGATGCTCCCTTGAAATCTGAGTATCCTCAGATTTGGTTGCCATGATACATTCCCTAGCCTTGGACGAGAATAATGGTAAAAGTTCCTGATTGGTGCTCAATTTGATCTCACCCTATTTATCCTTGAAATTCTTCAGTTTCTGAGCTCTGTCATATTTTTTATCTCCCTGTGTTAATGCGTGGAAGTTGTGTCCTTCATTTGGTTGTCATGATTAGTCCTTTCCTTTGGTCAAGGATCACATTAAGTCTAGAATTATTTTTCCCTTCCTCTATCTGTGTGAAAGAATTTGTAACTTGGGCATAAACTTAGGTTTTTCCCCTTCCTTCTATTTTTTCCATAGTCATGTTTTGTTTTCCCCGTCAGTTTTTGTCTTAGTATCTGTGGAAACATAATCCTTTCAGATTTTATGTAGCTCAGTGGGTCCTTTAGAAACTCGTGGTCCTTCAACTCAAATATTTTCCACATGGAGGGCCTGTGCTCATCTGAAAATTCACACCTTTGTTTGACTTTTAGAGTTTCCCCAGGGAGACACTTGATGGTTTCTATTGCCTTGCCTAGACTTAGAGATTTTTTTAATGTATCAAGTGCAAATTTTTCAGACCATGGAAACATGGAGGACCAAAAATTATTTGAGGATCCACCTCTGGGTCCTACCTTAGCATTTGCACTAGGGAGACACTTGGAGGCTTCCACTGGCTCCTCTCTATACTTAAAACTTTTCAAGCAACTTTCTAAGGCCTAGGACACGTGGACAACCCACTCCTGTTTGGGGACCTGCCCTTATACTTTAATTTTAAAAAAGTTCCGAAGGGACACTTGGAAGTTTCGTCTCACTTTACCCTTGCTTGGAATTTTCAACGGCTGATGAAACTTTCTCAGACCCTAGACACATGGCGCCTTCCACTGGTCCTTCAAATTTTTCAAAACAACTCTTCCAGACTGAGACACGTGGTGAGCTTGCAGTTGTTTTGGTTCTCTGCTTTTAGGCACCATACCAATGGTGCACCAAAGAGACATCTTGAGGATTCCAATGGCTCCTTTTGTACTGAGACTTTTCAAAGGCCAAAAGGCAATGTTAATGGGTCCAAGGTATGTGGAAGGCCCACACATGTTTGGATACTTGCCTCTTTACTTTACCTTTGCAGTTGCACCAAGGAAACACGTGGACGGATCTAATCTAAAGTTGAGAAGGGGAAGAATCAACAGTTGTTGTTCATTGTATCTGATTTTTCTACCATTTAGTTCCTAGACTCCTGGAGATGTGAATATGCATTGTTTTTCTTCCAAATCAGACTCACGGTGTAGGTATGTGGAATAATCTATGCGCGGACATTCATTTCTCAGAGGCATGAATGTATGCATCCGTGCAAGGGAACTCATTTCTCAAGGTGTTTCCTCAAGGAAGAAAAGGATTGCTCGACATATCCATTTATACAAATCCACCAAAAATGTGATCAGTTCATGATTTGTCCACCTGGCAGCTGTAGGTGTAAATTCTTTAAACATCACTTTATTAGAAAAATTGGTAACAAGCAAAGGTTCCTCGAATATTCTTATTTTCTGGGGGGAAAATTGGGGATGAGTGAGTGACTAAAAGGTATAAATGCAATGAGAATACTCTTGCAAGAGGTTGGGGGTTGAATTTTTAAGAGAAAATTTGAGAAATCCCATCTTCCTGAGGGACCATATGAGGAAGCTATTAATTTCCTATATTTTATATTTTTAATCACATCAAGATGGTTATAAGGGTACAACCATTTAAAATCTCTAAGACTATTCAAAGAAACTTTCCCCTGCTGATGAATCTAATCAACTTCGAATTAATTTGTGTCAATGTTGGGAAAATTTGTGTCTTCTTAATTTCAGAATGTCAGCAAGTAGTTTTTTTTGTTCCTATTACAATCCTATGTTACAATCCCTTCGAATCACATAGGATATAATCCCTGTGATAGTTTAGTGGCATTTGTAATTTAAGTATGAGAATATCTTTCATCTTTTATTGAGATAAACAATTTAAAATCGCTTTACTGTCATTTGTTGATAAAAAATTTCTATAAGCCTTTGGGTGTATCTTAGGCATGAGGAACTAGGGGTCTCTTAATATTTAATTGAGTCTTTAGCTTGATCCTTCATCTAGGCCTTGAGTCTTTAGGACATTGTGTGAAACCATGCAAATCCAGGCCTCCATTGATGCACACCTTCTGGTTAACGGAATATTTTAGCTATTATGAAGCATTCTATTATTTAGTTTTCCAAATGTTGTGAAGGTTCTCAAATATTTGGCATAAGCAATTTTATACTACTTAATCTCCCACTAAAATTATTCAAAATAAATGAATCATACCTGAACTACCCCTGTTTTCCCTGTATGTCAACAAATGTATAAATTATACTACTAAAATATGCCAAAGCAATTAGGATTCCATAATGTCTCTAGTAACCTTAGCCCTGTTTAGAAATAATCACCATTCTTTAGAAGTGACAAATCGTGAGAGTTAAATTGTTGTGCTTTGATCATATTTTCTCAGGGTCTCCCTTTAAATTTGTGTAAAGAAGGATATATTAATTCTCCTTTGGTGACAAAGGTTACAAAATGGGTCCTCTCACCCTAGTCAAGCGACACGACCTAAATCATTGAGGATAGATCAAATCCTTAATGAAGGTGATATCCATTTCTCTGATGCCAGTGTGACAAAGAGACAGAAAAATCCCATCCCGAGCTAGAAAATTACTCATAATATGATATTTTTGTCTCTTAGTGTCTTGTTAAATCAATGATGCTGCTCGGTTTCCAAGGGAGAATCAATTTGGATACCAACACCAGAATGAAATTATTGCTAGGTAAATGAAGGTTTGTGAAAAGTTTGAACAACATCAATAACGCATATAGACCTTGGTAAATGATTCTTACAAATTTTAAAGTACAAATACATTGTTGAAACATCATCTTGTGTCTCAATTTGTAAGAATTGAGAAAAGTTACAATTTCTGTGTCCAATATTTCTAGTTTCTGTTGGTTTTTTCACTACGTTTAGATCAACAATATTAAATACGGGTAAATCAAGGTCAGGTCTATGAAGATTTGTGTGAATTTAGTGTTGACATACATTTAATAGACCAATTTTAGTGCATTTGAACAACTAAGGTGAAAATCCTTAGTGGCAACTTTGTTTTGAACTAACTTTTGATAAATGCCAGTTTCTCAATCGAAATTTATCACTAATCTCTACAAAGCTGGAATGAAGAAGATCTTTATTTGCTAAAGACCTTGCTAGAAGGTTTTTTCCAGAGCTGGGAAAGAAAAATTATGAAGGAAGAAGAATCTGGGAAGTTGTTGGAGATCAGGAATACATAAAATAGTATTAAATTATGGAAAATGATCATGCTTTCATTGAAGATTTCCGTACTTCCTCAAGTACTTTTGAATCAGGTAGTCCTTTTGTAAATCTAAATTCTCCATCTAGAGAGGGGCCTTATTTTGTATTTGAAAAATTTGCATCTCATTATTTCCTTGTGTTCTCCAAAGCTAATAGGATGTTCTAATAAAAAACAAATTAGAGAAGATTCATTCTAAGAATTACATTACTATGCCTCATATACCCTCACTCCTCATCATTTTGTTTCTCCTGTAAGATCATCTCCCCAATATAATATGGCCTAGCCCCCACCCAGACCTCCATTTTTTGTGAACACTTTTGGTCCTATAGATTTCAGAGGTATGGCTTGATATCCAAATGTTGTGCCCCAAGATGTTAGAAATAGATTGCCTAAATTTCAAGGAAATAATGATATTACTAGTGATCAACACTTAAAGCTTATTGTCAATATCATGGAAGAATTTGAGATAAATTTGAGGATGTGTACATAAATTTGTTTATTAATACTCTAGAGGAGGATGCACGGGACTGGTATAAATATTTTCCAGAAAACTACATTGATTCATGGACAGAAATGAAGAATTTTTTTAGATTACAGTATGGAGATAAAACAGACACTAGGCTTGTTTTATCAACATTTAAGAATATCAAAAATAATTCTAATGAGTTTGTTCATGACTTCAATACAAGGTTCAATAAGATCCTGAATAGGCTACCTCTGATCCTAAGGCCAAGTGATGTTCCTTGTTTGATAAAGTACTCTAATGCTTTTGATAAGAAGGTTGCCTATTATTTGAGGGATAAGAACCCAACAACATTGAGGCAAGCCTTCACCATGGATTTGTAGATTCAAAATAACATCAAGGAAATTTGTAAACCTCATAAGAGAGAAGGCATGAAGATAATAAATCCAAAATAGCCTCGGTCAAGTAAAGTTGTGGATCTAGAGGAGGTTGTAAAAAATTTGGCTAGAGCTGTTAATTAAATATCCTATAAACTGGCCAGAGTAGAGAAGGGGATTGGAGAAATTTCCATAGGTCATCATAAAGCACAAGGTGAAGAAATATTTGTAAATCATTCTATGGGTGATCAAAGATATGATGACAGAGGCAAAGGACTTGTGGGATCAGGAAATAGACAGCCCCAACCCTAGGAAAACAAATTGGTTCCTAATCCTTTGAATGCGAGAGTAGCTGTTGTGGAAGAAGCCAATGAGATTGAGTGGTGTGACAGATGTTTCTTTCCATGTGCCCCATGTGATGAAGAAAAATAATTTTATGAATTTGATGATGAAAATGATGATGATGTGTGCATGATGGGGTTCTCTACAAGTTCATAGCAGGGGGCAACTTCAACTGAATTAATCAGTGCTAGAACTGCTATAAATTTTGGGATTGCATCCAATGGGTACTACCCCTTCCTCCCTCTCATACTTTTGAAATAGATATGGTACAATATTTTGAATTGCCTAATAATTATTTTGAATACTTAAGAGAATTAATGATTACAAAGTATGATAGAGGAATCCCTTCTGAGGTGGATAGGAAGTTGTGAATGAATGCAGTAGTTAGACATGAAAACTAATATAACACTTGCAGTAAATTTTTCAAAGGGGCAGGGCCTCAGGAAAAACCAAAAACTTAAGTTCTCACCAATATCTCAAAAGAAACTCCTAAGAAAGATACATTTGGAAAAAGCCTTGTGTCCCCAAGAAGAACTGGTATACCTGACCATGTTCATACAATGAAAAATCCTTTGTTGTCAGATTAGTTTCTTAGTTTTCCTTCAAATGTTGCCTTGCACAAATACATTCCTTATGATATTACCCAAGTCTTGAGTCAGATCAATATTTCTGTTCCAATTGTTGAGCTTCTTAGGATTCCCGAGCACAAGAAAAGGGCCTTTGACTATTTGGGATTGAAAGAAGAAAATATTACCCAAGATAGAAATGTAAAAAATGGTGGGACTCCCCTCACAATTACAGAGTTATAAAAATGCGAAGTGTAAGAAGAACTAGGAGAGCACACGAAGTATATTTGGGAGCATCCTTGGTTGAGTCCCAACTGAATGTAGATCCATTTTTCACTACTCTAATTATTAGGGACAAGTTGATACACAACTGTATGTTTGATTCTAGAGCATCATGGAATGTTATGCCTCTTGAAGTCATGAATGAATTATATATCATTGAAGTGACAACAACTTATGGGAAGTGCACTTGCAATTAATTCTAGAGAGGTGCCAATGGTTGGATGTGTCAAAGGTGTGATAGTGAAACTTAGTAGCCTACCAAGGAAAGAACTTAAAACTATATGTTGTTATTGTTGATTTCCCTACCAAATGGGGAATGTTGTTATCAAGAAAATGGGCTACTAGTGTGGGTGGTAGTGTGCAACTGATATATGTCTTTTTCCACTATACCTATTGAGGCAATCCTTGTAAAGTTGTATAGTTAAAATAAGATGCTACATCTCATGGAAGATCCCAATAATGCTTCCTATGAAGTGTTATATGATTGACATCTTATGCAGATAACTTTGTTAGATTTGATAATAAGTAAAGAGCAAAAAATTTAGCAATGCAAGTCTCTTAGTCAAGTAGGTTCTCCTTGGAATTTTTTGTTTGATGGGGCTTGCTCTAAATTTGGAAACGGTGCTAGTATTGTTCTAATATCTCCATGGCAAGGAAGAGTTTTGTTTTTCTCTTTTAAACTCAACTTTCAATGTGCACTAACAATATTGTTGAATATGAAGCAGTACTCTTGAGTCTAAGAATTTCTTGGAAATATGGTATTAGAGACATCATTGTTAAAGGAGACTTAGAGATAATTGTCAAGCAGGTTAGAAAACTATATACAAAAAAAAATAAGTGAATGAAGAATTATAAGCACGTAGTCTAGGATTTCATTGAAATGTTTGACTCCTTCAACATAATACATCATGATAGGAAGTATAATTCTTTAGTAGATAAACTAGCCGTATTGGGGTTCAGATTTGAAAATTTTACTGTATACCCCCTATTATGAGTATAATATTCAGGTATTGAATAGGCCATATATTCTTGAAAATGTTAAACATTTGCAAGTGTTTGATAGACGACACCCAGGTGCTAAGGTTTTTACAGAACCAAGGATAATTTACTGATCAATGTATAGATTGGGAGCCAATGGTTTGTGCGGCTGATGGAAAGGATAATTTATTTGGTAAAGAGATCATTTAGTTGAAGACTAATACTATCCATAGAGGTTTGATAGCACTTGAATCAAAATTTGATAATGTTGATTGTATTGTCAATAGAAACATGTCAACCTTGAGGGATGTTGAAGAGCACGATCTGGGCACAAAGGATAAACCACGTAATATCTGGCTATGTAGTAAATCTAAGAAAGGAATAAAAGCAGTCGTATGTCCAATTGTTGAAAAAATACGAGGACTTCTTAGCATGGTATAATTATGAACTAAAAGCATACAGAGAGGATCTTTTCCAGCACAAAATTCCCTTAGAAGCTTCTGCGCAAGCCATTTAGGAAGAAATGAAAGGCCAATCAGTCTAACTCCTTTTCCTAAAGATGCAAGAAGAATTGAAAAAGTTGAGGGATGGAGGAATGATACAGCCCACAAGGTACTCATCATGGGTTACAAACTTGGTACCTATAAAAAATAAGAACAGAGATATAAGGCTGTGTTTGGACTTTAGAAACTTGAATAGAGCATCAATGAAGGATAACTACCCTTTGCTAAATATGGGCAATATGTTACAATTGGTTACTGGTTCTGAATTTTTATCTGCCTTGGATGGTTTTTTTGGATATAACCAAGTATTTGTGAAGGAATTAGAATGAATCAATACTACCTTTACTCCTCCTTAGGGAAAATATGTATATGTCAGAATGCCTTGTGGGCTAATGAATGTTGGATTCACTTTTCAAAGAGCAATGGATGTAGGTTTTTTTGGCTATATTAATGATTTCATTGTCGTTATATCAAGATGATGTGAGTTTTCTCTCAAGAAAAAGGAGTGACCACCTGCAACACTCAGAAAAAATGTTGTTAAGATACAGGGAGTATGGTATTTCACTAAATCCCAAGAAGTGCCATTTTGGAGTTTAGAAAGCAAAAATTGCTTGGACACATTGTGTCAAATGAAGGGGTCATGATTGATCTTGAAAGGGTAGATGCCATCAAAAAAGTCCCAATTCCAAGAACCAAGAAGGAAATTCAATCCTTTTTTGGTCAGATTAATTTTATTAGGAGATTTAGCTCCAACTTTGTTGAATTAACTATCCCAATCATTAGCATGCTGAAGAAAGATCAAAGTATCAAATGGGAAGAAATAATCTATTCAATATTTTTATAGGATCAAAGAAGCATTAAATAACACCCTTATTTTAGTAGCTCCAGATTATAAGAAGGCTTTCCAAATGTTTTCTTTTTCCTCAAAAAGTGCTATTTCATCTGTGTTGTTGTAAAAGGATGATGAGGGAGCTGAAAGACCAATTTCCTTTTGCAGTAAGGCATTACAAGGAGCTGAGCTAAAGTATACTATCATGGAGAAGCAAGGCATTTGCTTTGGTAAAAGAAACAAAGGTCTTTAGGCCATATATTTTGAGTTCCAAAGTCATTTCTTATGTTCCCCACACCATGGTGAAATATATCCTATCAGAAATGGAGGTTTCAAGAAAGAGATGTCATTGGGTAAAAAAATTGCAAGAGTATGATATGGACATCCAAACAAAAAAATTGGTCAGAGGTTTGGGCCTGGTAAAACTTATGGCAAAGAGAAATCTGCAGACAATTGAGGTAAATGAAGTTGAAGAAGAAAGGTTGAATTTCCTTGAAAAATGATAAATTTTGAATGCTACAAGGACATCATTTTTATCTCAAACATCTACAATGCCTTCAGCATTTGAGTAAGAATAAAAAAAAGATCACTTAAGTTAGCTTCCCAAAAATATGTCATTACTAATTTTGGGTTAGCTTGGAAGAACCCTGAGGGAGTTCTCTTAAGATGCATTACTGAAGATGAAGGCCCTAAAATAATTTTGATCTCCATGGAGGAGTTTGTGGGGGGAATTTTATAGGGAGAGTAACATCCCATAAGATCTTAACGGTTGGTTATTGGTGGCCAACTCTTTTCAAAGATACAACTTTGATTGTAAGGAAATGTGAAAGTTGCCAACGCATTTCTGGAAGACTAAAAGCTTCAGGATCCCTTCCTTTGCATCCTGTATCAGTTGAAGCCCCATTTAGGCAATGGGGAATAGATTTCATTGGGAGATTTATGATCCCTCAAGTGCAGGCCATAAGTGGATATTAGTGGCCACAAATTTCTTCACTAAGTGGGTGGAGGCAATCCCCACCAAGAAGGCAACTCACCAAATTGTCATGGATTTTATCCTGAATTATATCATTTGTAGATTTGGGGTACCTACAAAAATAGTTGTTGATAATGCCATGATCTTTTGAGGTAAATATTTGGTGGCTATGTGTCATGAAAATGGGATCAATTTGACATATGATTCCAATTATAATCCCCAAGGAAATGGACAAGTAGATTCCAGCAATAAAAATCTCTTGAAGATAATTAGAAGAAATTTGGAGTTGAACAAAAGGAAGTGGGGTGAGTAGTTGAAGTTTGTTGTTTGGGCTGATCGAATCACCATTAAATGAACTACTAGAAAAAATCCCATTTGAGTTGGTGTATGGAACTCAAGCCCTGTTGCCCTTGCATATGCAATTGTCTTCATTTCAATTTCTTCAACAACTGGAAGATCAAGAGGTTAGTCCCTATGACACTCGCATCAATCAGATTGTTGAGTTAGATGAAGAAATAAGGGCATCCCATCAGAGGCATGTAAAATTTAGAGAGAAATTGAAAAAATTGTTCAATAAGAAGGTGACTCCAAGAGTTTTTCAGTGTGGGAGATCTTGTGCTATTATGGGATAGCAGGAACGAGGATAAGGGAAAACATGGAAAGTTTGATGCATTGTGGATGGGCCGTTATTCAATTGACATTCGAATTAGTGAACATACATTTTCTTGAATGACCTAGATGGGGATTTTCTTGAATTTCTTGTTAATTACAGAATTTGAAACATTTCCTTGATTGATTTCTCAGAATCAAGGTATGCACCATTGTATAATGTATAGTCTTTTGTTTCTTTCTGCTTTCATATTTTTCTGTTTTGGTTCATCCTCATCCTTGGAGGCTTTTTTTTTGGTTTCTTAGTTTGTTCCAGGGGGTTGGCTCATGATTCCATTGCCCAATGGATTTTTTGGAACATGGTATTCTTTATTGTTCTTGCAGCACTCGCAGGGAGTGCCCATCCCCAAGTCAGAAGCTGATGTTGGTGCTCAATTTGATCTCACCCTGTTTGTCCTTGAAATTCTTAAGTTTGTGGGCTCTGTCATATTTTCTATCTCCCTATGTTGATGCATGAAAGCTCTGTCCTTCATTTGGTTTCCATGATCATTCCTTTCCTTTGGTCAAGGATCACATTAAGTCCATAATTTTTTTCCCTTCCTCTGTCCATGTGAAAGAATTTGTAACTTGGGCATAAACTTGGGTTTTTCCCCTTCCTTCTGTTTTTTCCACAGTCATGTTTTGTTTTCCCCATCAATTTTTATCCCAATATATGTGGAAACATGGTCCTTCCTAATTGGATGTGGCTCAGTGGGGCATTTTGAAACTCTAAGGCCCACTTCAACTCAAGTCTTGTCCATGTGGAGGACCTGTGCTCATCTGAAAAATTGCCTCTTGGTTTGACTTTTGGAGTTGTGCCAGGGAGACATGTGGTGGTTTCCATTTCCTTTCCTAGAATTAGACATTTTTTTTTTCATGCAGCCAATGTAGCTTTGTCAGACCATGGACACATGGAGGACCGGTGCTTATTTAAGGATCCACCTCTATGTCCTACCTTAGCAGTTGCACTAGGGAGACACATGGAGGCTTCTGTTGGCTCCTTCTCTATACTTAAAACATTTTCAAGAAACTTTCTAAGGCTTGGGACATGTGGAGGGCCCATGCCTATTTGGGGACCTGATCTTATACTTTACTTTTAAAGAAGCACCGAAGGGACACTTGGAAGTTTCCGCTCACTCTGCCCTTGCTTGGACTTTTCAATGGCCGATGAAACTTTCTCATACCCTAGACACATGGCACTTTCCTGCCGGTCCTTTAAATTTTTCAAAACAACTCTATCCAGACTGAGACACATGGTGAGCCCACACTTTTTTCGGGTCTCCACTTTTGTGCCACCATACCAAAGGTGTGCCAAAGAGACACGGGGAGGCTTCCACTGGCTCCTTTTATAGTGAGACTTTTCAAAGGCCAAAAGGTAATTTTCCTAGGTCCAGGCCATGTGGAATGCTGTGCTTTGTTTGGACACTTTCCTCTATACTTCACCTTTGTATTTTGCACTAAGGAAACATGTGAATGACTCTAATCTAAAGTTTAGAAGGGGCAGAATCAATGGTTGTTGTGCATTGTATCTGATTTTGCTGCCATTTTTCTCTTAGACTCTTGGAGATGCAAATAGGAATTATTTTTCTTACAAATCAGACTCACAACGTAGGTATGTGGAATAATCCATGCACACACACTCATTTCTCAGAGGTACTAATGCAGTTGTCTATGCGAGGGAACTCATTTCTTGAGGTGTTTCCTAGAGGATGAAAATGATTGCTTGTCAGATCCAGCTATACAGAGCCACTAGAAAATGATTAAAATGGGGATTTCTCACTTGACAGAATATTAAGAATGATTAGAAAAATTGTCAAAAGGTTGTGGCATGGCATCCTAGTCATTAGTTGAGGGTTTGAGAAACAAGATCAGTTCATGATTTGTCCACCTGGCAGCTGCAGGTGTAAATTTGTTAAATGTCACTTTCTAAGACAAATTGGTAACAAGCAAAGGTTCCTCGAATATTCTTCTTTTTTTGGGGAAAAAATTGGGGATGAGTGAGCGAGTAAAATGTATAAATGCAATGATAATACTCTTGCAAGAGGTCAGGGGTTGAATTTTTAAGAGAAAATTTGAGAAATCCCATCTTCCTAAGGGACCATTTGAGAAACCTGTTAATTTCCTGTGTTTTAATATTTTCAATCACGTAAAGTTGGTTGAAAGTGTAGAACCATTGAACAAGATTTGATACTATTCAAAGAAACTTTCCCCAACTGATGAATCTAATCAACTTCAAATTAATATTGTGGCAAATTTGTGTCTTCTTAATTTAGAATGTCTACAAGTAGTTTTTCTTGTTCCTATTACAATCTTTATGTTAAAGTCCCTCTGAATCACATGAGATCTCTTCCCTATGATAGTTTAGTGGCATTTTCAATTTAATTATGAGAAGAGATTTCATCTTGTAATGAGATAAAAAATTTAAAATCACTTTACTATCAATTGTTGATAAAGATTGTGTGTAAGCATTTGAGTGTATCTTAGGCATGAGGAACCAAGGGGTCTATTAATGTTTAATTGAGTCTTTACCTCAAGCCTTCATGTTAAATTCTTAGATATTGTGTGAAACCACGCAAATCTCATGCCTCCATTGATGCACACCTTCTGGTTGAAGGAATATTTTATCTATTCTGAAGCATTCTGTCATTTAGTTTTCCAAATGTTGTGAAGGTTCTCAAATATCAAGCATAATCAATTTTATCCTTGCTTAATCTCCCACCAAAATTATTCAAAACAAATGAATCCTACCTGAACTACCCATTTTTTCCATGTATGTCCACAAATGTATAAATTCTACTGCCAAAATATGCAAAAGCAATCAAGATTCCATAATGTCTCTAGTAACCTTAGCCCTGTTAGAAAATATCACCATTCTTTAGAAGTGACAACTTGTGAGAGTTAAATTGTGGTGCATTGATCATATTTTCTCAGGGTCTCCTTTCAAATTTGTGCAAAGAAGGATATCTTCATTCTCCTTTGCTGATAGAGGTTACAAAATGGGTCCTCTCACCCTGGTCGAAAGGCATGACCTAAAGTAGTGAGGATAGATCAAATCCTTAATGAAGGTGTGATCCATTTCTCCAATGCCTGAGTGACAAAGAGTTAGACGAATCCCCTCCCCAGATACAAAATAACTCATAATATGATCTGTCTATCTCTCAGTGTCTTGCTAAATCAGTGATGTTGCTCGGTTTCCAAGGGAGAATCAATTTGGATACCAACAAGTCATTTTGTAGCTAGGGAAGGGATTTAGTTGGCTCTTTGTCACTCATGCGTTGGAGAAATGGACAGCACCTTCATTAAGGATTTTATGTATCCTCACTACTTTAGGTCGTGCCTTTCAACCAGGGTGAGAGGACTCGTTTTGTAACCTCTTTTGGTGAAAGACATGAAGATATCCTTCTTTGCACAATTTTTAGGGGAACCTTGAGAAAATATGATCAATACACCACAATTTCACTCTCACGAGTTGTCACTTCTAAAGAATGGAGATATTTTCTGAAAAAGTTTCAAGTTACTAAAGACACTTAAAACCAGCTTGCTTATGTATATTTTGGCAGCAAAATTTTTTCATTTGTGGATACATAGAACAAATAGGGGTACTTCAAGTAGGATTCATGGTTATTTGAAATATTTGGAGGGGAATTAATCAAGATGAGGTTGATTTCACCAGATCTTTGATAACCTTTATAACAATTGGAAAACTAACAGACAAAATGCTTCAGAATAGCCAAAATATTCCTTCAACTAGAATGTGCATCATCGGAGGCCCATATCTACACAGTTTCACACAATCTTAAATAATTCAACACGAAGGTTTGAGCTAATGACTAAATTAAACGTTAACAACCCCTGGTTCATCACGCCTAAGATACACTAATAGGCTTAAAAACAATCTTTATCAACATAGTGGAAGTAAAATGATTTTAAATTGTTTATTTCAGTACCAGATGAAAGCTCTTCTCATAATTAAATTGCAAATTCTAAAATACTAACACATCAATGAGATCTTGTGTGATTCAAAGATATTTTAATATAATATTGCAACAGGAACAAGAAAAACTATTTGAAAGACATTCTAAAAAAAAAGCAGACACAATTTTGCCCAAGATCAACATAGATTAATTCGAGATTTATTAGATTCATCAGAAGAGGAAAGTTTCTTGAAAAATATTAGAGTTTGTCAATGGTTGTACACTTGTAACCATCTTGACTTAATTGAAATCTAAAACACAGGAAATTAATAGGTTTCTCAGATGGTCTCTCAGGAAGATGGGATTTCCCAAGTTTTCTAATAAAAATTAAACCCCTGACCATTTGCAAGAGTATTATCATTGCATTTATAAAATTCAATCACTCACTCATCCCAAATTTTCCCCCCAAAAAGAAGAATATTTGAGGAATCCTTTGCTTGTTATAAATTTGTCTCAGAAAGAGATGTTCAAAAAAATTACACCCAAAGCTACCAGGTGGATGAATCCTAAACTGATCACATTTCTTAGACCCTCTACCATGACTATGATGCCATATCATAATTTTGGACAAAATTCTTAATCATTCTTTCATTCTATTGTGTGATAAATCCCCCTTTTTAATCATTTTCAGGTGGCTTCATATGGATGGATCTGACAGCAGCGATCTCATTTTCACGTCGCTACGATGCCTGCATTCATCCGTTGTAGGTCTGACTCAGCCAAGTGCAAATAGAAGTCAGCGAAATCCTCACTAGTGTTTTCTTGGTGTAATTACAATGTTCAAACCGAGAGGCAAATTTTCAAATGAGCGCAGGCCCTCCACTATGGACAAGATTTGAGTTCAAGTGGGCTTGAGAGTCTCAAAATGCCCCCGGTGACCTGCCTCTTCACTTCTAACTATTGATGTCGGCCCCAACGAAGTTACGAATTATTTCATAACTTTTCTCCCTCATTGAAAAAGCTAAAACTTTACAAAAGGCTTCAGTGACCCACCTCTCTACTTATAACTTGAAAAATTGCCATGTATCCTTCTTCGAGGTCAAAGTAAGACTTTTTCCCTACCACTTCATATTTGCTAAATAACCAATTAGATATTATCGAGGTTGCGGGGCCAATTTGGTATTTTTTAAAAATGTGAAAAGTTTCACCAAAAAGACCCATCAGGCCGCATCCAATCAGAAAGTACCATGTTTCTTCTGGATGTTGGGACAAAATTTATCAGGGAAAACATGACTATGGAAAAATAGAAGGAAGGGGAAACCCCGCATTCACGCCCAAGCTGCAAATTCTTTCTCATGGACAGTAAAATGGTAAGAAAAATCTAGATTGAATGTGATCATTGACCAAAGGAAAGGATTGACCATGGCAACCAAATGAAGGAAAAAAAATTCATGCATTAATAATAGGGAGACAACAAAAACTTTCAAACCATGCGGACTGAGATGTTTTAAACAAAATAGGGTGAAATTAAATTGAGCACCAAGAGGACTAATGCATCATGTCCTCTTTAAATAAAAGTGTGCATATAACCATTAATTTTACTATCTTTCTCAACATCCCTTTCTTATATTTGTGTAATGGCATTCCCATCACTGTTACCATCACCATCTTTCTCAATACCCCTATTGGATTTCATTTCTCATGCAATTAATTCATGATATTATTTTTGATTAAGTGGACTTATTTTACTCAATATTTTATTTATAATATATGCCCCTAAAATATTATCTCCTTATTTTATCATCAATTTATCATCTTTTTCAATAATAACCTGAAACATGTCAAAATACCTTCCCAAATTTATCACCTCTCATAAATTAAAAAATTGTTAGCATACTCTACCTAATATTTATTTGTTAGGCTATTTGTATTTATCTATTCCATTATTTACTCTTGTTGTTGGCAACAACTCCATCCATCCCAGGGAGTATTGTTCGTACATAGTCCTTATAAATAAGTATAGTGCTTCTAATATTTATAAGATGAATAAGAGATATATATTCTCTATTTTGTCTCCATTATTTCCTCCTCACAATTTTGTAACACAACTATCAAAGAATCTGACCTGTGTCTATGCGTTTGGGGGAGAAGATTGTTTGATCAGCATGGACATCTGAAGATTCTTTGAGATTTTTTTTTCTACGTGGAAAAGAGACCATTGTTGCTACTGCATTGTAATTATGCCTGGACATTTTAGTTCTATGTGAAGGTTGCTAATCATTGCGTGGATGTTTCCAAAGACTTATGTGGAAGCGTTTTGATGCTACGTGGAACACTACTAGGTTTTTTTCCCCTTTTGTCTTCTACCTCCTTGCTAGACATGTAACCTTACTACTGCATGAAGATTGAAGTGCGTGGAGATTTGCAAAAATTGCATGGAAATAAGTATTTACTTTTGTCTTTGGTGAAGACCCTATGTGAAAGTTATTGTAAACTGTGTGAGGATATTTTCTTGTTTCTCAACGTATATAAGGAGATCAGTGCATGGAGGTAGAACATAACACCAACATAGCAGCGTGAAAACATTCCCCTGCTTGTGGCCACGTGGGAGGAGTGCCATTGGTCTACATGGAATTGTATTCCTTGGTGCAATTAAACATTGTTGCTGTGTGGATTTTTAGCACCCAATACAAGAGAATTTCTTTGTTCTTTTTATAAAATTACAAAGACATTCTCTGCTGTTACGTTGTCATACTCAAACATGGAATAAAGATTTATAGCTTCATGCGTGGAGGATACGAATCATTCTCCTGGTGGAGAGACCCGAGTGGATATTTTAATTTCTACTATACGTGGATGTTTGCAACTTGCACTTAGCCACAAACATAATTCCAACACAGAAATTGGATCTGCCCTCCTTCTAAGCACCTGCACATGCCAACAGTGAAAGAGGATAAGACCAACGTGAAGTATGACATTAAGTGTGTAAAGCAAGAGAAATACTATTCAATTTTGCATAAAGAGTTAGAGTGAAACGAGGAGAGAAGATTTGGATGCATGAATCCTCAACATCTCCTACTATAATTAAAAAAAACGTTCCATTAATTACCCAGAGAAGAAACTTGGAGTCTCTCAAACCCAATGCTGAATGACGAGTGTGAATATCACGATCGAGACTGCTAAAAGCCACAACATCAACGAGATTTTTGAAATGTGGAACATTAACTCACACACCAAAGAAAATAGTCCCAGAGGCTCCTAAAAGCTCTGGATTTTATTTTTCCTTGCTCAACAAGCTTCAAAACACAGGAAATCTAGTCTTTGACGAGCAAGTTCGTAAAAGGATTCTTGAATATTCCCTTTTCAACATCATCTACCAAGCAAAGTGAGTTTGTGAAGAACTAGAAGTAGGGTTCAACGCCCGACTATGAAGATAAAGAAGAATGCCCCACAAAGTGTTGCCATCTCTAAACATGCAAGTATCATGAGTATCTACTAGCTGGTACTTCTCATCATTGAGTAAAAAAATTTAATAACTCTAGAAATAAATAAATAAATTGCTTATTTTATTAAGATGTCTTCTCTGAAGTTGCTTCTTTTTTATGCTCAGTTACTTAAAGGGCCAAATTATGAGCCTAGAAATAAAATACGTATTATCCTTTAGTTTGAGGGATTATGGAGCATTGTCACAGGGTCCGCACAAGTTCCAACAAACCCTGATGAGCTCATTAAATATGAGATCACAAGTGCTAAAGCACTGATGATGATAATGTTGAGTATCACCAATGATGTGCAACTGCATGTTCAGGATGCAGAGAAACAAAAGGAGGCATGAGACAAGATAGCTACCATCTTTGAGGCAAAGAATAAAACTAAGGTTCTCCATCTTCAGCCAAAATTGCATACCCTATCTATGGGATCTGATTATAAGGTTAAGGAGTTCTTACGTTGAGTTTTCGAGCTGTGAACGAAGCTAAGAGCTCTTGGTGAGAAGGTAGAAGATACGATTCTAGTTTTGATCGCCTTGAGGGCACTCCCTTCTCAATTCTGAGTCTTTGTTACGACACTGAATGTATCAAACAGGGTAGTGACGTTCGAAGAACTCATGAAATTATTGCAGCAGGAAAATGAAATCAATTTATTCCAAGATGAGGCCCAGGACAAAGCCCTTTCCTCAAGGCCCCAACGTGGCTAGAAGATTCGAAAACGTCCCCTAGTGAAGCAATCTCAAGCATATCAAAATCAAAATCCGCAAGCTCTAAAGTCCAAGCTATTGTGTCAAATCTTCAAAACCAATATTTATGACACTGATCATTGCTCGTACAATGGATTGAAATAGGGGTCTTCGATTAAAACAAGCACATCAGGACACAACAATTTTCAAAATTCCAAATGACATCCTTGCCGGAGAAAGTAGAAGGGACATCTTGGAGCCCAACAAGATGATGAATCTGATGAGGAGGACATTAGGAGTCAATTGTGGTAATAACCTTTCCCCTCATCTCTCAAAATTCACAACCCACAAAGAAAGTATGGTTAATAGACTCCAGTGTAAGTAAGCATATGTCAGGTGACAAGAAATTGTTTGATTCAGTAAACGAACAACCTAGTGGAGATCAGGTTCAGATAGCATATGACAAAGAGTATGGTGTAGAAGTAATAGGAAATGTCACCATTCCTTTGGGACCATGAAAATGTACACTTAAAAAGGTACTATATGTTCTTGGCTTGACCAGCAATCTCTTGTCAGTAACTCAGCTCCTGAATCATCACCTAAAGGTATAATTTCTCTTCCTTAATCTCCAGACAAGGTACAGTTATTGCTAGAGCAATTCTAAAAGATAAGTTATTTACTTTAGATACTATTTCATCTTCTACAATAGCTTTATCTACCTAAACAGTAGAATCTACAACCCTTTGGCATTTTAGATATGGTCACTTGTCAGTTAGTTCATTGTGTTAGATGAGTTCAAAAGCAATGGTTCCATGGACTAACCCAAACTGTTCAGTTCCTTTCCTATTTTCCCCGGTTATCTTGCAGGAAAACAACATAGGGATCAATTTTAGGTGAGTACCTTCAATGCCAAGAAGCGTCTGGAGGGTAGTACACACGGATCAGAACGGCCTGCTGTCTACTTCATTTTTAGGATACAAGTACTTAAAATTATTCGTGGATGACCACTCTTGTAAGATGTGGGTGTTTTTCCTGAAGAAGAAAAGTGAGTCTCTTCAACATTTCATGAATTTATATCATCATGTTGTGAAAGAGAGGCGGACAACCAATTCTTCTACTTCGCTTTAGATTGAGGGGGGTATTTCACATCAAAGAAGTTCTTACACTTCCTGAACCAACAAGGTGTTAAGAAGAACCTAAATTATCCCTACACACCCCAGCAAAATGGCATTGTTGAATGTCACAATCACACAGTGATGGAGATGGCTCGTTACATTCTAACAACAACAAAGCTAGAGAAACATTATTGGGCTAAAGCGATACAGATAGCTATATATCTTCTCAACAAGGCACCGACAAAGATTCTACAAAATAAAAAGCTATAAGAGGTATGGAGTTGTAGAAATCCATCAATTTATCATTTACGAGTATTTGGTTACACAACATATATGCATGTCCCAGCATAGATGAGAAAGAAGGTTGAGGTATGGAGTTTTTTTTTCAGCCTGCGCGGAGGAGGATTTTCCCAGCAAATTCTTTTTGGAAACCGCATTTTTTGTAAAAACATAAAAACCTGTGTGTGAATTTGTGGCATTAAAGTATTTAGTTTGTGTGAAAAACAAGATACTTCAATCAGACCAAAAATCATGGACATTCTAGAAACTTTATGCATTACTTTCTACATCTGGGAGAACTAGAAGGTTGACGCTCAAATCCACTACCGGGCATCCTATTATGGATATATCACTACTTCTAAAGGCTTACAATCTCAATGTTCCTGTTATCAAAAAAGGTTTTTGAGATTTCACAACGGATGAATCAGAAATTAGTAAACACATTGACTTTAATAGTGACATTCTTGATATGGACCATTACCAATTATGTCTGCACCGACTAGTCTCTGAATCAGTTGATCCTAACTATAGGATTACATTCTACCTAGAGATATGGTGAGATGTGCAATTATGGAGAGCTAGTTATTAACCTTAGAGAATTGGAGAATGTGATTTTCAACAATCACATGGTACATGATCAATGACACATTTGATCTCAAAATCATCCTATTTCTTGTCCAAAATGAGTACAACCGCCCCCAATTATTGGAATGACATAGGGAACAACTGCCTAGATACATCATCTAGAGCCCTTAATACGTCCTTGTCCCATAAGCCCTTGAGCCCAAATTTTCACTCATTAGTTCACTCATTGATAGCTCTGAGTGTGAGTTCATGTTATCTGAACCTCTTCATTCTTTCTTCAGTGCAAGTAGGAGTTCATGGATATAGAAATTTACTCACTCAAGAAATAATTGGACATGCTTATATGTTTGTGTCGGTAACTATTGTACATGATAAAACATTGATCACCTTTAGGGTGAAAATAGGTACTTACAAGATAAATATTTGAAGGAACACGGATCCATGGAAATAAACAGTATTATGCACTCGTTTTATATTAGTAAATAAGAAATAAATGTAGATAATGTATTATTGAATTGAATCTCTATAATTAGAAATATTTTAACCCATTATAAAGATACTTAGGGGGTGGGATAACAGTTTTGTTGCCCAATTTTGCTTCAACACAGACCAAGGGTGGAGACTGTTACCAAAAGGGACGATCAAGAGTGCTCCTACCCTAAATGGTGATTTGTATGTAGCTACATGCCACTTGAAACAACCTAAATAGTTGTTTGAATACATAGAGCTCTACTAAGATATCTAATTTAATATCATCATTAGTTTTAATTTTATCGATTATAAAAAATATAAACTCATTTCTTATAAGAAATTTCAATTATAAGATAAAATCATATTTATGTGGGTAAACTAGAATAGCCCCTGTGTTTTAATTGATTTTATTTGTAAACATTTAATTGTAGGTAAAATCAATTTTACAATTCTAAAATGTCTAAAATACACTTAAACCTTGTACATCTGACTTGGCAGTTCATAAGATTTTAAGATAAAAGAGACTTAAAACTAATGATATCGAGATAGATTTTTTTTTTACGACATGATGTATGATAGCGAGCTACTAATTTTTTATCTAAAATGGCTTTCAAATCTACATTGAAGAGTTTAAAGATAACATCCACGATTAGTCAAACAAGACTCCTCTCTATCTCAAGTACCTCCGCCCCATGACAACCTCTCTCTCAAAATGCGAGCAATGTTAGACTCTCAAACACGCTCACTGTTGACCTGCAATCGGAACCGCAAATGATCAGAAACTTGTCAATATTCCAGAGTGTTCATTTCCGCAAGTAGATAAGCCTCCCACTTCTATGCAAAATAGTCATCTATGTTTCCAAGTGCCTGCAAGAGCACAAAGCAATGATCACTGGATTGCAGTAAAGCATGTTTTGAGATATGTACAGAGGAACAGACTACTTCTCGTAAAAAGGGAAGAAAAGACAGAATGATAAACTCTTCAAAGTCATCGAGGAATTTGGTAGCAACTCATGACACTCGTAATGATCAAGGCTGTGAATGTTGAGAGATGTTAAGCGGAAGGAGGGATTGTTGAGAATTAGATCTGCACCTACCAATAGGAAGACATATGCCACCGCATAATGCCGAGCTGTGTGCTGCACCGTGCATACTTGAATATCCTCTCCACATACTTTTCTATGACTCATCACAGGAACTTCCATCGCAGAGAAAACACACATAAGTCACTCTTGAAATTGCTCTCCTAGCAGAAAGGAGTAAAGTAGCCTGTTCATGCACGTGGCTACAAGTCTAGTGTAGTTCAAGAAGCTAGAGCTGAAAGCATATCCGAGCGAGATTGACTTGTTCATTCGAGAGCACATCTTAAACAAGAAACACAGCAGACTTTGGTAATGTTCTACATGCCATCACATAGTTGGCTTCAGGATTTATCAAGCGATGCAAAATCTAATCAGACAACGCGCAATATGTACTGTTTAGGGGTCGAAATTCGGGCTAGACAAGACTAGGGCAGGCCAGGCTATGTCAAGACTAGGCCAGGTGAGGCTATGGCAGTACACCTGAGGCTGGAAATTTAATTCTAGTGTGGAGATCAGTGGGTATTGCGGACTGTAGAGTCGTAAGGAAGGATGATGGAGGCATTTTCTTGTTTATTAAACGTGGCAATAGGTATCTGTTATGACCGACACTAGCAAACAAGGCAACCCAGTTCATGAGTCTATGAATACAATGGATCGAATGCGAAGGACATAGACAACTCATCTTGCTCAGAGTTGAGAATTTTCGTAACTCGCTGTGAAGTCTTTTTTCCAATTCTCGTGGCAATTTGACGCACGTTAAAACTTAAAAGTATGGATATAAAATCGTGTTGAATTCAGTTTTCTAGGTTTATACATTTTTGGTTATCCACAATGTCATGTGTTCTAAGTTAGAGTTGCGCTAAGTTTACTATTTTTTTTCCAAGTGTTTCCAAGTGTCCAAGCATTTAATCCTCAGCTCTGATATGTCGACATTAAAATTTTCCTCCGTAATTTCTATTTTAGTAATGTATGTATTAGGAATAGGATGTTGTTAAGTATAATTCTAGTAGTGGTGTCCAATAGAAGATAACAGCGCCATCAGTACGGTGCCACCAATAATGTAGAGTACAGTAAAAGTAAAAGTACAATAGGAATGTTGTAAAAAGTAAATATTTGTCGTAAGTGGTCCGGTAATGTTAAAATGTCAAAGTTGGGATAAATAGAGAAGTAGGGTTTACATGATTAGGAATTAGAAGTATTATATTTGTAATAAAGACAAAGAGTGATGGCATAAATATTTTGTGTATTTTATTTGTGGAAAATTCTAAAAAGGTGGAACCCATGTGAGATGATAAGGTTTATCTTATATTAAAAGATAAGCCTACATGTAAACGCAAGAGTTTAGGCATGGAATATGATTGGCCAGAAGAGATTTCCTATCCTATCTTAGAGATAGGGTGGATAATCCTGAATTCCTATAAATAAAAAGGCCACCCCCCTCATTTAGCATAGAAGGAAGTAGTGAGAAATATTGTATGAGTAAGTGTGTAAAGGAAGCCATCATTTTGAAGGTGTGTTAAAAACGCCAATAAGAGGTGTAATTGTGAAGTTTCTCCCATAGTTATTATTGGAAGGCAAGTGAAGTAAGTAACACTTGAAGTACCTCATGGGTGAGATTGTAACAATTTTATGTTGATATTATAATTTACACTTATATTTCAGATTTATCATCATTCCTTCTTATCATAGTCTATGGTATTCTTGTGTTATGTTTGTTGTTGTGTTTCCATATTCCATCCACCAAACTAAAAGTTGTGCATTAATAAATATTCATAACACAAGGAGTTCCCGGTGGTTAATTATCATAGTGCCGGATTGGTGATGACATTTTGGTTCCATTTCCGGGACCATTCCTCATTGGTGGATTTTCTGGAGAGATATTCCCACTTAGTCAGAAATCATTTGGAGGGTAAACTTGTTTTTACTATACATAGGAGTTACCATGGTAAAGTCACTTTTATCATGAATAGTATTTACCACAGTAACTTCATTTTTTAGCATAAATAGTGTTTACCCTAGTAACTTCATTTTTACTATAAATACTGTTTACCATAGTAAAGTCAGTTTTTATTGTGCAGTAAGTAAAGTTTTACCATAGTTTACCATGGTCATTTCTACTTTACTGTAGAAAGGTGTAAAGTCACTTTCTATTGTAGTGAGTCCAATTATTTGTGCACATAAGTCTTACTGATTGTACTTGTGATTTGGTATTTCACTGTGGTTACATTTTAAAATGGGGAAGATTCCTATTTTTTCATCCCAATCTAATGAAGATGCTTCCTCTTTCATTCGGAGCAGAATAGAGCTCTCCAAGTGCAAGTGATCCCATAAGCTGACATGGCTAGCTTAAGCTCATAGTGGGAAGTAAACTCCAATCCAATAGAAAGATATGAAACATATCAATTTATAGCATAACATGGATCCCAATCACAGCCAAAAAGTTCTCATAAAATACATACCAAAACCAAAGCTTACAGAAACCAAAAGGGACAATTTTGTGTGGAGGAGAAAACACCATCGGTGAGTTAAGAAAATGATCATGTGAAAGATATAGAATTGAGAAAGTGGAATATTGGATGTGATTGATGTTTACCACTAAGCACATGCTAAAACCCCTAATGAATGACATCGTGTGGGCCGACAACAAACTTGGCCTTTTACTAAAAAAATTCAACGATATTTTTGTGGTTACATGGTATTCCAAATATTAAAATTGTGGCATTGGAATTATAGATAATCCACATCTTTGATATATTATTGTAGTTTTTCCACAATTCATTATATCATAGATAATCCACAATTTTTAAAAATCTATAGTTAATCTACATTTTTTAAAAGTGTAGATTTTCTACATTTCTTAATTTTTGTAACATTTCTACAATTTCTATGTATTGTTAGTATTCCACAATCTTCACAAAAAAATGTAGTTTTCTTTATATATTACGATCTTTGTATAAATTCCACAATTTACACTTTTGTAACTCTCATCAATGTTATATTGTGGCAATTTCAGCAATTTATTTCTACAATTATTGTTACCACATAAAAATTGTAGGTGGAAGCTACAATTTGATTTCCACCATAATTAATTGTGAATTTATCATTTTAATAAATGTAGAAATGTTACTATTTACAACTTATTATTATTATTATTATTTTTATTTGATTGAAATACTAAAAAGTCAGACCCGTTGAATGAGCTGTAATGTTTATTTACTTTTTTTATTCATTTTAACCTAGGTGAACCGACAATACTTTATAATTAAAATCACATGAAAAGGTTAGCAGCTAGTGACATGGGCGAATTTTCAATGCATAATTTTTACAGGTCAGTTTTATTTTTTAATATGAAATAATAATTAGTAAAGGGATCATCTACAAATTATATAGCTGAAGTTGCAGGTCAGCCATAAATTTTTAACCAGACACACTATTATAATGGAAACAATTTGGATGACCACGAAAGTAGCCATAGTTATTTTAAAAGTATAGTATTATAGCTTTAATATTGAGATGTATGTAATTTTACAGGATTCTCTAATCTTACAAGTTAGCAAGTTGAAAATAAAATTGTATCACTTTAAAAATTCTAAAGGTACTTCAAAACTAGTGGGTAGAATAGTGCTTTTATGGGGAAGTGTTACTACAATCTAATAATTCCCTGACATGAGGATATTTTTTTAATTTTTATATTTACAAATGAAAATAAGAAAACTTAAAATATGAATATACGTGGCAGAATCCGAAGTGACTAGGGAAAATTAAAAAAACCACTTATAACACGTTAATCATTTCAAAATTATAGAGTTTCAAATTTGATCAAACAAACCAATGTTGTTTTCAATTTTAGTTGAATAAGAAAAACTATGTTGTTCGTTCTTTTATTTAGATGTATAATATATGACAAATAAAAAGAAAGGAATGTCAGATGAGTTGTTGAGAAACACAGATGGCCGCAAGAGGTCCACCATCTTTTTCTTTCATTACATTGTATCACATATGCAGACCTGCAATCATCAACATGCAATGCCAAAACTTTAACTGATAATAAAAAACAATGACATACGTATCTTAAATTTCTGAATAATATAATTTATGCTAGACCTTCGTTATCCAGTAAGTTTGTGATCATTACTACGGCATGTAAAGAAACCTTCACCTTGGGTCCCCACACTCCTATCTGACAAGTCCAAGATTTTAAATCGAAAATATCATATAACTTGTGGAATATCTTGGAAAACACAGTCAATATGTTTGGTCTCCAAAGAATAAATATAAATCTGCACATTTTATAACTTTTATGGTGGTATTTCATATAGTATAGGTAATTGGAAATGTGCCCGACTATTGTGGATCTTAGAGATATTCAAGAGCGTTAAAATAGGCAGTCTATAACAATAATCAACATGTCAATATCACTCACTAATTCTCCTCCACCTAGCTCGCCAATGATTGAGGTAAACTTATCCTATTGCATTCCACGTTTACACATTGGATGGTATTCATTAGGTTAGTGAATTAACTTACATTTACCAAGCCACGCTCATCATTAAAACTAGGTGGAGCTAGGGAGGAAATTTTATAATTATTGCATTTGCTTAATGTGAGTAAATATCAAATTGCCCCATTTATTTTGTCAGGGTAGTTTTAGTATTTTTTTACAAATTCACATTTTAATAATAAGCTCCCACAAGCTCCCACTCATGATAGAATTGTGAGGAATGTGGGATTTTTTTTAAAAAGTATTAGTTTATTAAAAATATATTTTAAATTAATTTTTTATATGTTATAAATGAAAATGTGGTAGGCATTATTTATATTACATTTAACATTGTGAAAAAATTGTTAATGTCTTATTTCTATGGCAATTTCACAGTATCATAATTTTAATATAATTTGATATCCACAGTATTTTAATATAATGATTCTATATTTTTTCATAAAAGATGTAAACAATATATAAATATAAACAATATAGTTTTAATATTAATATAGATATATTTATATTATTCTTGTAAAAGTATCTCATAGTTCTCTGTAATTTGATAATGTATTTTATCATACATTTTAATTTTATTTTCAAAAAATTGTAGATTTTCTATGAGAAAGGGTAGCATATGTAAGTTTTCTACACATTATTAACACTATGTGTAAATCGTGGAGAATCCACAATACCTAAAATTCAATAAATTAAATTTTCATAGAGACACCACACTTATTTTACAATTATTCTAAATTGTGGAAAATTTGTGGTAAAAAAAGGCCTATATGTTGTAGTGTAATCTCCTCTGTAAGCACTTCATTCTTTGGATAAAGCCAGAGATTAGACAATGAGTGAAGTATGACTTCCCAGCTACCACTGAAAAAGTAAAGGAGATTGCAAGAAGGCAAGAATAAAGCATGGAAGAGGAGCCCAAAGAAATTTTTACTAAAGTAGAGCCTACACCAGCACCTTTGGTCCAGAATCCACAACCACTCTCGACAAGCACAAATATTTCTCCTAGTACATCTACTGAGTATGAAGATCTGCTTAGGAAGATGGGCCAGTTAACTATTAATCTTCTTCAAGGAAATGAATTTAGTTCTCAAGGAGGAGAAAGAGGTCCAAAAAGAATTTTTTTGAAGTTGTATGTTATGGTTGTTATAAAAAAGTTCATTATAAGTATAATTATCCAGATAGAGCTTCTACATATGGTACAAGAGATAATGATAAAGGAAAAACACCTATGAATTCTTTTGATGTAGTAGATAAGAGCATAAATAATGAAGGAGATGTGTTTGTAACAAAAAGAAAGAAAGAAAAAGATAACCAAGATGGAAATGATCCTAAGAATATGAAAGGAGAAAATAGCAAGAAACATAGGAGAAGAAATTTGGGTGTGCAGGATTTTCTGATTTCACAGGGACAAGGATAATACTCCATCTTAGAAGATCTATCCAAATGGCCTGCAAATATTACATATGGTCAACTCTTGGCTATGTCTTCTAAGAAGAGGTGGGAGCTGTGAAGTGGACTCAATGCTCGACGAAGGAAGGAGGTTGAGGTCCCTGTTTTAGAGGTAGAGGCGGATCCCTACACTCTACGAGCTAAGGTATTATGTAATGGTATTTCAATTCATGATGTATTATTTGATGGAGGTGCTGCAGTTAATGTAGTGACTGAGTCTTTAATGAATATGTTGGGTTTAAAAATTGATCGCCCCTCAACACTTATGTTAAGGTCATTAAATAAGGGAGAAACTAAACTAGAAGGTGTAGTTTCAAATGTGGCAATATCTATTATGGGTGTTGTATGTGTGGTAGAATTTCAGGTGATGAAAAATGGTACTGTTGTGTACCCAATATTGTTGGGAAGACCATGGCTAAGGAGAGTTCATGCAAAAAACAGCTGGAGTGAAGGCTTCGTGACACTTGGACGTGGTAGAGAGAGGGTGAAGATAAACATGATCCCTTGGCATCATAAGGTAGAACCTATGGATTCAAGTGATGAAACTGATGATTGGACATCATCTGACTACTCTAGTACCAGTGAAGTGGACACTGAATATGAATAAAGTGAGGTTGATGTTTCAGTCATGGATATCCTTCCAGTCACACCGACTCATGACCGCATAAAATTATCTGAAGAAGAAATTGATGATCATCTCCAAGAAATAAAGATTGGTGATATTGTGATGGAGAGTGAGAAGGAATCCTACCTCCAGCTCTTTTGAAGGTACATACACATTCACTTTTGATTACAAGGAAATCCATCAAGTAAGTTGGGTAGAACATTCTATTGAACTGGTAGATGGTGCTAAGCCCATAAAGCAAATGTCATATAAAATGAATCCTAATTTTTCCAAGACTTTAAAAGAAGAAATAGATAAGTTGTTTTATGAAGGATTCATATTTGCTGTGGAGAATTTAGAATGGGTTTCTCCCATTGTGATCTCAATAATAAAGAATGGGAAGCTACACATTTGTGTTTATTATAGGAAGCTCAATAAGGCAAAAAAGAAGGATCATTACCCTATTCCATTCTCAGATCAGATTTTGGACGAAGTAGTTGGATATGACTGCTATAGTTTTGTTGATGGATATAACGGATAAAACCAATTTTGTAAAGCAGAGAGAGATCAGTTGAAGACCATGTTCACCACTCCTTGGGGAATTTTTGCTTATAGAGTTATGCCTTTTGGGTTGTGTAATGCTCCGGAAATGTTCCAGTGCTTGATGAATAGGGTGTTTTAACCCTACATTGGGAACTTCATCAGAGTATTTATGGATGATTTTTGCATCTATGGGAGCAAGATGGACCACCTGTACTAGATGGAGACAACATTTCAAAGGTTAGATGAAGCACAAACCTCACTAAACCCTACAAAGTGTGTCTTTGGATGTTCTAAAGGAATTTTGTTAGGGCATGTTGTATCTAGAGATGGTACTGGTATTGATCCTGATAAAGTTTCAAAAATTAAAGAGTTACCATTTCCTATGAATAGAAGTAAGTTGAGATCATTTTTAGGCCATGTGGGTTACTATAGAAGGTTCATCAAGAATTTCTCAAAGATTGCACATCCACTAATCCAGTTCTTAAAGAAGGATGTTACTTATGAACTAGGAAATAAGGCACATGAAGCTTTTGAAAAAATGAAGGAAGCCCTAGTGTCTTCACCTGTTTTAAAGAATCTAGATTGAAGCAATTCATTCATTGTGTATAATGATGGCTCAGATGTAGCACTAGGAAGTACTCTGAGCCAAAATGATGAAAATGGGAATGATCATCTAGTTTACTTTGGGAGCAGACGAATAATCAGTGCTAAGGTAAATTATATTGTAACTAAAAGAGAGGCTCTAGCTATCATTTTTGCTATAAAGATGTTTAGAAATTAGTTGCTAGGGTAGAAATTTATAGTTGTAACAAATCATCAGGCTCTAAAATATATTGTAAATAATCCTAACCCATCAGGGAGGATAGCAAGATGGATAATTTTGCTACAAGAATTTGAATTTGATATTATAGATAGGCCAGGAAAGAAACGTGTCAATGCAGATGCACTCTCTCAAGCCAATGATGGTTTAGGTTCACCTTTTGATGATGATGATTTCCTAGATGCAGCATTGTTATCCCTTGACACAATCCCTAATGAATACATAGATATTTAGAATTATATGAATGAATTCAAGTTTCCTGATGGTGTCAATGCAAAGATTAAGAGGAAGATTACTCAAGCCAGTCGTCCATATTCTATTCTACATGGAGTATTATTTTGAATAGGACCTAATGGACAGTACAAGAGAGAAGTTGTACATGATCAAGGGAAGGAGATGATAGAATAATTCCACAATGGTACATGTGGAGGACACTTCTCTAGACAACTTACAGTAAGAAGGATCTTGGATGCAAGTTATCACTGGCCCACTCTTTTTAGAGATTGTTATAATTATTATAAGACATGTGATATTTGTCAAACACATGGTAACCGTAAGACTTCATCAGCTCCATTATGCCCTATTCTTCCACTTGTTCCCTTTTAAAATTGGCGAATAGACATTGTAGGTCCACTTCCAACCACCCCACACCAAAATAAGTATATTGTAGTTACCATAGATTATTTAACCAAGTGGGTCGAAGCTAGGCCATTGAAAACAACTTCCATGGATGAAGTGGAAAGGTTCATATATGAACGCATTGCCACCAGATTTGGTTGTCCATTAGAAATTGTAACAGATCAAGGAAGCCACTTCATTAATGAGGTGGTAGAAACCTTAGTCAATAAGTTTTCTATTAAACACAGGAAGGAAACAACATAGAAGCCAAACACAAATGGACAGGTGGAATGAACAAATTTTGTGGTGTCAAATTCTAGCAAAAGATGTAACCTTGCAGGTACATAAGTGGGATAAAAGGATTCATGCAGCATTGTGGGCATATAGGGCAACATTAAAGTTAGCAACATGTTACTCCCCATTTCAATTGGCTTATGGAATTGATCTAGTTCTTCCTATTGAGTTTTATATTCCCACTGTGAGAGTTATGAAAAATGAAAGGATGGATGAACGTGATTTAGTAAAGGAAAGGTTGGTACATCTTCATTTTCTAGAGGAAATGAGGGAAATAGTGAAGGATACAAGCTCTAAGAAGAAAATGAAGCAGAAAGAATACTTTGATAAAAAGATCCATTGGTCTTCATTTCATGTGAATGACTTGGTTCTATCTTATGATTCCAGATATGAAAAAAGAAGATAGAGAAAATTTATTCCAAAATGGATGGGGCCCTACAAAATAGCAGTTGTGCATGAAAATGGTACATATCGACTGAAGAAATTGGATGTTACTCCCATTACAAAATGGGTCAACCATGACAAGTTAAATATTTTCTAGGCACCACCTTCAGAATGTCCATAAGAGTCTACTCCAAGGATGGAGTAGAAGTTCGGAAGGGGGAAAATGTCAACATTAAAATTTTCCTCCATAATTTCTATTTTATTACTGTATGTATTAGGAATAGGATGTTGTTAAGTATAATTAGTAGTGGCATCCAATGGAAGATAACGGTGCCATCAGTATGGTGCCGCCAATAATGTAGAGTACGGTAATAGTCAAAGTACAATAGGAATGTTGTAAAAAGTAAATATTTGTCGTAAGTGGTCCGGTAATGTTAAAATGTCAAAGTTGGGATAAGTAGAGAAGTAGGGTCTACATGATTAGGAATTAGAAATATTATATTTATAATAAGGACAAAGAGTGATGTCATAAATATTTTGTGTATTTTATTTGTGGAAAAGTCTAAAAATGTGGAACCCGTGTGAGATGATAAGGTTTATATTATCTTAGAAGATAAGCCTACATGTAAACGCAAGAATTTAGGCATGGAATATGATTGGCCAGAAGATATTTCCTATCCTATCTTAGAGATAGTGTGGGTAAGCCTGAATTTCTATAAATAAAGAGGCCACCCCCCTCATTTAGCATAGAAGGAAGTAGTGAGAAATATTGTATGAGTAAGTGTGTAAAGGAAGCCATCATTTTGAAGGTGTGTTAAAGAAGCCAATAAGAAGTGTAATTTTGAAGTTTATCCCATAGTTATTGTTGGAAGCCAAGTGAAGTCAGTAAAACTTGAAGTACCTCATGGGTGAGATTGTAACAATTTCATGTTGATATTATAATTTACACTTATATTTCAGATTTATCATCATTCCTTCTTATCATAGTCTATGGTATTCTTGAGTTTCCAGATTCCCTCCACCAAACTAAGAGTTGTGCATTAGTAAATAATTATAACACGAGGAGTTCCTGGTGGTGAATTATCATAGTGTTAGATTGGTGATGACAGATACCAAGTGTAACTCCCACTTTTTTTATGCACAAAACCCAAGACAAAACTCAATACTTTATTAGGAAACATATAAAATAATTTATTTATTTTTTAATGGGTTGCAACAAGATACTACCAACTATGTTTCATTATATCTTGTTTAATAAATTTTACAAATTTGTAAAGTTTTCAAAAATTAAGTTAATAAATAGCATTATTAATTTACACTAAGGCCACTTCGGGATAAATCCCTTTCTAGGGTTTCCGTTAACTCACATTATTTAATATATCAACAAGGTCAATATTTCCTGAGTTAGTTTAATTCTTACTTCTCAGAAAAATTATCAATAATGCCCCTCATGTGGTTATCTAACTAAACATTGTAAATTCCAATTAATTAACCCTTATGATTCATTAGCTAAGTTATTCCTTTACAATCATTTAATTTATCCTTAATATTCTAAAACCGTAGGTCTTAACTTATCATATTCATTAAGTAGCCCCAATCATTAGATACCCATACCTTAATTAAAAAACCCAATCCCATGAAGTGTTCCAACTTGAAATATGTAGTGTTAATGCTCAACCCTTAGATTAAATAGTTTTGCACCCTTAGATCTAGATATTTTCAAATGAACCTTAAACATCCTTATGGGATCTTCTTATTCACTCTGTTACCCTAAACTCATTCATTTGTACCATTTTAATTTGTATGTTGGAGGACTTGAAGCCATGAAAGAAAGAAGTGAAACCATGGAGAAATTTCTTTGGATCTAGTTTGCAAATGAGGAATTCTTCCTCCATTATTCTCTTTATGTAGTTTGGTTTATTCATGGGTTTGCTATAACAAGACTCCTTATTTGTTTATTGTAGAGATTACACCCTTAGTATAGTTTTGTTATTTGGTTATTTACACTCTTTGAGTTAATTATTTGGGAAATCACCATTTCATTAGATCCATGAGGTTATACACTCATATACATATGTACATGCTTGTATATACCTGTATATACAACTATTATGTGGCCCTATCTACCCTCGTGTTTCAAAAATAGACATTTAAGCTACTTGTTTTATCAAAATCATGTTTTTTTATAATATTTGCGCACATGTGACCAGTATTGGTCACTTAACCGGTTGCGGTTTCCCCTGTGCTATCAATGCCGGTAGGGATACTGATAACGGTTTTTGTAAATTTGACTTATTTTTGAAGAATCACACACAAATGTATATATTTTTCAATATATACATTTTGTCTGTGTTTCTACAGGTTTTAAGATAGTTATAACTATCTATTTTATTATTCTATAAGCAACAAGATTCCTACAACTAGGTAAAAGTTGATTTTATAAGATTGCGAGAAATTCATAAAGATCAATATCGGTTTCTAGTCTGCCGATGCCGGTTGGTCCACCGACATTGGTCACTATGTAAAAAACAATTTGTTTAAAAATGATATATATATAAACATATATATTGAGTAATATATATATATTATATATACATATAATGCGAGTTTTAAGTTTTTAGTTAATATAACAAAAATCCGTAAGTGCAAAAGCTTACCTTCTTTTTTATTTAAATGCACCAAATGAGTAAATTTCCCATTGTAAGAAGGTATACAATTTTAATACAAGACTTCCTTTTAAACTACAATGCATTTACTTATAAAAGAGATAAAATATCTTAACCATTTATTAAATCTAAGTTTATTTTCCATTCACAACAAGAATGGTAACCATCTAAACAAAGAAGAATAAGTATACCCACCATATATATTTCCAATTCAAAAACAACTTGATTTCACTTCCATATTTGAGGGAAAATACATTTTCAATTAAATACAACTTTCAATTCCTTCATTACAACCATTTCAAAAACATAACTTGATGATAAAATTTACAAGAGATCTTTCTTTAAGATACAAGAGTATACAAGCCTTCTTCTCCAAGGCGAAAACAACATGGCCAAATTTACAAAATAACTCTTTTTTTTTTCTTTTGATCTCCCACAAAGCAACTCTTTCTTAGATGATAACTTGAACTCCTCCATTTTAACAAAAATTCAATCACACATAAAAAAACAAGGGGAGTAGGCAATGTTCTCCACCCAACCTATAATTCAATGAGAAGGAGAAGTCTTCCTCCTCATAGGCCCCCCGATCCCCAAAAATGAAGCAATAGGAGGTATCAAGCAACCGAGGGAACTTTTACATGGCTTCGCCAACAATCATTTACAAAAACTTTCAACACAAAAATCACAATACAAAAACAACAACAAATATATAGTTTTCCCAAGCACAAAGGCTCAATATCCAAGCCAAGAGAGAGAAGAAACATGGGGAATAACCTATGCCTCCCAATGGGTTTAGGTTTCCACCTTGAAATCCTCAAAAAATTAATTCACACAACCACAAAACTCTTATCCCTCCCTCAATTTATCTTATGTCTCCCTCAACTCTTATTCGTCCCTCAATAAACATATCAAGATAAATGAGAAATCTTTTTTACCATCACAAGGTGGGACACCCAACCCTAAAATCTCTCAAAATGCATATTGTAAAATCTTTTCCCTCCCTCAATAAATCCCCATATTCTTTCTCCTACAAAACTTTAAGGTAATTATATCCCCAAAACCAAAACATACAATCTTCATTCATTTTACACCCATTTACACAAAAAAATGAAAATAGAAATACAAGGGTGGAGTTCATACCTTGCCATTACAAGAGTATCTAATCCACAAGCACAATCTCCAAGATTTTACTAGTAAAAATAAAGCACAAACAAACTCCCAAACTTCCAACAATAACTCTATAAGAAAGCTCCTCCAAAAATTTAAGAGTGAAAATAAACATGTAACCCCAAAACCATCAAATAAACTTGTTTAAATAGAAAATGAGAAGAGGAGGGTGAGCTAGATCCATGTAGGATGTCACATCACTTCTCCTCAAATCCACATCACATGGTCAAAAACCAAAGCAAGAGCTCATAAATTGGTCGGTGAGAATATGACAAGTTCTCCTTCCATACACAAATCATTAACCAAACTCCAAGGGACAAAATTAAAAGATTTTATAAGAGAGTGCAATTAGTTGTCTCTTCTCTCCCCTAAAACACATAATGAGGCCTAAAATCAATCCCCCACATCATACGTATAGTTGGTGGGTGAGTTTAAGAGGTGTGGGGCACACTTAACTTTTCCCACAAGCCTCCAAAAATGGCTCTTAAGCCAAAATCCGAGTTTCACATGCAAGGTTGAGTACACATCACCAAAACCAATAAAATCCTTTTCAAATCTGTAATAAACTCAAGAAAATATACAAAAATTAAATACCCATTGGTCACATCCTAATTAGTTTAATTAACAACATTAAACAACTTAATTAAGAGCATATTAACTAATAATAATAAAGTGAATCACATTACAATAATAAATTACATACTCAAAAAATAATTAAAAAGAAAAAAGGAAAACAACACATTTATCCATGGTCACATTTGAGGCCACCCCCCAATGGGGACGTCTTAACAAATGATCAACAACATAACAACACATAAAACAAAGTTTTTCAAGGTGACCTGTTGTCAATACCCAAAAAAAATTTATTGTTGGTCTCTTATCCCCTTTGTATGTTGTGTGAAAATTTCCTACAAAATTCAAAAAAATACCTCTTTGGCCTTGTGGCCATATCAATGACATCAAAAAGATAAAACTCACATGTACATATCGATTCACATCATTAAATAACATAACTAAATCATCACTAAAATTAAGCAATTCACTAATTGTTTAGAATTTCAAAATAATTCAATTCTATCATTTCATCAATCAATAATAAGATCATGAGACTAGTTAGATCGTCTAATAAAATCTATGTATCAAAATCCAATGTCTCAGTATATATATAAAGTAGTAACTCTAGATCATCATCAATATTGAAATATCAATCCATGCATATAATTAACACTATGATTCACCACATATACGAAATAAAATGTCTATAATTTCTAACAAAATACTAATTAAATATAATAATTTGCATCTATCAATGTCTACTAATCAATTATGATAATAAAATTCATTTCTATAATCCAAAGTAACCAAAAATTATAGTAAGATCAATGTCAAAGAGGATTTGGAACTACATCGCCCTCCCCTTAGATTTGACTTCCTCCTGGAAGTCACTAGAACAAGTGTGGGTAATGTTCTCTTAAAGGTGTGGCATCTTCCCATGCAGTTATTGTCTCATCTTATCGATCCCATTGGATGTGCACCTAATAAATATCTTGGTCTCGAAGGCCCAGGGTCATGTGCTCTAAAATGCACATGACCTCCACCATCACCTACCCCTTCTGTTGTACCTACAATGTGTTCTAATCCAATACATGAGAAGTATTTGGAATGTATCTCCTAAGAACAAAAACATGAAACAAATCATGGATGCGAGACAAGATGTGTGGCAAGGCTAGACGGTAGGCCAAGAGACTAATCGATTCCAAGATCTGAAAGGGTCCCACAAATCTAGGATCTAGCTTAGATCCTTTTCTATAACAGATAAGACTCTTATTTGGTCTGACACCAATAAACACCTTCATGTGCACCTCAAAATTGTGGTCAACTCTCATCTCATATGCATACTTCTTCTACCAATCGTATGCCTCCTACATCCTCTATCTTATCAAGAGAACCTACTACTCTAAATCCTGTGATAAAGCTGGCCCAAGAGAAAATCTATCCTCTAAGACCTCCCAACTCAGTGGAGTCCTGCACTCCCTGTCATATAATGCCTGAAACATAGCGATACCAATAGAACTCTGAAAGCTATTGTTATAAGCATAATCAACAAGGTACAAATACTCCTCCCATCTCAACTAATGATCCATGACATACATCCAAAGCATGTCCTCTAAAATATGATTCATCCACTCGTTTTGTCCATTTGTCTCATGATGATAAGTTGTACTGAAATTAATTCTCTTACAAAGAGCATGTTGCGTGGTAGTCCAAAAATGCGAGGTGTACAAAGAGTCATGGTCACAAATGATCTTCCATGGAGTCACATGAATCCTTACAATATCATCCATGTACACTCATGCTACAACACTAGCTATATATGTTTCCTTCACCAGAGAAAAACTGGTCCACTTTTATCAATCTATCCACCGTGACCATGATGGAATCGTGGTGGAATTTTGACGTAGGTAGCACCACTATGAAGTCCATAGAAATGGTGTCCCATTTCCACTCCGGTATAGCATGCGGTAAAAGAAGCCCAGCTAGATGTTGATGCTCGACCTTCACCCTCTAATACTCTTAGAAATGAGACACAAGGCGAGATATATCTCTCTGAAGTCCTCTCCAATGGTATATCTATCTCAATGTGATGTACATCTTTTTCACCCTTGGATGGGATGAATAATGTGCATGATGATCCTCTATCAATATATCATGGCTCAAACCTCCATCCCTAGGTACATAAATCTAAACTTTGTGTGTGAGAAGTCCATCTGGATCCAATGCCCATCCCACAAACTTCCCCTGAAGGGGTCTATGATACTTGATTTTTTCTCTAGCTGAAAGGTAGAAGCTGTCTTGTGGAAGCTACTTTAAACTCCTTGTCTTTAAGTTTTGTACCAATTGTTTTCATCATAACCAGGTGTCTCCAATGACTCAAGGCATTTGCAACCAAATTCTCCTTCCCCTTAACATGCTCTAACTCCATATCATACTTACATAACAGCTCAATCCAATGTCATTGATGGGCATTGAGATTGGGTTGTGTGAAGAGGTGCTGAAGGATCAAGTTATTTGTCCTAAGAATGACCCTCCCACCTAAAAGAAAATGTCTCCATCGAACCAAAGAATGCACAACTATTGTAAAATCAAGGTCATGAGTGAGATAACTAAGCTCGAAATCCTTGAGTTTGTGAGACTCAAAAGAAACTACTCGGCCATACTGCATCAACACACCCCCCTAACCATGTCGAATAAGCATTTGTACACATGAAAAAATATCTCTACGGATCTAGAAACTACTACAATAGGTTTTGTCATAAGGCATTTCTCCAATGTCTTGAAGGCCTTCTCACATCTCTCTTACCAAATAAACTTCTTCCCTTTCTGCTGAAGTGAAGTTATGGGATGCGCAATACGAGAGAAATCCTAAAAAAATCTTATGTAATACCCTACTAATCCCATGAATTTTCACACCTTGGTCACACTGGAAGGTACTAGCCAATCCATGATAGCTCAAATCTCGGAAGGATTTCCTGCGATACCTTCCCCAGAAATAATGCGGCCAAGATACTAAACATCAGACTAAAATAACACACACTTCTCCACGTTCCCATAAAACTACTGGTCATGAAGACACTCAAGAACTTTTCGAAGGTGATCCTCATGCTCCTCATGCATGTGTGAGTATATTAATATGTCATCAAGGAATGTGAGCATGAAGCAATCTAAAAATTTCCTGAATATTCCATTCATCAAACTCATGAACACTGCAGGGTAATTCGTTAGACTGAATGGCACAACTGTGAACTCGTAGTGGGAATATCTCATGTGAAAAGTTGTCCTATGAATTAGTCTCTGCAATCCTTAGCTGATGATAACTCAACTTAAGTTCTATCTTGGAAAATACTGTCGCCCCTTTCATCTGATCAAAAAAATCATCGATGTGTGGAATGGGATAACGATTCTTGATAGTTACTTTGTTCAGTTTCATATAGTCAATACACAAATTCAATGATCCATCCTTCTTATTCACAAAAATCATTGGTGCACCCCAAAAGGATACACTAGGATAGAGATAGGATTTTCTCTAGGAACCAAATCTATATGAAAATATATTTCACCTGGGAATGGTAATCCAGGTAACTTACCTGGAAAGACATCTGTAAACTCCTTGAAAATATGATGATCATCAAGTGAAGGTCTACTGGTTTCACCCTCTGACCTATCACTAATTGTATTAGCATATAGCTGACATCCACGTCATGTATATTGCTTGAATTGAATAGTGGAAATAGTGCAACTAGAGATGGGTCTCCTAACCCAAACTATCACTGACTCTAAATAAAAATCATATTCACAAGTGATAACTTTTTTGTAATAGTCTACTCTAGCTCTGTGTGCACATAACCAATCGATACCTAAAATAACTCCATAAGAACCCAAGGGGAGGATGCGAAGATCCAATGTCATAGTGAAGGGTCCTAGGTCAACTACACATTCCTTGACTAAGGATTCAACTATGATCTTGGCTTGAGAAGCCATATCAACATCCCAACTAAGGCCCTGCCTAGCTACCACCAGCCTACATCACTCTACTAATGATGGTGCAATAAATGAGTCAGAAGACACAAAATCAAACAATATGGAGTTAGGGATACACCCAATGCTACCTATAGTCTTTATCACTGTACCTTGGTGCTATGCCTATCAAATCTCGGCTGCTATATAAATCATGTGACTCTCAGCCATGTCACCAACTCTAGGTTCTAAAATAGGTCCCTTACCCTTGTTACTGGGATTCTGTGGACACTTTCTCCAATGATGTCCATGTACACCGCACCCATAACAACTACCTGACTCTCTCAAAAAATAAGTGGCACCCCTGGTGCTCTAGTGGTATGTGGGGTAGATCCTGATGATCTTGTAATGGATTCTAGTGGTACCTATTGACAAGCTCTAGCTGACTGTGCCCTAGATACTCCCTGTGTCTTGGTGGGTCTTCTAGGAGGAGGCCCTATACTCCATTGTATTTATGCACCAAATATCTTTAGAGGTCTAAACGGTGAATGTGTATGCTACTACTACTACTGTTTTGGTGGCTTGGTCGAAGACTGTGTCAAACCATGTCTGCTATGAGGAGGATTTTTCCCCCTCGATCGATTGTCCTACATCTGCTGAATATGGCTCCTCACTCTATCTCTAGCCTGTTGATTCTTTCCTCTATTCTCCTCTACAATTTATGCCTTGTCAACGACCTCAACTAAAGTCTGTGAACAATGCATACACACTGCCCCTCAAAAATCCAAATTCAGGCCCTAGATGAAATTGTGAATCCTGACCTGCTCATCTTGCATGTACTCGACATACTGAAGCAAGTAAAAAAATGACTCTCGTACTAATATATTGTCATAGATACTAGTTTTATGTCTTGAAAATCATTGATTCTTTGCTGACTAAACCATCTAGACAAGTATCCTCTCCTAAATTACTCCTTAAAGAGATCCCAAATAATAGTCTTTGAATTTACATGGAGCTTTTTCTCCTCATTCTGCCACCACACATCTCCTCCATCTCTCAAAAGATGAATTGTAACACGAGATTTCGTGTTGCTAGTGTATGGGAATATCTTTAAGCATTAACTCAAGCTAACTAACCAAGCCTGAGCCTAAAATCGACCTATGTCTCCAGCAAAATGAGATGGATTCATGGTGAAATCCGCTTGTTTATTCACAAGTGTGTTTAAGACAACATTTGTAAGCACTTTTATTTTTTTGGTCAATTTTCTCAACTTAATACTTTAACTAAAATTTCCTTTTGAGAGTTTCGTTTGACTTCTAGCCATGTGTGTAACCTCGTAATACCATCATACTTCTATGTATAATATTATTTGATCTTTTATCTTGTATGAATGTATTTTGAAATGTATGGTCTTTTTTTATCTCCGCCCTTTTTCTCTCTCCCGAAATGACTATGATACTTGGTTGATTTGAAAAAGTAAATGAATTAGGAAATGTAAATTGGTTTGAAATGAAATGAAAATGGACATGAAATGCAAATGGTTAGGACATTGTGAATGGAAAATAAAAATTATCTTAACTTTCTCTCACATCCTTACTCTCTCTCTCTAGTACGAAAATGCTAAGTGCAAATGAATGTGAAAGTGTGAATTCACAACAGTTGTACTTTGGCTCCACTCTCTCCTTATCTCTACCTCTCTCTCCTCTTTAATTGAAGTTTTTAGAAATGTTGAATGTGTGGATTCATACTTGAGTTTAGGGGATTTCCATACCATTTCTAAGACTAACCCTGCAGTGGTTGCAGGTACCCGGACAATAGGAGTAGTAAAATGACACTTGCGTCTTTTATTAGCATTCTATTTGAAGGAAATGTAATTTTTTAGAATATTTCAATGACATTTTTATGAATAGAATGTATTATTTTCATTATTTCCATGATGTATATGATAGTTTTGAGTATTGGGAAAATGTAGTATTTCATACGTAATTTTACTGTTTAATATTTAACAGATGTTACTCTTAATCATAATTTTGTATATTAATTAATGTAAATGAAGTTGATTTCCATCATGTTGCTTTGGAAAATGATGTCAAAGAATCCTTTCTTTTAGTTTTAAAATAAATATAGGAGGATGAAACTGAAACATTCTCTTTTAAAATTTTAGAATCGTAATTTTGTATATGATTGTGCCAGTAACATTTGTGGTAATAACTTAAAATGGTGTGCGTTTTTTACCTATATGTTAATGTTACATTGACCTAGGGAATCACTTAATATTAAAAGAAAAATATCATCTTGCATTTGTGTGTTTTTCTTCATTTTGAGAGGGAAGTGAAAAAACAAACATATAGATTGAAATATTTACCTTTATTGAAAGGAATAATCCCCTCGGGTAAGGCCTAAGTTATGTTACCTCCGAACATCTTTCATAGTCATAGAGACATAGAGGTGCCATATGTGTTTTTTGGTTCCTCCTTAGGAACCTAATTAAGAGCATTCACATGGGTATGAAAGTGTGTAAGATGCCTTAGTGTGAGGCACAACATCACTTAATTGACATACAAGATGACATGTTGATCTTGAGCTCTTATGGTTGTTTTAGAGACTAAATATCATTAGAATTGGAATATAATGAAAAATGGTTAGGACCACAGGGATAGTTGGGTTATGAATTAATGCACGTCAGCCTGATAATTTGAAGTGTCATGGAGATTACTCGCAACATAATAAATATTTCTTATGATGTGAAATTGGATGTGAATTGATCCACGTGATAATAAGTGATTGAGAAAACATGGTTTCTCATTTGAGAATCAAAACATAAATTTTTTACACGTTAAGATAATTCAAAATTAACAATCGAGTGATATATTTTTATTGACAGTCAAATAAATGACCCAAACCTAATGGAACCCTTTTATAAGCTAAGTGTTAAATGAAAGAGATAAAATGTAGTCTTGGAATACCTCAAGTGATAGGAAGGCTTTACAAGATAGGGACATTTGATTTCTCTAATTTTTTCTTGTGGTATGGTGTAGAGATGTGCTATCCATTTTTTCACCCCACTTGTAAAATGGATCAATTGACATGTCTGTGCATTGAAATTTAATGTGAGTAGTTTAAAAGGTATCTGGCGGCGAGTTTTCTTGCCGCAACGAAGGTTTGGAGCAGGATTTGCATTAATGTTCAAACTAGAAAAATGTACGGATTGTCACCTTGTTGACGTGTGCCAACCACTTCCTCCTATGATGCATCAACCACACCTTGTTGATGCACGTCAACCACTTCCTCCTATCGCAATTCAACCACACCTTGTTGATGTGCATCAATTACTTCCTCCTGTCATGATTCAATCACCTTGTTGACATGCATCAACCACTTCCTCTTATCACACATCACCTACACCTTGTTGATGTGCATCAACCACTTCTTTATGTCACACGTCAACCATAGCTTGTTGACACATGACAACTACTTCCTCCTATCACGCGTTAACCATTTCTTCTTGACGTGCGATAACATAATGTCTTATTGTGCAAAAAGATCCCCTACTCATGTGTCGTTCTAGTCCCTATAACCAGTTCTCTCTTGTCATGTGTCAGCATCACCTCCTGTCACATCTCAACCTCCTCTTGTTGTCACGTGTCAACCTCCCCTCACTATCATGCGACAACATCTCTTCTTGTCGTGTGATAAGTCTTTCCCTCATCAGCGATGAGTATTCCCTTATTTTTTTGCATCGGCTAGTGGTTTCCGTCGAGGGACAACAAATATTTTCAAGTACGTCTAGACATTAATGATACTGTATAAGGTATCTCAACAACTGGATTAATGAGATATGGCACCCCTAATCGCCGTGCAAGAAAAGTACCATTGAAAAGTGAACCATCATGGTTGCCCATACCTACGTACATTCATGTAATGAAGGATGTTTTTTGGTAGCTCCGTTTCTCTATATATATGTAAATTCCCATCATTTGAAGGCGAGATATTCTCAAAATTGTAAAGGAAATCTGCCAAAATTGTTTGAGCACTTTTGTGAGTTACAGGCCTCAAATTTATGTATTTTGTGAAGAACTTTGTCCTTGTGCCTATATTGTAATGGATTGTGCATCATTTTAAGCAAGAAAATTAGTGTTTTGTGGCTCTTCCTTCCCTAACTTTATTTATATTGTGTTTCTTGCCTTCTAGTAGTTTTGCAGGTATATTGTGCATATTGTATTCCTTTACAAGGTTTAAATTTGTTGTTTTCCTTGAAATTGGAGGTTTGAATGTGTTTTGGTACTATGGCATTTTATTTACCCTCTTCTCCCTCCATTTCCCTCCACTTTCAGTCACTAGGAATCTCTCTAGTCTTGTTTTGGTGCTATCGCCTCCCTTAGTTTAGGATTTACATTTATGTATTTCTCTCTCTCTCTAGTCCCTTGAAATTGACAGTTTAGGAGTAGGTTAGCATTAGAATAAGTCAGGAACCAACCTTCTTTGGAGGTTTGTCTCAATTGCAAGGGTCCCATACCCTGAGACAATCCCATGTTAGTCAAAAGTAGGGTTTTGTAATGTGCAAATCCTAGGGTGCTACTTTTCTGACATAACAAGACCCTTGAGTACTAATGAATGTAGATGTAGATCGAGTGACCTCTCATGATTTCAATGGAAAAAAGACATGATGTATGCTTACCAATGACTGTAAATATTGCTTTAGAAGGATTCTGAACACATAAAACTTTATATCTTTACATTTTAACCCTTTTTGTCCCTCCTAGATAAATGTGTCCCTTGGTGTGTAGTAGCAGATTACCATGTGCTGCTTGTAAGGTGATATTTTCCCTCATCCACATGAATGCTTTTGAATTCATTAGATCATGGAGCCTCTCTTAAGGTTATTGTTGAAACAAACGTTGATGCATATTCACCCAACAATTTAAATAGCTCCTTGGAAGGTGCTTTAAATGCATATAATTGTACTAGATATATCGCTTGTAATATGCATTTAATGTTTGAGTGTCTAAGAGCAATAAAATGAGTTGTTTTGTGCATGGTCACCAATCCTCGTAGTCAAGAATCCTCAAGTGTAAATTATGTCTTATTTGAATTACAATTGTTCTAAACCAATGCCAATAGTGAGACAAAAGTATGAGTCAAGTTTAAAGAGGATAAGATTTGACGAGATTTTGGGTTAGTAATAAAGTCTCACATATATGCTTCCATGTTGAACAAATTGGCAAGTTATTGCTGATCAGATATCATATCGTATATGATAAATGTTAAAAAAAAAACAAGGAGAAAATGTGAATGGTCTTTGTTGTTGCAAATGATTATTTATTGGGGGATAGATTTGGGGCACAAAATGAAAATTAATATAACATAATGATGAATGATGGACACCTTATTTACCATCACATTTGCATACCTAAACATCTTTCTCACAACGACATTGTCAAGTTCACAATTTTTTTGTCAAGCCCCCTACCACACACATTAATAGTGGATGGCTTGCTCAGACCACCAACATCCAAAACCACTTTGTTGAAACAATGAGTGACCATAATGGCATGCATGTTGATCTATGTGATCAGATTTATCTTGAATAGTGAGTGGACATTAAGAAATTTTACTAACTTGATGCATAATAAAAAGTAAAATCTACAACTATATTTTTTGCAAGGCCTTGCATTGCCTACTATTGATTTAAATATTGTAGCAAAATCCGTACCATAAAAATACTTATTGAGATACAAATTTCTAAAACTCAATCTATACTCATAACACCTATATTGTTTTCTTCATTAAATTCCTTATTGCGTATATTATTAAATTTGTTGATAAAATATTGTGTATATTATTAAATTTTGAGACCTGTAAAGAGTTTCAAGATTGTATCTATTATTAAGATTATGTGTATTTATCTTAAACTTGAATTTCAAAACAAAATTATAGACGTTAGAGTGTGATTTAACATTAATGAAAAAGGTTTTAAGCACGAGTAAATATATATGTATTATTTAAGCTCGAGTTTTATTTAAAGCCTGGTCGAGAGTAATTCAGAGAGAAGGTTTTATTGAGGAACTATATCCGGCTTCCTCGTCGTAGAATTTGGACCACAGCATCACTCCTGCGTATTTGGAGGACTTCTTGATCTGAGGCAGCACCTTAGATTTGAGCGTGGCGGCGGGAATGAAACCGCTTCCTGCACCAGTGGTCGAAGCCGCAAGCCCCAAGAAAAAATGAGTGGTTTTGGGTATGGAAGTCCTCCATTGGTTCCACGAGTTGATAAGATTGGAAGTGTTGCCACCAAAGTATTCACAGGGTGGGTTGTTGAAGAACTGTGTCCACACGTAGTCGAACAGGCCTGTCTGCAGGGCCTTACCCAGAGAAGCGTCGGGATAGGGGCATTGCGGAGCGGCGCTGAGGAACACTTTTTTCCCACCGCGGGAGTTGAGGGCGGAGAGTGCCCTGGCGAGATCGTCCCAGTGCTCGGTGGTCGTTTTCGATGACAAAGTCGATGCCGTCTAGAACTGCATCCCCCATTGGTCTCGACGCGGACTGACCGCCGAGAAAATTGTTCCACAGATAATTTGTAACGTTCTGGGCATCTTGAGCGGAGGCGATGGAATAGCTGCCGGAGCCTCCACCCAGGGAGAGAAAAACAAGTATACCTTTCTGCTGGCACAACTTAATGTCGGCGCTGAGGTTCTTGCATCCTCCCGAGAAGGGGTCGCAGTGGCCTGCCAGATTCAACTGCGGCGTTTGCCCGTTCCCAAAGATTGGAAGGAAGGCAATTAATACGTATTTGAAGTTGCCGGTAGCGCAGGTTTGGGCGAGGGAGGCTTCATTGCCGTTCTGGCCCCAGTATATGGCAATGCTTCCCGCTGCTACGGCACTCCACACCAGACAGGTCGTGATAAAAATGGCAATAAACGCACTGTTATTCATCGCCATTCTTGGTGTGGGAAGCAGCGGCCACAACGCCACATTATATAAGAACTTAAGGTGGATAGAAAATGGGGGAATTTAATCTTCCATCCCTACCTTGACTCCTCGGAGAATTCATTATAGAAAACAATGTTTGTGTAGGACAAAAATATATTTAGGAAGACACGCAGATTCCTAGCTGCCTCTCTCGACCTTGCCGAACAGATTCTTTCCACTGACCAAAAACACTAAAACATGTCAACATTAACACACATTTCAAAGCTTTAAATCTTGAAAAAACCGACGCAAACAAGTCCACGTTGATACCTTTTGTTGATGATCCTCGCCTCCTAGGCCACTGGATGCCACGTCAAATCGCCAAATTTCCATTTGTAAAATGCTCTTCAGTTTTCCCTATATACTGGATTGGAGTAGTCATTACACCGTTAAAATGCTCTTCACTACTCACTGCTCATTGCTCTTCTACTCCTCTGAAAATTTGTTTCCTCCAGCTGCTAACAATTGCCTCCCCAACTAAGTGTGGCCTCATGGAATGCAGCCATTGCTTGCTATATATGGTTGGGGTACGTTAAAAAAGAAAAGGATTTAGAAACTTTCAGGTTGATGCAATCGTGCGAACTTAGAAAAGGCTATGGAATGGTATTTTTTAAATGCGATATTGTGAAAAATCTATTACAGTTACTGATTATTAACCTCCTATCTTGTAAGATTATTTGATCAACAAATATTGGAAAATAACACAACTGTAACTTCACAAATACAATCACATAAAAAATACCCAACAAGGTGAACACAATATTTTCGGACAATTGTCCCTGAAAAAACCCCGTAGGGAAAACCAGTACTACAGATGAGAAATATATTAAACTTTAGCAAATCAAGAGATAAAAATACTGCTTGCCTCTTACTGGCAGAGCTCCGACAATCTCCTAATCCTCCTGCTGATATTCCTCCACTGCTATCTCCAACGCTATCACTGCGCCCTTTCTAACACCGAAAGACTACTTGCTAACACTGCAAGTTTCTCTAAAAACTTCCTTGTTACAAATGACCCAATGACCCCCTTATATACTACTCTCGTTGAAAATCAACGACCGAGATTAATACAAATGAACGACCGAGATTAAGACAACTCAATAACCATTAACAACCTTGGTTATGAGGTGTCACCTAAAAGGAGTCAATATTAAATAACAATTGTTTTTTATCCTAACAATATTTGTTTGACAAAAACAACTATTTTTTTTAATTCTAGGCTAGAATGAATATCTGGCCAAACTACCCATAACTAATGTTGCTAATTCGGGTGAGAACAAATAGTTGTCCAAGCTACTAAGATTAACACTCCCTCTTAGCGAGGAAGTTGTTCTGCATGACACCCAACATCTCTCTGAAGAAGATGAATTTTTCCTTCCCCAATGCCTTTGTCAGAATGTCTGCTACCTGCTGATCTGTAGGTACAAACTGTAGCTTAACAACCCCGCGCTGTACACAATATCTGATGAAGTGATACTTGATGTCTATATGTTTTGACCTATCATGAAACACCGGATTCTCAGTCAACTTGATGCAACTCTGATTGTCGTAATATATCACCGTAGTCTCAACCTTCTTACCAAACAAAGCTACTAGCAACTTCCGAAGCCATATAGCTTCACATGTTGCCATGCTAGCTGCTATGTACTCTGACTCTGTTGAACTCAGAGCCACAGACTTCTGCTTCCTGCTGAACCAAGATACAGCTCCTGATCCTAGACTGAAACAACACCCTGAAGTGCTCCTCTTGTCCGTTGTACTACCTGCCCAATCTGCGTCAGTATAGCCCATCACCCTAATTCCTTCACCTCGAGCATATCTAATTCCATACTCGATTGTACCTTGCAAATAACGCAGCACATGGTTTGCCGCAGTCCAATGCATTCTCTTTGGCTCAACCATGAACTGACTAAGAGAGTTAACTAAAAAAGCTATATCTGGCCTGGTATTGACCAAATACATGAGAGAACCAATCAACTGCCTATATAAGGTGGGGTCTACATCCTTCTCCCTGGATGTGTCTACCTTCCTCCAATTCATGATCATGGGTGTAGACATGGCTTTGCAATCTTCCATCCTGAACCTTTTCAAGATTTCCACGCAATATTTCCCTTGCCCAAGGAAAATCTCTCCATCTTTCTGCCATACCTCCATGCCTAGAAAGATGTGCATAAGTCTTTAATCCTTCATCTCGAACTCCGCTGCAAGATCCCTCTTGCATTCTTCTATGAGCCCCAGTGAACCTGTAAGAAACAAGTCATCTACATATAGGACAAAAATGAGAATCTCACCTCCAACTACCAAGTAGTAGAGATTAGCATCTGCCTCACTCTTAACAAAGCCCATTTCCTACAAGTAACTATCAATGCGCTCATACCACGCTCTGGGAGCCTGCTTGAGTTCGTACAATGCACTCTCTTCAATCTACACACGTGGGTCTCTTTGTTGTGTGCTACAAAGCCTTATGGTTCTTCTATGTATACCTCCTCTTTCAACTCACCATTAAGAAACGTTGTCTTGAAATCCATTTGATGGATCTGCCATCCCATCTGTCCTGAAATTGAGATTACAACTCATATAGAAGTATACCTGGCAACTGGAGCAAATGTCTCCTCGTAGTCTATTCCCTCTTTCTGAGAGAACCCCTTTGCCATGAACCTTGCCTTATATTTCTCGATGCTACCATCTACACCGTGCTTGATCTTATAGATCCAGTGTGATCCAACCACTTCCTTATTTGTTGGTCTAGGCACTACCTCCCACACATCATTCTGCATAATTGAAGTATACTCCTCAACCATTGCTTCTTGCCACTCTTGATGTTGTGTAGCCTCCTGATAGCTAGAAGGTTCACTATCTACCAACATACTAACTAATGCGACATAGTTATCATACCTGGCTGGTGGTTTCCGTTGTCTATTACTCCCCCTAAGAGTACCCACTAACTCCTTAGTATTCTTATGTGTCTGTTGAACCTCACGGTTCTTGCTACCAACTGTAGAGGATGAAATATCAACCTCCATGTCTTCTTGATGCATCTCTTCTTGCACCTGTTGCTCCATACTTTGAAAACTCTCTCCTCCTGTGTCTATGCTTGTACTAGTAACTGTGCTCGAGCTTTGCTTCCCTTGACTCGATTGAGTGATCCTTGGAGCTTCTGTTGGCTGCTCACTCTGATCATCTACTGGAAAATCTCTAGACCTTCTAAATGCCTTGTCCTCCATGAACTTGACATCACGTCGAACAATAATCCTCCTGGTCCTCGGAATGAATATCCGATATGCCTTTGAGGTTTCACTGTACCCCACAAAGTACCCTCTCTCTGCAGTATGATCTAACTTGGTACGTGTATCCTTAGGAATGTGACAATATGCCAAACTCCCAAAGATCCTAAAGTGACTGACATCTAGATTTTTCTCAGTGAATGCTTCCTCTGGTGTCATCTTCCCTAGTACCTTATGTGGAACTCTATTTTGTATGTATACTGTTGTACTGCATGCCTCTGCCCACAGATAACGGGGTATAACCTGGTCATGTAACATAGCCCTTGATGCCTCCGTTATAGACTGATTCTTCCTCTCAGCAACTCTATTCTGTTGCGGATTGTAAGGAACAGTCCACTCTCTCTTGATTCCTTCTCTAGTACAAAACTCTTGGAACTCATTGCTTTTGTACTCGCCTCCATTGTCTGACCGAAGAACTTTTATCTTCCTTCCTGTCGAATTCTCCACAAGAGCTTTGAACTCTTGGAAGCGACTGAAAACCTCATCCTTGGTCTTCAAGAAGTATATCCATGTCTTCCTGGAGAAATCATCAATAAAAGTAACAAAGTACTCATACCCTCTGAGAGACTTCGTCGACATTGGTCCACATACATCTGAATGTACTAGATCAAGAACACCCTTGGATCTAGTGTCACTCCTTGCTAAAGATGCTTTAGCAAACTTCCCCAACACGCATCCCTTACATACATCATCGTGCTCTGTGCTCACCTTAGGAACACCTGTCACTGTCTCATGAAGTAATTTAAGGCTCCATGATGGAATATGGCCCATACTTCTATGCCATAGCTCTCCCTGATCTCTAAGATTACTGTTGCTCATGAGTGCCTTAGGAATATCAAACTGCAGCCTATAAAGCCGACCGCTTCTAACTCCAATAGCTATGGGTGATTTCCAATCCTTGTGCTTGATCAACACATGTGCCCCTCTAAAGAGTACATTGTACCCTTTGTCCTGAAGGACAGATACAGAAATCAAATTCATCCCTAAGCCTGGAACATGCAACACATCATGAAGGGGAATCATCTTACCACTCTCCCTCTGAAACTGAACAGTCCCTTTCCCAACTGAGTTGAGTTTGGACATGCTCCCCATAGAGATATGGATTCCGGTGCTCTCTTTCTTATAACTAGAGAAGTATTCTATAACTCCTGTCATATGATATGACACCCCACTATCTATGTACCAAACACTCTGTGAGGTTGAGCTAACCATACATGCTATGAGTGCAAACTCATCTTCAATTCTACTAGAGAGCTCATCTGCACTTGCTGAAGCTGCAACTTGCTTCTTGCCTTTCTTTTCATTCTTCTTCCTTTCTGGGCAATCGCTAACATAGTGGCCAAAATCGTGACAGCCATAGCACTTGATCTTCGAAGAATCTTTCTTCTTCTTTTCACCTTGTGAATTTGATCCTTTACTAGACCCCTTCTTTGCTTTCCCTTTACCCGCTAGGGAAAAATTTTCCTGTTCCACCTCACTTTTCTGACTCTTATTGTTGGCTCCATTGACAAGACTTAGTCTAAGCTCCTCCTGAGTGAAATCACTCCATATTCGATCCCAACTCGGTAAGGTGTCTCGTCCATTGATGACTTGAACAAAGACATCCCACTGCTTAGTAAACCCATTTAGGGCTATTCTCACTAGCTCGTCATCATTTGGTTTTTCTCTAACAATTGCCAATTCATCCTTGACAAGTCTAAGTCTGGTGAGGTAAATTGTGATGTCTTCTCCCTTATTCATCCGGGTATTCCTCAACTTTTCTCTGAGAATCCGCTTCCGGTTAGTGATAGCATTCTGGTGCAGATTCATAATGGCATCCCACATCGTCTTCGCTATATCTAATTCTGCAATATGCGGAACAATATGATCCTTGACACCGTCAAGAATCAACCTCCTCGCCTTGGCATCTTCCTTCTTATATGCTAAGAGTTGTGTTGCATCTGTAGGTACAGGTACAATAGTCGTCACATATTCCTTCATACCATTCTCTTCCAGCAAAAGAGAAATTTTGGCTTTCCAGACACCAAAATTCGAGGCTCCATCCAATTTGTCCAGATCTCTTAAACCTACTGAGGCCATCATAAAAGAAAATAATCATAATATTTTTGAATAGGTTAAACTGGGTTTTATAAACCCTCACTTTCTTTCACCTAGGGTAAATCTCTTCTACCCGAACTTAGCTCTGATACCATGTGAAAAATCTATTACATTTACTGATTATTAACCTCCTATCTTGTATGATTATTTGATCAACAAATATTAGAAAATAACACAACCGTAACTTCACAAATACAAACACATAAAAAATACCCAACAAGGTGAACACAATATTTTCAGACAATTGTCCCTGAAAAAAACCCCATAGGGAAAACCAGTACTACAGATGAGAAATATATTAAACTTCAGCAAATAAAGAGATACAAATACTGCTTGCCTCTTACTGGCAGAGCTTCGAACAATCTCCTAATCCTCCTGCTGATATTCCTCGCACTTCTATCTCCAACGCTATCACTGCTCCCTTTCTAACACTGGAAGACTACTTGCTAACACTGCAAGTTTCTCTAAAAACTTCCTTGTTACAAATGACCCAATGACCCCCTTATATACTACTCTCGTTGAAAATCAACGGCCGAGATTAATACAAATGAATGGCTGAGATTAAGACAACTCAATAACCATTAACAACCTTGGTTATGAGGTGTCACCTAAAAGGAGTCAATATTAAATAACAATTGTTTTTATCCTAACAATATTTGTTTGAAAAAAACAACTATTTTTCTAAATTCTAGGCTAGAACGAATAGCTGTCCAAACTACCCATAACTAATGTTGCTATATTCAGGTGAGGACAAACAATTGTCCAAGCTACAAACTACTAAGATTAACACTCCCTCATAGCGAGGAAGTTGTTCTACATGACACCCAACATCTCTCTGAAGAAGATGAATTTTGCCTTCCCCAATGCCTTTGTCAGAATGTCTGCTACCTGCTGATTTGTAGGTACAAACTGTAGCTTAACAACCCCGCGCTTGTACACAATATCTGATGAAGTGATACTTGATGTCTATATGTTTTGACCTATCATGAAACACCGGATTCTCAATCAACTTGATGCAACTCTGATTGTCGCAGTGTATCACTGTAGTCTCAACCTTCTTACCAAACAAGGCTACTAGCAACTTCCGAAGACATATAGCTTCATATGTTGCCATGTTAGCTACTATGTACTCTGACTCTATTGAACTCAGAGCCACAGGCTTTCTGCTTCCTACTGAACCAAGATACAACTCCTGATCCCAAACAGAAACCACACCCTGAAGTGCTCCTCTTGTCCGTTGTACTACCTGCCCAATCTGTGTCAGTAAAGCCCATCAACCTTATTCCTTCACCACAAGCATATCTAATTCCATACTCGATTGTACCTCGCAGATAACGCAGCACATGCTTTGCTGCAGTCCAATGCACTCTCTATGGCTCAACCATGAACTGACTAAGAGAGTTAACTACAAAAGCTATATCTGGCCCTGGGTATTTGACGCAAATACATGAAGAGATCCAATCAACTGCATGTATAAGGTGGGGTCTACATCCTTCTCCCCAGCTGTGTCTACCTTCCTCCAATTCATGATCATGGGTGTAGACATGGCTTTGCAATCTTCCATCCTGAACCTTTTCAAGATTTCCATGCAATATTTCCCTTGCCCAAGGAAAATCTCTCCATCTTTCTGCCATACCTCCATGCCTAGAAAGTAGTGCATAAGTCCCAAATCCTTCATCTCGAACTCCGCTGCAAGATCCCTCTTGCATTCTTCTATGAGCCCCAGTGAACCTGTAAGAAACAAGTCATCTACATATAGAACAAGAATGAGAATCTCACCTCCAACTACCAAGTAGTAGAGATTAGCATCTGCCTCACTCTTCACAAAGCCCATTTCCTGCAAGTAACTATCAATGCGCTCATACCACGCTCTGGGAGCCTGCTTGAGTCCGTACAATGCTCTCTTCAATCTACACACGTGGGTCTCTTTGCTGTGTGCTATAAAGCCTTCTGGTTGTTCTATGTATACCTCCTCTTTCAACTCACCATTAAGAAACGCTGTCTTGACATCCATTTGATGGATCTGCCATCCCATCTGTGCTAAAATTGAGATTACAGCTCGTATAGAAGTATACCTGGCAACTGGAGCAAATGTCTCCTCGTAGTCTATTCCCTCTTTCTGAGAGAACCCCTTTGCCACGAACCTTGCCTTATATTTCTCGATGCTACCATCTGCACCGTGCTTGATCTTATAGATCTAGCGTGATCCAACCACTGCCCTATCTGTTGGTCTAGGCACTACCTCCCACACATCATTCTGCATAATTGAAGTATACTCCTCAACCATTGCTTCTTGCCACACTTGATGTTGTGCAGCCTCCTGATAGCTAGAAGGTTCACTATCTACCAACATACTAACTAATGCAACATAGTCATCATACCTGGCTGGTGGTTTCCGTTGTCTATCACTCCTCCTAGAGTACCCACTAACTCCTGAGTATTCTTCTGTGTCTGTTGAACCTCACGGTTCTTGCTGCCAACTGTAGAGGATGAAATATCAACCTCCATGTCTTCTTGATGCATCTCTTCTTGCACCTGTTGCTCCATACTTTGAAAACTCTCTCCTCCTGAGTCTATGCTTGTACTAGTAACTGTACTCGAGCTTTGCTTCCCTTGACTCGATTGAGTGATCCTTGGAGCTTCTGTTGGCTTCTCACTCTGATCATCTACTGGAAAATCTCTAGACCTTCTAAATGCCTTGTCCTCCATGAACTTGACATCACGTCGAACAATAATCCTCCTGGTCCCCGGAATGAATATCCGATATGCCTTAGAGGTTTCACTGTACCCCACAAAGTACCCTCTCTCTGCAGTCTGATCTAACTTGGTACGTGTATCCTTAGGAATGTGACAATATGCCAAACTCCCAAAGATCCTAAAGTGACTGACATCTGGCTTCTTCCCAGTGAATGCTTCCTCTGGTGTCATCTTCCCTAGTACCTTATGTGGAACTCTATTCTGTATGTATACTGCTGTATTGCATGCCTCTGCCCACAGATAATGGGGTAAATCCTGGTCATGCAACATAGCCCTTGATGCCTCCGTTATAGACCGATTCTTCCTCTCAGCAACTCCATTCTGTTGCGGATTGTAAGGAACAGTCCACTCTCTCTTGATTCCTTCTCTGGTATAGAACTCCTGGAACTCATTGCTTTTGTACTCACCTCCATTGTCTGACCGAAGAACTTTTATCTTCCTTCCTGTCGAATTCTCCACAAGAGCTTTGAACTCTTGGAAGCGACTGAAAACCTCATCCTTGGTCTTCAAGAAGTATATCCATGTCTTCCTGGAGAAATCATCAATAAAAGTAACAAAGTACTCATACCCTCTGAGAGACTTCGTCGACATTGGTCCACATACATCTGAATGTACTAGATCAAGAATGCCCTTGGATCTAGTGTCACTCCTTGGAAAAGATGCTTTAGCAAACTTCCCCAACACGCATCCCTTACATACATCATCGTGCTCTGTGCTCACCTTAGGAACACCTGTCACTATCTCATGAAGTAATTTAAGGGCTCCATGATGGATATGGCCCATCCTTCTATGCCATAGCTCTCCCTGATCTCTAAGATTACTTGTTGCTCATGAGTGCCTTAGGAATATCAAACTGCAGCCTATAAAGCCGACCGCTCCTAACTCCAATAGCTATGGGTGATTTCCAATCCTTGTGCTTGATCAACACATGTGCCCCTCTAAAGAGTACATTGTACCCTTTGTCCTGAAGGACAGATACAGAAATCAAATTCATCCCTAAGCCTGGAACATGCAACACATCATGAAGGGGAATCATCTTACCACTCTCCCTCTGAAACTGAACAGTCCCTTTCCCAACTGAGTTGAGTTTGGACATGTTCCCCATAGAGATCTGGATTCTGGTGCTCTCTTCCTTATAACTAGAGAAGTATTCTCTAACTCCTGTCATATGATATGACGCCCCACTATCTATGTACCAAACACTCTGTGAGGTTGAGCTAACCATACATGCTATGAGTGCAAACTCATCTTCCATTCTACTAGAGAGCTCATCTGCACTTGCTGAAGCTGCAACTTGCTTCTTGCCTTTCTTTTCATTCTTCTTCCTTTCTGGGCAATCGCTGACATAGTGGCCAAACTCGTGACAGCCATAGCACTTGATCTTCGAAGAATCTTTCTTCTTATTTTCACCTTGTGAATTTGATCCTTTACTAGACCCCTTCTTTGCTTTCCCTTTACCCGCTAGGGCAACATTTTCCTGTTCCACCTCACTTTTCTGACTCTTATTGTTGGCTCCATTGACAAGACTTAGTCTAAGCTCCTCCTGAGTGAAATCACTCCATAGTCGATCCCAACTCGGTAAGGTGTCTCGTCCATTGATGACTTGAACAAAGACATCCCACTGCTTAGTAAACCCATTTAGGGCTATTCTCACTAGCTCGTCATCACTTGGTTTGTCTCCAACAGCTGCCAATTCATCCTTGACAAGTCTAAGTCTGGTGAGGTAACTTGTGACGTCTTCTCCCTTATTCATCCGGGTATTCCTCAACTTTTCTCTGAGAATCAGCTTCCGGTTAGTGGTAGCATTCTGGTACAGATTCATAATGGCATCCCACATCGTCTTCGCTGTATCTAACTCTGCAATATGTGGAACAATATGATCCTTGACACCGTCAAGAATCAGCCTCCTCACCTTGGCATCTTCCTTCTTATATGCTAAGAGTTTTGTTGCATCTGTAGGTACAGGTACAACAGTGGTCACATATTCCTTGATACCATTCTCTTCCAGCAATAGAGAAATTCTGGCTTTCCAGACACCAAAATTCGAGGCTCCATCCAATCTGTCCTGATCTCTTAAACCTGCTGAGGCCATCTTAAAAGAAAATAATAATAATAATTTTGAAGAGGTTAAACTGGGTTTTATAAACCCTCACTTTCTTTCACCTAGGGTAAATCTCTTCTACCCGAACTTAGCTCTGATACCATGTGAAAAATCTATTACAGTTACTGATTATTAACCTCCTATCTTGTAAGATTATTTGATCAACAAATATTGGAAAATAACACAACTGTAACTTCACAAATACAAACACATAAAAAATACCCAACAAGGTGAACACAATATTTTCAGACAATTGTCCCTGGAAAAACCCCGTAGGGAAAACCAGTACTACAGATGAGAAATATATTAAACTTCAGCAAATCAAGAGATACAAATACTACTTGCCTCTTACTGGCAGAGCTTCGACAATCTCCTAATCCTCCTGCTGATATTCCTCCACTGCTATCTCCAACGCTATCACTGCGCCCTTGCTAACACTGCAAGACTACTTGCTAACACTGCAAGTTTCTCTAAAAACTTCCTTGTTACAAATGACCCCAATGACCCCCTTATATACTACTCTCGTTGAAAATCAACGGCCGAGATTAATACAAATGAACGGCTGAGATTAAGACAACTCAATAACCATAACAACCTTGGTTATGAGGTGTCACCTAAAAGGAGTCAATATTAGATAACAATTGTTCTTATCCTAACAATATTTGTTTGACAAAAACAACTATTTCTCTAAATTCTAGGCTGTCCAAACTACCCATAACAAATGGATGAGGACAAACAGCTGTCCAAGCTACTAACTATTAACAGATTAACAAAACCAAACTAGATACTAAAACTAATATTTTGGATATTTCTAACCAAACATCTTACAGAATGTGTATAATAAGCCTTCTAGAACTTACACCTTGTGAATTGTGGATGCACAAGGATTGTCTTATGGAATTTGACCATGTGTGAGAGTCATGTGGAATGCGGGTACCAACACTTTATACGAGCTAACAAAGGTGTCACTAGAGACATTAGGTGCTTGTGTCACACTGGTAGTGGTGAGATTTATGAGTCTTATCAATTTTTCATATAATTTGGTTATTCACTCTACTTGTAAAGTTAGAAGTATTAACACACTATTAGAGACTCGCAAAACATTGGACATTTTAACCAAACGACTAGTGCTATCAATTAAACCAACAACAAGACCTTGCGGTTTACTACCAACTTATAATGTTGACCTTGTTATGTGTCGCGAGTCACATCAAGCTTCATATTGATCCATATTGTTATTTTTGCTATCTTATTTGCCTCTACAGGAGCCCTATCGCTCCATTTTGTTGTTTTAGGGCTAGCCAAGTTAAAAGTGAAAAGTTGCATTTCTGTTTATCTTGAGCAAGTTCAGACCCTGAGTGAAGGAATGCAATTTCCAAAGCCTTTGCAAAACAACTCTTTGTAGCCAGTAAAGTAGATGTCAAATGTGGTATGTAACCTTTAGTTTGGTAGAGAGTCACATAAAGCATTACTTGAACTCATTGGACTAGTTTGTGCAACAGGGTCGTCACTCCTATAGGAGCCCTATGGTACATTCGTTTGACACTTTTAGGAAACTGCAAAACATAGACCGTTGGATTACGACTTGTCGGCTCGCAATGTGAACCTAGTGCACCATTTATAACTGCGTTTTCTAGTTCTCAGTTCTGTCGAACCTTCAATGAATCATACTGTATAAAGGAGGGCATGTAGGAATCTTCAGTTTGGAGATTTAATCCACTCTTCTAGTTAGTTTAGCAATGAGGTTTTTGTAGCCCTCGAGCTAAAATTGGTAGATTTGACCAACTAGCCTGGATTAGTGACAGATCGGTGGCTCTGGAAAACTAGCCATAATCGTTTTGAAACCCATTCACCAATTCTTGAATTCCTATCAATTCTTGATGAATTATTTGTATATAAGAGGGCAGTTTGTAGGAAATTTACTCGTTGTGCATTTTTTCATCAGAAGAGTAGTTTTTGAACGTGGTTTATCTGAGCCGCTTTAGCCAAATTTTGATACATTTTTGCAACTAGGAAAAATGTAAAATAAGGTCGTACGACCCTATTCAAGACATTAACACATCATGAAAACTTATTGAAACGTCTAAATAACTGTATGAAACTCTCTCTCTTTGCTCTCTTGGCTTGTGTAGTATGAAATGTGAAATTTGGAAGAATAGTATTTCTCTTTGTCCTTCTTTCTTCCCTATCTATTGTAATCTCTCCACCCTATATGTTATTGGAAAATGAATATATGTATATATGTCCCTAACTCCTCATCTAATATGCGTGTGTATTATCATGTAAATTTGAAAACATGTATAATTATGTTAGTATTTACGTGGATGCCATAAGCCAATGTGTAATTAATCACTAGGTGTCATTCTCATTCATGGTTTATGCATAGATGCAAATAAGATGGGAAACATGATGGTTTTAATTCAATGTGTATTATTGTAATGGAAAAAAAATGTATTGTTATGTTCACATAAAGTGTCACTTCACCATTTGCTTTCAAATAATTGGTGATGTGTCTCTTACCTGTGCAAATCTTTTAATTGTTTTTTATTACCACAGTTTACCCTAAAATTAGCCAAATTCATTGTTTAACTGCTCTTCTTATGTGACTTCATTTATAGATATATTGTGAAACTTACATCATGTATGGTCTAACGAAGTATTTATGGAATTGTGTTTTAAACCCCTTGATAATTCGTCGTCTTCTCTAGATTATTGCATGACTAGTAGGTGAACTTTGATCACTATATGAGTTGATCGTCATAACTTGAGATTTCTTCCATATTGATCATCCCCACTCTGACCAAAACCATCCTAAGGATGACAGTGTTACAACATTATACCAAAGTATGTGGTTCTACTTCTCAGGTTTTGTGAAAACATGTGTGTAGTAGTAAGGAGAATGTGATTTTTCCCTTAAGGTAAAATTTCTCATATCTAGAATAAACCTCTAGACATTAAGTAAATACCGAGGTGTTGAACCGATATGTAAATGGAGCTAGTGAAATCATGATTCATCCCATGGTCTTAACACTTTTTAATGATGTCTATGTACTTCCTCAAAGATATGATGGGTTACCTTGATTACCATGAATGGAACCACACCTTGTAAGATACCTATTTATGAAACTTGCGAGTTTGCATATCCCCTTTCCCCTCACCTTAAAATCACAGGGTGTTATATTGGGGCATTGAATGTTTCTAGTTGTGCATAATTTCTTGGAATTAAGCCATAATTGTTTCCCTCGTTTATCCTTTAAGTATGGTGTAGGCCCCTTTTTGGTGGTAATAGAAATTAGTTCATAATGTGGACCTCTTATGATAATGTAATATGGATTTTACACATTAATACACTTTGACTCTAGTGAGAAAGGTAGAAACTAGAGAATCATAGGGTGTCATAACCCCTTATGAATCACTAGTATCACCTTGTAATACGCATCTAATACTTAAATTTCCCAAGAACCGAATCCAAACTTCGTTAAGTGTGAAATTCCTATGAATGCATCCTCGGGATATTAGTGATTAAGTAAAGGAAACAAGTAGGTATATTTGTTGCAACCATAGTTGACCTAATACCACATGAAGTCATAACAACGAAGATGTGGGAATGTCTCGTGCTAAGGGTTACAAGAACATGTAGTAATATATCTATTAGTGAAATGTTATTAATATTTCACATACACTTGTTATAAAATGATGTCAACAATGAGACCTTAGTGAGATGACTAAGAGTGATTTTTATAACAGTAATAAGAGATTTGAAGTTAGAAATAATGTCATCCTTAGTGAGTCTTTGTAACTCTAGTAAATGGGGAAAATTGTGCATACGTAAGGGATGTAAATAATCGACACCCCTCAATGTCATTTTAAAACAATATTATTAAATGATTAAAATTTGAGAAAACATAAAGAAATATATGAATTCAATTTACCCTTTTAACTCGAGGCAAATACTCTGATTGCATATCATCATAATTGAAAACTAAGTATCTAAGGGAATTAGTTAGAATATGCGGTATGTAATAACATAAATAAAAATAATGTAACTCTAGTAAGAATGCTATTATGAAAGGAGCATGTAATCTTGATTCTAAACCTCCCTTAAACTAATAAAATTCCCTTGTCTGGGCATCACACAAACCTTCACTTGTTATAGCTGAAGATAAAATTGCAAAACCAAATAACATAAACACTTGAGAAAAAAAATCCTTAGAACATAAGGACTAGTAGCCTCTTATGGGAATATATGTATCCTATTTGAAATATGGCAAGCTACATCATGTGAGTTATTGAGATTGCCGTAAGGGAATCAAGAGTAAAATTTAGAGGGTGAATCATTATAAGTTGAAATTGTCATGTAAAATAAAGATAACATACTCTAGTTTAAAGATGAATGAAGGAATACATGATAACTAATTTTCAAATAATGCAAGGTCAATAACGAAATATTAAGGTATGTAAATATGTAAACTGAGGATAGTAATCATGTGTCATGGATGGTGTGTGTATGGGAGTTCTAATCCTTAGGTAGAATTATTCATGTTGCTAGCATTTGTTCATTTGGGGAAAGTGTGGCTTGGATGTGCATCATTTATTTTGTCATGTTATCTATGTGGTATATTGTTTGTATAATCATATCATGTTTTATCTCATTGTGTTAAGCAACCCTTGTGTTGTCATGTATTAAAAAATGTAAAGTAAAAAAAATTATTCTAGTATTTTCTTAACTGTTGTATTTGTGTGTCCAAATTTGTGGGTGTTACATTTGGTATCAAAGCTAAGGTTAATTCTCTCAAACCTTCGGTGATGGATTGGAAGTTGTGATTATTTTGCATGGTGGTGGTGTAGATTGCGAAGAGTAATGTGATATATGTTGTTATGTGAGAATGCATGTAATTGTGATATTATGAATGTACATGTTATGCATGTCACTTAGTGCATATTTGTGTACATGTTAATTTTCTTTTGATGAGAGTATTCGAGTTCTCGTTTTTGTGGATTCAATGAGTTCACACCATATTGTTGTATGTGAAAAGAATAAATGTTGTGGATTAAAAAGTGCTAGAACATGTCTTGTTATTTTGTGATATGTAGGTGTGTTGATGTGTTACATGACAAAATTGGTGTATAGTGAATTGGATTATATCTTAATATTGTCGCAACTGTGTTGGGATGAATCATGTGTGTGTCACCATGTTGCAATCACAATTGAGTATATGTTGTAATGTTATTCACTATGTTCATCATATGTATAATTCATGTAATATGTGAATAGTTCATGTCATTAATTAGGGGCATATGGTGATTGCATTATGACCCTTATTGTATAGTGACTTGCACTTTGGGTGCATTATGTGGAAACCTGATGTATTGTAACTCATGTGAAAGTAATTATTGTGTTATACCCTCTATATATACCATGCCTAAGATGCTATGGTTAATGTGTGTGAATTACCATTGTGTTAGTGATGTAGTTATGTGCTATGTTTGTGAACCCTACACTGACCAACCCTACGAAAAATCAGAAAAAGGTGTATCTTTGGAGTGAGGAAATGTCTACCATTCGACTAGACACTTGAGCTGAGTACAAGATAGGAAGTGTGAGTCCTTACATAAGCTGAAAACCAAATTTTGTTCATTTGGTATGTATGGAACTTGTTCAACCAATGTCATGCATGTAGACACCTTAGGCTCATTAGATGGCGAATTGTACTCCTTGTCTCTCTACCTATATGATTATTGTATGGGTTCAACCTTAAGCTTTAGTTTATGACTATGTTAAGCCTTGTGGGAAGCGGTGGAGGGATGATTCAGACAGAGATGATGGTAGTTGTATTATTTAAATATGTTATTTTATGAGCTGGAGGGTCAATTTCTAATGCCAACAACTTGTTGAGTACCTCATTGGTGGCCGTATAAGACCATATAGTTATAGTAATGTGTTATTTCTGCTATACATATTTATTCATAAATAGAACAATTTATTTTTTTTCTTGCTAGAACTAGTAGTTTTATTTTATTGATGTGTTCCTATATTTTGGGAATTTTATTTGGTTGTAGTAATAACATGTATATTTTTGCACTAACCATGGCTATTTGGAAATTTTCCCTACTTAGATTTTTTTTAATGTTTAAAGGTTTTATAGCCTAAACCAAGGCTTGGGTTTTTTTCCAATTGGCATTTGAGACAAATTGTTATGTTGATTCTAATGTTGTAATGTTTGGAATAGGGTCATGGGATGGCACCATAGAGTGGTTGAACTAATGGAACCGCTTCGTTGTATGGGGGTATGCCCCAAGGAGTTACAGATAACTAGCAAGTTGTTGAACCAAAAGTTATTATGTCACTTGGGTTAGGGGTGTCTGGACTCTATGTGCCTAGGGCCATAAGGTGACAAGCCCTTTTCAGGGAGACATAAGAGACTTAAGGGAGGCATATGATAATGGAGGGAGACATAAGAGACTTGAGGGAGCCATAAGAGACTAGATGGAGACATAAGAGACTTGAGGGAGACATAAGAGACTTGTGTGTGTGTGTGTGTGATTAGTGTACTTGGATTTTTATTTTTTATATTTGTGATGCTTTCAGAGGCATATGTAGTTGTTGGTGATGCTTTGGGAGGTATATAGAGTTGTTTTGTTATGTTTTGGGAGGTGTATGGTGTTGGTGTTATGATTTATGTGTACTCCTTTCAGTCTAGTTATGTTTTATTATGTTTATGATTGATGTTCCTCATTGAGGGTATGATTTGACGCCTTTTTTGACACTATGTAACTACAGTTATTTTCCTAAGTTCTATGAAACCTTTATATGTGTACCTATTGGGAATTCCATGTTCTAGTAGTCTGCTTATGTTATGGGTACTATTGTGTCAGGTGCATGTGTGATAAGCACTATGTTGTGAGGGAAATGTATGTTCTTTCCATGGTTCTATTGAGATCTTGTGATGTGATACAGTCGTAGAAGTATGCAAAGATATTTCTTATGGACCCTTAATGTTGTGTTTGGTTCTTATGTCACATCATGATGTCAGTATAAGAAGGGCACCCACAAAAAATTCATAAACTAAAATCCAAAGAATTTAACTACTAAGATTTTCAAATTAAAAAAATATTTTAAACGAAAAGACTAATTAAGTAATAAAGTAAATGAGAAATGCCAATCTTCACATAACATTCAAATTTATGATGTTACCAAATTTAGTTTTCTTCCTTCTAATCATGTTGTATCGAGAATTTGTTTTGTTAAACGACATGTGTCATTATTGAATTCTTTCCTACCTATCCTTCATTCTTTTGTATTGTGTCGCATCAAGGAAGATGCTCGTATAAGGGGAGAGAAATGTAGTGCTCAATTTTTTTTTGAAATAAAATTAAAAAAATTAAAAAAATGGGGGATAGCGCTGGAGAAGGAAATTTTAGGAGTTGTTGAAATGGGAGAGGAGATTAATGAAGGGCGGCGTAGTGTGGCAGGAGGTGTGGGCAGGTTCATAATTTTTAGACCTATCATATGCCTTGCACAACAATAAATGTTTTTTTTATTTCAGATCCAAAGACAATAAACACATTAAAATCCAAGTCAAAGTTGTAAGTTTAGCAGTAGATGGGATAGTTGCAGTACTGATACAATGGATAGGGGACTGTGCTAAATGGTGATCTCCCTATTAGCCATCTAAATCAACTCTATTATGGGTTGAAACAAACCTGTGCCTGGATGAAAATGAGTATGCATATTTCTGTAGGCACCAACTATCTATTTTCTACCACTTTATTTTCACCACGTTGTACCTATGTATATCTTCTTCATGAGGAAAAGATGAGATTTTGTAGGCCATGGATTCAATGGGGTGGGTGTGAAACCATGATGAAATTTTTATTTATAACAAGTGTTTGACTATATGTTGGCACCCACTTGGCCATATGATAAGAAGAAAATGGTAAGAAAAATAAAACAAAATTCACCACCTGTCTTTATTCTTGTTTTCTTGTTTATGGCTGGAAGTTTCTAAATCCTATGTTGCAATAAAACCCATACTGTAGATGATATCGACATACCCATGTTCAGATATCCTTATGTGGATGTTGATATAAGCATGGTAGATTAGATCTATATAGAAATGTCGAGACTATCTAGATTACTTCAAATGGGATTTTATTTGTAGGTTCATGGACACCCATCAAAGCATAAAATATAGAGGAATTTTGTCAAAGGTTTGTAGTTACAAAATGCTCTGGTAGACATGTTTACAAAATGTGAAACCTTTCATAGATGTAGGAAGTAGATAGATGAAAAGAATGTGGAGTAAATAACTCTCAGCACATTTTTTTTATTATGAAGAAGCACATACATTATATAGGAGAAGCAATAAAAAATATTACCCTAAACTGAAGGAAGAAGATATGGATGAAGGTGAGAAAATAATAGAATATAACAAGGAAGAGAGAATAAAGGGATAATAGAAAACAAACACAGCTAAAATATAAACTATGCTATGCATGCTAACATTCACCCCCCCCCCCCCCCCTTATTACATTATTCTTGTAACTGTGACCCCTGAAAAGTTCAAATTTCACTTTTCCAAGAGATTTTGTGAGAATTTCGGCTACCTATGTTTTCGTAGGACAGTGCTAGAGCTGAATGTGATGGTTCAAGATGTGATCTCGAATGAAATGAAAGTCAATTTAAATATGCTTTGTTCATTCATGAAATACTAGATTCTTCACGAGCTTCAACACACTCTGATTGTCGCGATAGAGAATAGGTGACTATTTTTTAGGAATTCACAGGACATCCAAAATTCCACGTAACCATATAAATTTGCACACAGCTCCTCATGCAGCACGATATTTTGCATCTGTGGATGAGATAGAAACAAAATTATACTTCTTGCTTATCCACGAGATAGGTCCAGATCCAAGATGAAATATGTATCCTGTAGTTGACTTCATGTCATCAACGGATCCGACGTGGTTCGAGTTGACGTACCCCTGTAAGAATAATTGATAATTTTTCTTATATTCCAAACCATAATCAGTTTTTCCTTAGATATATCTTAAAACATGCTTTTCTACATTCCAGTGACATTTCTTCGGCTCTTGCATGAACCTAGAAATATAGCTGACAACATAACAAAGATCTGGTCTGGCATATGTCAAATAGATGAGCCCTCCAACAAATTGCTTGTAGAGAGTAACATCTAATTTAGGTGAGTCCTAGAATCTTGAAAGTTGTAAGCCTTTTTCCATTGGATTAGATATAGGTTTACAGTCAGACATTCTATACTTTTTCAGGAGTGTCTTGGCATACTTTGTCTAGGAGAAAAAAATGTGATGCTGCTTTTTCCATATCTCCAAGCCAAGACAGTAATGTAGTAGCCCCAAATCTATCATGTTGAAGGTTCTTTTGAGATCATTATTTACAATATCAACCTGATCTTCTGAATTCCCAGTGATCACAAGATCATCTACATATACAACAAGAATGAAAATTTATTTTCCTACCTTCTTTATATACAAATTTGAATCTAAGGGGCTACGAGTGAACCCATGCTACAAAAGGTGATCATTGATCTCGATATACCATGCCCTTGGAGCTTATTTCAGTCCATACGCTAATTTGATGAGACGACATACCTTTTTTAGGATTCTTTTCATCAAAAAATCCTGTAGGTTTGGTCATGTATACTTCTTCTTTCAGATCACCATTTAGGAAAGCACTCTAGACATCCATCTACTGAAGTCTCCAACCTTTCTTTGTTGCAAGTGCATAAACTATTCTGATTGTATTCATCTTCACAGTGGGTGCAAAGGTTTCTTCATATTCCATGCCCTCTTTCTGAGCATACCCTTTCGCTACAAGACATGCTATATGTTTGTTGATGGATCCATCTGCTTTATATTTAGTTTTGAAAATCCATTTGTAGCCTATGGGTTTCTTACCTGTAGGAAGATCGACAAGTTCCCATGTCTGATTTTTCTTGAGTGAGTCAATTTCTGTATCCATGGATGCCTTCCACTGAGGTTGACTAAGTGTTTCACGAACATTATCAAGCTCAGAGCTATCAATCAGTGAACTCACTGAGTGAAAAGTTTACCTCATTTCTTGTTTGACTCCTTGTTTTGAATCTAGATGTTGTATCTGGGAGTTGTTGCAAATGTGAGTCCTTGATAGTGATTTGTACCCACTTTAGACAATAATTTGGCTTTCTTTTGAGAAGAACTATGTCATTTCCATGTGGATTTATGTGGAGTCACATTCTCTAGTTCTCCAAGGTCAAAAAATAGCTCTCTTAGAAACATTTATTTTCTCTGAGTAGTCTCCTTTGGCTCATCATCTGATTTGGAGACTAGTCAGTGAGAGGTGGTTGGAAGTGGATCCTTCTGTTTGATACTATTGATTCAAAAGATGACTTGTCACAAACCACATTATGACTCTCGTATATTTTCTCTATCTCAGGATCCATGAGATGGTACACCTTCGAGGTAGTGCTATAGCCAAGTAGGATGCATGGGAGTGACTTTGGCTCAATCTTCTTTCTCTTTTGAGATGGGACATGCATGTATGATGTGCAACCAAATACTCGTAAATGAGAAATTGATGGCTTTCTACCACTCCATACCTCTTCTAGAATTTTATTTTGTAGAATCTTTGTCGGTGCCCTGTTAAGAAGATATACAGCTTTCTGTACTACTTCAGCCCAATAGCATTCTTCTAGCTTTGCAGCTATTAGCATGCAATGAGCCATCTCCATCATCGTGCGATTGCGATGCTCAACAATGACATTCTGCTGGGGTGTGTAGGGAGTAGTCGGGTGATGTTTAATGCCCTTTTGGTTCAAAAAGGCCAAGAACATATTTAGTGTAAATTCTCCCCTCAATCTGAGCAAAGTAGAAGAAGTGGTTGTCTAGACTCTTTGATAACAAGATGTTAGAAGTTCTAAAAATGTTGAAGAACCTCACTTTTCTTCTTTAGGAAAAATACCCACATCTTACGAGAGTGGTCATCCACGAATAGTTGGAAGTACTTGTATCTTGAAAATGAAGCAAGCAATGGGCCATTCGGATCAATATGAACTACCTCCAGACACTTCTTGGCATGGAACGTGCTCGCTTGAAATGGATCTCTGTGTTGTTTTCCTGCAAGATAGTCAGGGAAAATAGGCAAGGAATTGGACAATTTGGGTAATCCATGGACCATTTCTTTTGAACTCATATGGTGAAGTGAACTAACCAACAAGTGTCCATATCTAAAATGCCATAGGGTAGTCGATTCTAATATAGAAGTAGATAAAGGTACTACAGAAGATGAAATAATATCTAAAGAAAATAACTTATCTTTTACAAATGCTTTAGCAAGAACCATGCCTTGTCAGGAGATTAAGCATGATTTAATACCATTTTGAACAAGAAATTCTACCTTAAGGTGATGATTCAAGAGATGAGTAACTGAAAAGAGGTTGCTAGTGAAGCCAGGAACATATAGTACCTTTGTAAGTGTACATTTTCATGGTCCCAGAGGAGTGGTGACATTTCCAATTCCTTCTGCAACATATTCTTTGTCACCGGCTATCTGAACCAATCTCCAGTTGGTTCTTCGTGTAGTGAATCAAATGGCTTTTTGTCACCTGACATATGTTTTCTTGCACCAAAGTCTATTAACCAGAATTTCTTCGTGGGATGAGAAGTTTGAGAGACGAGTACAAGGTTCTTACCACCATGGGCTCCTTCTAATGTCTCCTCATCAGATTCATCATCTTCTTGGGCAGCAATTTGTCCCTTCTACTTTCTCCAGCAAGAACGTTGTTTGGAATTTTAAAAATCTTCACGTCCGGATGTGCTTGTATGACTTAAAGATCCTTGTTTCATGCTATTGTACTAGCAGCGATCAGTGTCATGAGTGTTGGTTTTGAAAATGTGACACCAACTCTTTGAATTTTGATCTTTCTGTTGTTGTTTTGGTTGCGCTTGATTTAGCTTCTCTAGGGGACCCTTCTGATTATTCTTGCCACGGTAAGGCTTTGAGAATAGTGCTTTATCGTGAGACTCCTCATGGGATTAAGTGATGGCCTCTTCCAACTACAACAAATTCACAAGCTCTTAGAATGTCACTATTTGTTTAGACACATTCAGTGTTGTAACAAACACTCAGAATTGAGAAGGGAGTGCTCTCAAGGTGATCACTACGAGAATTTTATCATCCACCATTTCACAGAGTGCCAATAACTCTGATCTCAACTCAGCCACGCAACGTAAGAACTCCTCCACTTTCTCATCTGATCCCATAGAGAGGGTGTGCAGCTTTTACTGAAGATGAAGAATCTTCATTTGATTTTTGGGTTCATAAATTATTGCTAGCTTGTCTGAGGCCTCCTTTGGTTTGTTCATATTCTGAACATGTGGTTACACATCGTCACTGATATTGAGAATTATTAGCATCAAGGCTTTTGCACTAGCCATCTCATACTTAACTAATTCATTAGGAGTAGTGGGAACCGGCACCGATCTGGTCACGATGCCCCATAATCCTTCAAACTGAAGGATTGTCTTCATTTTTGTTTTCCAGGCCACAAAATTGGGCCCTTTGAGCAACTGAGCATTAGAAAGAAGCAACTTCAGAGCAAACATTGTAATAAAAAAAAATTATTTATTTATTTCAAGATTTATTACAACTTTGACTCACTGATGAGAATTACTGGCTTGTATATGCTCATTATATTTGTGTGCTGTGAGACAGTGACAATTTGTGGGTGTTCTTCTTTATCATCATAGTGGGTATCGTACCTGACTTCTAATTCTTCCTGAATTCACTTTGCTTGACAGTTGACATTGAAAAGGAAATATTCAAGAAGTCCTTCTTGAACTAGCTTGTCGAAGGCTAGATTTCTAGTATTCTGAAGCTCATTCAGCAAAGAAAAGTAGAACCTGAAGCTCTCAGGAGATTCTTCACAGTGTTCTCTGGCTGTGAGTTGATGTTCTAGATTTCAGTACTGGTGACTATGTTATTGACGCTCTCAATCGAGTTATCTATGCTCGACATTCGGTGTAGTTTTTGTAGTGTCTACTTCCTTGTTGTCTTGGTGAAGATGTATTTCATTTGATTAAAGAGATTTTTCTCCTGCACCAGCTAGTCTCCTTGTAGGTTGTTGTTTCCTCCACACAACAGTCAAGTAGAAGTTTCTTTTTCATATAGATGTAGAAGACTTCTTTTTATTCACACAGGTATAAAAGCTTCATACACTAGTATTATACTTCCATGCAACTTTTGTTTTGAATTTTCTACAGCAAATAAAACAAAAATCATAACAATAGAATTGGATTCAATCTTCCACGCATAAGTATGTAGCTTTCTCCCACACTGCTCTAACTCTTTACATAGGTGTTTTCCAAAGGAAATGATTCTTGGGGTCTGCAGAAAAAAAAATCTCGCAAAAATAGATTATCCTTCCACTTTCCACAGCAGCAAGTAGCTTCTGGTCTGTTCCTCCTCCACGCAGGTATGCAAATTAGTCACACAGACAGAATATATTAAGCTTCTTTCATGCAGGAACTGCAAATATACTCTCAACGCAGGTGTTGATTTTCATTGCACCAAGGAATAAACATCCATGCACTGTTCTCCTTCTATACGCTGAGAAACAAGTATAGATCCTCATGCATGTTTTGGTGTATGTAGCTCCATGCACTTGTCTCCTATTGCACGCACTTTTCTCCTCGATATTTTTCTTATATCCTCTCCCAGGTATGCAAGACAAAGAATCTTCCTTCATATTTCCAAGTTAAGAATGTTTGTTGAAGATAAAGCCAAACTCCACACATCAATAGTGAAATGGAAGTGAAGAATCATTTCGACTCAGCAAGCGGATGAATAGTCCAATAAAAAAAAAATCAGACCGCTCCTCAACATAGTACATAAATGTGTAAGCCTTTCTACACACAAAATAGAAGACTTCTTCCACGCACGTAGGTCACCTTTTCCTCCCCTACATTAGAATTTTCTCCTTCAAACGCATAGGCAAAGATCAAGTTTTCTCTATTACCAAAATGTAGGAAGCAGATAGATGAGAAGAATGTGGAGTAAATAATTCTCAACAAATTGTTTTATTATGAAGAAGCATGTACATTATATAGGAGAAGCAATAAAAAATATTACCCTAAAATGAAGGAGGAATATATGGATGAAGGTGAGAGAATAATGGAATACAACAAGGAAGAGATAATAAAGGGATAACAAAAACCAAACACACCTAAAATATAAACTATGCTACGTATGCTAACAATAGAGCAGGTGAACTGTTTAATAAAATGTCTTCAAAACAACATGGTTTTGTTGACAACATTGACTACATGATATACATGAAATGTTTTTTTTTTTTTGGGTAAAAGGACAATGAGAAGGTTTAGGAAAGCAACTCATGAGAGTCTTTGAATTTAACAATACCTAAAAATTTGAGATGAAGTTTAAGTCTAGAGAAGCCATTGAACTCCACAAAATTATATGCATGTTGCGGCTTGTGCATTGTACTAATGAGGGGTGCAGTAAGGTATTTTGTGTAGAATTTGTATGATGGCATTTGTTCTTTGTTCTCCAATATTTACAAAGCCAGAAGCATTTGTTGGAGATCTAATGCATTATGTTATATTTCTGAATAAGATCACAATGTGAAGCACTTTGCTTTTCCATTATAATTTCTATGTTGAAAGGGGATTGGCTGCTAGGAGGGCTTAAAGTTGCTAGTAAAAAAGGCTTTAGAAACATGAAATAAATATAGCCATGGAATGTCTTATTTGTAGGATATGTACAAATGGTGTTCTTAATGAGGTTGTAATTTTTCCCAAGAAAATCCCCAACTAAGCATGGCCTCATGGAATACAACCATTGCTCGATATGTATGGTTGGGGTACATTAAAAAATAAAAGGATTTAGAAACTTTTAGGTTGATGCAATCGTGGGAACTTAGAAAAGGGACATGGAATGGTATTTGTTAAACGAGGATACCACAACCAAACTTGGTCTAATTGATGATCTTTGTGGATAATGCTATAATCATTTTGTGTAGTGAGAATAAAAGCCTTCTAGAAAATGCAATGGTGGAATTGTGGATGCATGCGGATTGTCTGGTGGAATGTTGAAAGTGTGTGGGAGTCTTGTGGAATGTGGGTAAACCCTTATGGAGCACCACTTACACTAGAGATACTGGTATTTCCAGGCATGGTGTCCTTAACTTTATCTCTTATAATTTTTTTAATTTGGTTATTCATTTGCAATAAAGTAAAATTATTAAACTATTTTATACTAAAAAAATTGGACATTTAAACCAGACGAGTAGTGTTATCAATAAAACAACACCTCATTTTTTACTACCAACTTATAATTTTAAACTCAACCGTGTCATGACCATAACATCATACATTGCTAAACCCAGGGCACAAAAATATGGTACTCGTCTCTATTTGTTTTTGTGAGAACTAGATGAGTTAACTAAAACAATTTATGTCTACCTTGCAAAGTTACAAAAATCACAATTCCCAAAGACTTACAAAACAACACTTTGAGCCCCATAAAGGAGATGTCAAATGTCATATGTGTTATTTGTTATGTAGAGAATCAAATAAAGCATTAGCTTGACCTCATTTCAGTGTTCCTCAAGGAGCCTTATTACTCTGTTTTGCAGTTTTAGGAAACTGCCAAAACTAAAAATGTTGGATTTCATTTTGGCTCGCCATTTGAACCCTGACCAACAAAAATCTTGCCCACCTTCACAAACCTTTATTATTTTTATTAGATAATTACTTGGAACCATCTATTTGGAAAACAATTAGCCTTCTAGTTAGTTTGGAAATGGCATTTTGTAGCCTTCCGGTCATAGTTTGACTAGGTAAGACTGAACGAATTATGATCAGTGGCTATGGAATACCCATCTCCATTTGAAACCCATTTGTCAATTCTCAGTCCCGTCGACTTTGATGAATTATCCATATATAGGGTAGCTTGTAGGAAATTTCTTGTTGCACATTCATCCATCAACCATTATTTTTAGACGTGGTTTCCTGAGCCTTCTAGCTAAATTTTGATCGGTTGTAACTAGGCCAATCATAACCGATGGCCTCGGAGAACTGGTCGCCAATCGTAAAACCTTTTCCAGTTCTGAATTCCATAAGTTCTTGTGAATTGTTTTTGTATAGGGGGACATGTAGAAACTTACCCATGGGTTTTTTCTCATCAGAAGGGAATGTTTGAAAGTGGTTTCTTAACCTCTGACCCTAAATTGAACATTTTTACAACTAGCAGGAAAAAATAGAAAGAAGTTGTAGGACCATCGTTCAGTTACCAAACCTTCGTAGAAACCTGTTGACACTTGTAACTAACTTTTTGAAACTCTTTCATGTGACTTGTTATGTGAATTACACTTTTGGAAAAATAGAGGTTCTCTCTCTCTCCTTGGTTATGAAATGAATTGAAATAAATATGTGTCTCTAACCCTCTCCTATCGAATGTAAATTATTATTATTATGTAAATGGAAAAATTGAAAATGTTAATTATGATAGATCTAGGTGGATGCCATGCTAGAGATTTATCGTTGATTTCATGCTAACATGGTTTTATAGGATGGAAGTAAAATGACAAAAAGGTGCGGTGTAGTTCATTGTTATTATTGTAATTTGTATATGTTACTAGAAAATGTATATATGTATAATGTAATTTCCATGTAATAGAAAAGTTTAATATTTGAAATTTGGTAACATGTATGAGATGCTAGTTTTAGGGATGCCTTGGGAAATGTGCATTTAATCATAAGTGTTATTTCGATTCAAATTTACGTATTTTTAAAAGGTTGGATATATATTTTTTAAATGAATTTGAATTTAATATCTTGTAGTGATTTTACAATGTGCAATAGATGATTAAATAATTGGTGTTGTGTTGCTTACCTTGAAAATGTAATAAAGGAATCTAAGCACAATAGTGAACCCTAGCATAAAATTTTTGTATAACTACTCTTCCTTTGTCATTTCTCCTAGCATAGATAACTAAAACCTTAGGAAAAAATAAAATCCTTACACTTGGTAACACTTTCTACAATGAATAAATAAGATCACAAGTATGAGTTTATCATCATAGCTTGTATGTTTAGCATCATCCTCATGAACCCAACAAATATGCACGACATGGTACAACATTATCAAGAGTATGTGGTTCCCTTTTCGGATTGGAAACCATGTGTATAGTAAGGATAATGTAACTTTTCTTAAGGTAGAACTCATGGGAACCAACATTAACCTTAGAGTAAAACCCTCTTGGACCGACACAAATGGAGCTATCAAAATAGTTATCCTATGACTTAAAATCTTGTTAATGATCTCTTTAGTTCCTCATATATATATATATGGGTTGCCTTGGTTACTACTTCTTGGTGCTCAATTTGATCTCACCCCGGGTTTGTTCTAAAACTTTCCCAATCTCCCTAGTTAATCGTATTTTATATCTCCCCAAATGGATACGTACGAGATTTATATTTACCAAGGTGTTATTGTAAATCCTTCTCTATGGTTGTGGATTGCTGTCGAGCCATGAATTATTTGCAAATTTTTTGTCCCTTGAAAAAGATTCAATTCTGGGCGCAGAATGGTGATGTTCCCCTGCATGTTATTATTTGATGAGAGTGTTTTCCCCATCAAATTATATCTCAGCATCTTCAGCTATGTGGTCTATTTTGATTAGATGAGGCACATCGGGTCTATTTTATAGCTTGTAACTTTTTGCTATGTTTGCAAAAAGATCAATTTGGCCCCGCGGCCCCATTGAATTCTGATTGGCTGGTCAAATTTATAAAGGTGAAGAAAATTTTTCTTTTTTTCCCCAAAGGTGTATACGTGTTCATTTTTAATTGGTTGTGGCCTGACAGGTATTTCTAGGGAAATTTTAAACTTTGGTCACATTTGTAAAAAATACTAAATTTGCCCCGTAGGCCCTATAGTCTCTGATTGGCTATTCAGCAAATATGAAGTGGTAGGGAAAAAGTCTTACTTTGAGCCCAATGAAGGACACGTGGAAGTTTTTCATGTTACAAGTGGGGAAGTGGATCGGTGGAGTAGTTTCATGTTTTTTGGCTGAGCATTGAAAAGTCAAAGCAGAGAGGTGGGTCGCTGGAGGTTTTTGAAGATTTTTACATTTTTTTGAAAAGGAGAAAAGGAGAAAAGTATAAAAATGAAGTGTGACTCTGCTAGGGCCCACATAAAATTATAAAAGTGGGAATCGGGTCGCCGGAAAAAAATTGGAAATTTTTCCTTTTTTTAATAAAGGGTAAAATTGCATAAAAGAGCCGTAACTACATCAAAGGCCCAGATTAAGCCACGTGTTGAGCCCATATTTCAAAGGCATAGGGGCAGGGAAAAATGTGAAAATTGCACATTTTCTCCAAAATTCATAAAATGCAAAAGGCATCCCCAAGTCCATTCAAGCTCTAATCTTCCACGTGGATGGTTCTAATTTAAAGTGGTGAAAGGGCATAATCAACGGTTATGGCATGATGTATCTAGTTTTATCGCCATTAACATTCCATTACTTCAAGGGATGCAAATACGCATTGTTTTTCATGGTGAATCTGAATGATCTCTTGTCGTTTCTATTAGCAAACTACAATTGAAGTGTTTTAGAGCTTAAATTTATGAATCTAAGGAAGTGCAAGAGTTGATATTTTGAAACAGAGTTGCTTAGGAACTTGCAGAAAATGAATTCCCAGATCCAACAAAGTAAGTTGCAGAGGAAATAATGGGAAAAGGATGAAATGATGGAGGTTGCATGCACAAATGATGAAAACGTGCTCTCAGTTAAAACAATTATGGATATATTTGCAATGATTCACCTTTTTGAACATCTGGAAATTTTTTTTTGCAAACCTCTTAAACATCATTTTTTGCAAATCATGATAATTTTTTTTAACAAAAATAGGTTCCTCGAATATTCTTTTGTTGGGGGGAAATCTTGGATGTAAATTTCGTGTTATAAAAAGAATGCTTTAGTCATGCAAATGGTCGGGGGTTGAATTCTTATAAGAAAAATTGAGAAAGCCCATCTTCCTGAGAGACCATCTGAGAAACTTGTTAATCTCTTATGTTCTAGATTTTATCATGTCAAGTTGGTTGCAAATGTACAACCATTAACAAGCTCTGAGATTGTTCAAGAAACCTTCCCCTGCTGAATAATCTAATCAACTTCAAATTAATATGTGTTAATCTTGGGAAAAATTGTGTCTGCTTTATTTCAGAATGTCTGCAAATAGTATTTCTTATTCCATTGTAATATTGTGTTAAAATCCCTCCGAATCACATAGGATCTCATCCCTGTGATAGTTTAGTGCAATTTTCAATTTCATTACGAGAAGAGCCTTCATCCTATAATGAGACAAACAATTTTAAGTCACTTTACTGGCATTTTGTTGATAAAGATTGTCTGTAAGCCTTTGAGTGTATCTTAGGCATGAGGAACCAGGGGTATTTAATGTTTAATTGAGTCTTTAGCTCGATCCTTCGTGTTAAATTCTTGGAGATTATGTGAAAACGTGTAAATCTTGGCCTCCATTGATGCACACCTTCTGGTTAAAGGAATATTTTAGCTATTCTGAGGCATTTTGTCATTTAGTTTTCCAATTTTTGTGAAGGTTCTCAAAGATCTGGAAAAATCAAGTTTATCCTACTTAATCTCCCACCAAAAATTATTCAAAAACAATGAATCCTACCTGAAATACCCTTGTTTTCCCTATATGTCCACAAATAAATAAATTCTACTGCCAAAATATGTAGAAGAAATTAAGATTCCATAATGTCTTTAGTAACCTTAACTTTGTTTAGAAAATATCACCATTCTTTAGAAGAGAAAACTCATGAGAGTTAAATTGTGGTGCATTGATCATATTTTCTCAAGATTTCCTTTCAAATTTGTGTAAAGAAGGATATCTTCATTCTCCTTCACCATCAAAGGTTACAAAATGGGTCCTATCACCCTAGTTGAAATGCACAACCTAAAGTAGTGAGGATAGATCAAATCCTTTTGAAGGTGCTATCCATTTCTCCAACATATGAGTGACAAAGAGCTAATTGAATTGTCTCCCTGGCTACAAAATGACATACATGATTATTTATCTGTCTCTAGGCTTCTTGTTAAATCTGTGATGATGCTCAGCTTGCAAAGGAGAATCAATTTGGATACCAACACCAGATTACCATTGTTGTTAGGGACTTATTAGCGTTACCGGTTATTATTTGAACATCAGGAACTATTTGTGTGGAAACAACACCAGATTGGCACCATTTCTAGGGATTATTTGTGCGGAAAAAACACCAGAGTGGTGCCACTTCCAGGGATTATTTGAACACTGGGAACTATTTGTGTGGCAACAACACCCAGATTGGCATCGTTGCTGGGAATTATTTGAACACCGTGACCTATTTGTGGAGAAAAAACACTAGATTGGCATTGTTTATGGGGACTTATTAGCGTTTCCAGGGCTTATTTGAACACCGAGACCTATTTGTGTTGTAACAACACCAGATTGGTTCCATTGTTGGGGACTTATTAGCATTGCCTAGGATTATTTGAACACTAGGACCTATTTGTGTGGCAACAACACCAAATTGACGTCATTGCCATGGACTATTTTAACAAAGGTGTAAACATACTGACCTTGGTAATGTTTCTTATATGATATAAGTGCAAATACATTTTTGAAATGTCATCCTCTATCAAGATTTATAAGAATCGAGCTAAGTTACAAGTTCTGTGTGTAATATTTCCAGTTTCTGTTGGTTTTTGCACTAAGTTTACATCATCAATGTTAAATATGGGTAAAGGAAGGTCAGATATATTAATCTTTACATGAATTTAGTGTTGATAGACATTTAACAGATCAATTTTAGTGCATTTGTATAACTAAGGTGAAAATCCTTAGTGGTGACTCTATGTTGAATTAATTTTTGATAAATGCCAGTGTCTTAACCTTTGTCAATTGAAATTTATACTAATATTTACAAAGCTAGAAGGAAGAAGATTTTTCTTCATTAAAGACCCTACTAGAAGGTTGTTTCCATAATTAGGAAAGACAAATTCTAAAGGAATAAGAATCTAGAAAGTTGTTAGAGATCATAAATCAAGAAAAGAGTTATAAATTGTGGAAATTGATCAGCCTGCCGTTGAAAATTTCCATACTTCCTCAAGTACTTCTGAATCAGGTAGTCTTTTTGTAGATCAAAATTCTCCATCTGGAGAGGGGCATTGATTTTTATTTGAAAATTTTGTGTATCATTTTGTCCCTGTATTTTCCAAAGTGGATAGGGTTTTCCATGAAACAAAGTCTTTAGAGGACATTCATTTTGAAAATTATACTCATGTGTTCCAAAGACCCCTTGTCCCTCATCATTTTTTTTCTCTTGTAAGATCACCTCCCCAAAACAATATGGCTCATCCCCCATCCAAACCTCCATTTGTTGTCAATACTTTTGGTCCTATAGATTTTAGAGATATGGCTGGATATCCAAATGCAGTGCCATAGGATGTTAGAAACAGAATGCCTAAATTTCAAGAAAATAATGCTATTACTAGTGATCAACACTTAAAGATTTTTGTCAATATGATGGAAGACTTTGAGATTGAATTTGAGGATGTGTATATAAAACTGTTTATTCATACTCTTGAGGAGGATGCGCTTGATTGGGTTAAGTCTTTGCCAGATAACTCAATAGATTCATGGACATAAATGAAAATTGATTTTACATTGCAATATGGGGATGAGACACATCCCAGGTTTATTTTACTAGAATTTTAAAATATTAAGAAGAATTCTAATGAATTTTTCAATGACTTCAACACTCGGTTCAATAACACCCTGAGAAAGCTATCTGTAATCCTGAGGCCAAGTGATGTTTCTTTTTTGATAAAATAATCTGATGCTTTTGATAAAAACAATGCCTATTATTTAAGGGACAAGAACCCAGGAACATTGAGGCAAGCCTTCACCATGGCTATATAGATTGAAAACAACATCAAGGAAATTGGTAAGCCTCCTAAGAGGGAAGGTATCAAGCTGATCAATACAGATAAGCCTTAGTTTAGTAAGTTTATTGATCTATGAAAGGTTGTAAAAAATTTAGCTAGAGTTGTTAAGGGAATATCCAATAAACTGGTCAAAGCAGAGAAGCTGATTCGAGAAGGCTCCCAAGGTTAGCACAAGCCACAAGGTCAAGAAAAATTAAAAACCATCCCAGAGGTGATCATAGATCAGATGATAGGGGTAAAGGGCCCATGGGATCAAGAAATAGACAACCCCAACCCCACGAAAATAGATTGGTGCCTGATTCTTTAGCTGCCAGAGTTGCTATTGTAGAAGAGGTCCATGATATGGAGTGGTGTGATAGATGTTTCTTGCCCCATTTCCCATGTGATGAAGACAAATAATTTGAGGAAGATGATGATGATGAGATAGATGATGATGCATGCATGATGAATTCCTCTACAATTTCATAGCAGGGATCAACCTCAACTGAACTAATAAGTGCTACAACTGCTACTGATTTTTGGGATTACATTCACCAGGTATTACCTCTTCCTCCCACTCATACTTATGAAATTGATATGGTACAAGCTTTTGATTTACCTAATAATGATTTTGAGTACTTAAGGGAATTAATGATTAAAATGTATGATGGAGGAATTCCTTCAGAAGAGGACATACAATTGTTAATGAATGCAATAATTGCTCAAAAAAAGGAGTAAAATACCAGGAGTAAGGTTGTTAAAGGGAAAGGGCCTAAGGCCAAACCAAAAACTCCAGTGCTTACCAGTATCCCTAAGGAAACCCATAAAAAATATGCTTCTAGTAAAGGGTTTGTCACCCCAAATAAAACTTGTGTTCCTCCCCATGCTCATAATGTGAAGACTCCCATATTATTCGATGAATCTATGAACCCTCCTCCTAAACTTGCTTACCCAAATATGTTCCTTGTGACATAGCCCAAATATTGAGTCAAATCAAGATTTATGTTCCTATTATTGAATTGATTAGAATCCCTGAGCATAGGAATAAAGAATAAAAATATTTGGGGCTTGAGGAAGAAAAGGTCACCCAAGGTAAAAATGTAAACAAAGTAGAGGTTCCTCCTACCATTGCAAAATTAGAAAAACCACAAGCATTGGAGGAGTTAGGTGAACCACCCGAGGTTTATTTGGGAACCTCTCTGGTTGATTCTCAGCTGAATGTGGATTCATTTTTACTACTTTGATTATGAAAGATAGGTTGTTACATAATTGCATGTTTGATTCAGGAGCCTCATGTAATGTAATGCCTCTTGAGGTCTTGAATGAGTTAAATCTTAAAGTAACAATAGCCTATGGGAAATGTACTACCATGGATTCAAGAGAGGTACAAGTAGTTGGATGTGTCAAAGGTTTAGTAGTGTAATTGGCAGCATATCCAGGAAAGTACTTAACTTTGAATGTAGTAATTATGGAATGTCCTGTTAAGTGGGGAGTTTTATTATCCAGAAAGTGGGCAGCACATGTGGGTGGAAGTGCGTAAATGGGTATGCCTTATGCCACCATACTAATTGAGGGCAGCCTTGTAAGTTACCCAGTGAAAAGATTTTTTTTTATCTCATTGAGGACCCTAAAAATGCTTCTTATGAAGTATTGCACACACACACTGATGTTGATAACTTCGTGAGCTATGTTGTTTTCAAGGCATATGAAATTGATTAATGAAGATATCCTGAGTAGGTTGATTTTCCTAGGACTTTGATGTTTGACGTAGCCTCGAGAGATGTTGAAAAACTTGACATAGGCACAAAGGATAAGCCTGAACAAATGTGGTTAGATAGCAACTTGGATAGAGAGGAGAAACAATCATATGACCAGTTGTAAAGATGTATTAGAACTGCTTAGCATGGTCATATCCAAAATCAAAGGCACTTGAAAATATTCCTTGATTGTTTTCTAAGAATCAGGGCATGCACACCATTGTACAGTGTATAGTCTTTTGTTTTCATTCTGGTTTCGTGTTTTTCTGTTTCGGTGTTTCCTGGTCCCTAGTGACCAGTTTTTGTTGGTTTCTTAGCTTGTCTTGGGGGATTTGGTTATTGTCTTTCTTTTCTACAAGCTTATTCTTGACTCTGTTTCTCAATGGATTGTTAGCACATGGTCTGCTCTATTGTTCTCGTGGCACTCACAAGGAGTGCCCATCCCCGAGTCGGAGCTAATGTTGGTGCTCAATTTGATCTCACCCTATTTGTTCTACAAAATTCCCAATCTGCCTAGTTTGTCATATTTTCTATCTCCCCAAATGGATGTGTACAAGTTTTATCTTTACCAGGGTGTTATTGTAAATCATTCTCTATGGTCATGGATTGCTTGAGAGCCATGAATTATTTGCAAATTCTTTTTCCTTGAAAAAATATTCAATTCTGGGCACAAATAGTGAAGATCCCCTACATCTTATTGTTCGATAGGTGTTTTTTCTACGTCAAATTATATCTCAGCATCTTTATCTACATGGTATCTTTTGATTGGATGAGGCACGATGGGTCTATTTTATAACTTGTAACTTTTTTGCTATGTTTGTAAAAAAGATCAATTTGGCCCCACAGCCCTGTTGAGTTCTTATTGACCAATCAAATTTATAAAGGTGGAGAAAATTTATATTGTTTTCCCCAAAGGTGTATACGTGTTCATTTTTAATTGGTTGTGGCCCAGTGAGTCTTTTTGGTGAAATTTGCCACTTTGGTCACATTTGTAAAAAATAATAAATTGGCCCCATGGCCCCAATAGTCTTTGATTGGCTATTCAGCAAATATGAAGCGGCAGGGAAAAATTCTTACTTTTACCCTGATGAAGGACACGTGGTAGTTTTTCATGTTACAAGTGGGGAAGTGGGTCGACGGAGCAATTTGAAGTTTTTTGACTCAGCATTGAAAAACAAAGCAGAGAGGCGGCTCGCCAGAGGTTTTTAAATAAGTTTTCCTTTTTGTAAAAAGGATAAAAGTATAAAAATGAAGCGTGACTCCGCTGGGGCTCACATCAAAAGATAAAAGTAGGAAGTGGGTCACCAGAGGAAAATTGGAAAATTTTCCTTTTTGTAATAAAGGGTAAAATTGCATAAATGAGTCGTGATTCCATCAAAGGCCTAGATTAAGCCACGTGTTGAGCCTATATTTCAAAGGTGGAGGGATGGGGAAAAATGTGAAAATTACACATTTTATCCAAAATTCATAAAATGCAAAAGGAAACCCTAGGCCCATTTCGGCTCTAATCTTGCATGTGGACGGTTCTAATTTAAAGTGGTGAAAGGGAAGAATCAACGGTTATGGAGCGATACATCTAATTTTTCCACCATTAACATTCCATAACTTAAAGGGATGTAAATACGCATCATTTTTCATGGTGAATCTGAATGATCTCTTTTCTTTCTATCAGCAAAGTGCAATTGAAGTGTTGTGGAGCTCGAATTTATGAATCTGAGGAAGTGCAAGAGTTGATATTTCGAAGTAGAGTTGCTCAGGCACCTGTAGAAAACAAATTGCCAGATCTAGCAGAGCAATTTACAGAGGAAAGAATGGGAAAATGATGAAATTATGGAGGTTGCATGCACGAAGGACGAAAAAGTGCTCCTAGTTAAAACAAGATGGAGATATTTGCAATGATTCACCTTTTTGAACAGCTAACAACTTTTTGTTGCAAACCTGTTAAACATCATTTTCTAGAAATCGTGATCAAATATGTAACAAACAAAGGTTCCTCAAATTTTATTTTCTTGGGGGAAATATTGGGCGTAAATTGAGTGTTATAAAATGCATTCTTTAGTTATGAAAATGGTCGGGGTTTGAATTCTTACGAGAAAATTTGAGAAATCCCATCTTCCTAAGAGACTATCTGAGAAACCTATTAATCTCTTATGTTTTAGATTTAATCATTTCAAGTTGGTTACAAGTGTATAACCATTGACAAGCTCTGAGGTTGTTTAAAAAACCTTCCCCTACTGATGAATCTAATCAACTTGGAATTAATCTGTGTTAATCTTGGGAAAATTTGTGTCTTCTTTATTTAAGAATGTATGTAAATAGTATTTCTTGTTCCTATTGCAATGTTGTGTTAAAATCCCTCCAAATCACATAGAATATCACCCCTGTGATAGTTTAGTGGCATTTGCAATTTCATTACGAGAAGAGCCTTCATCATGTAATGAGATAAACAATTTAAAATCACTTTATTGTCATTTTTTTGATAAAGATTGTCTGTAAGCCTCTGAGTGTATCTTAGGCATGAGGAACCATGGGTCTTTAATGTTTAATTGATTCTTTAGCTCAAGCCTTCATGTTAAATTTTTGGAGATCATGTGAAGCCGTGAAAAAATGAGCCTCCATTGATGCACACCTTCTAGTTAAAGGAATATTTTAGCTATTCTGAGGCATTATGTCATTTACTTTTCCAATTTTTGTGAAGGTTGTCAAAGATTTGGAAAAATCAAGTTTATCCTGCTTAATTTCCCACAAAAAATTATTCAAAAACAATGAATCCTACCTGAACTACCCCCATTTTCCGTGTATGTCCACAAATGAATAATTTTAACTGCCAAAATATGTAGAAGCAATCAGGATTCCATAATGTCTTTAGTAACCTTAACCTTGTTTAGAAAATATCACCATTCTTTAAAAGTGATAACTCGTGAGAGTTAATTTATGGTGCATTGATCATATTTTCTCAAGGTTTCCTTTCAAATTTATGTAAAGAAGGATATCTTCATTCTCCTTCACCAAAAAATGTTACAAAATGGGTCCTCTCACCTTGGTTGAAAGGCACAACCTAAAGTAACAATGATAGATAAAATCCTTTTGAAGGTGCTATCAATTTCTCCAACATCTGAGTGACAAAGAGCTAGCTGAATCACCTCCCCGGCTATAAAATGACATACATGATGATTTATATGTCTCCATGCTTCTTGTTAAACCTATGATAATGCTCATCTTGCAAAGGAGAATCAATTTTGATACCAACAGTACCAGCATGACACCTTTGTCTTTCACGAAGGTCGTTTACGATAAATTTTTAATTTTACCTTAAACTCATATATAGTTGTGGCATTGATCCTTAGGCACAATTTTAAATAAACCAAACCTTGGCTGACTAAGGGGTTAACTTATGAGTGGAAATTTTTCATAACTCTTAGAAAATGTAAGTTTATTTTAAATTAAGTTAACTTAAGAGAAATGTAAAAACAAAAAAAAAAGGTCTCGTTAGCCCTTATTCCTAGTTTCCCTTTGTATCCTAGAGAGTGACCCAAAACCAAACAAAGGTACTAGGTGATATTCCTATGGTTTATGTCATGGTGGGATTTAAATGACAAAAGTGGATGTCTTTGTGTTAGCATGTATTTAATACTGTAGGGTATAAGAGAAAATAAATGGCATGTCTCATGCTAGGTTACCCTCCTTGTAGTAATAAATCCATTAGTTAAAATTATGTAATATTTTGTTTACAATTATTATAAAACAATGCCAATAATGAGACCTTAGTGCGATGTAAGAGTAAAGCATATAAAAGTAAAACAAGATTTGATGTTAGGAATAATGTCACTCTTGGAGTCCTTGTAACTCAATTAGACATTTTCATGTGTTGAAACGAATATGAATTTCCCTTGGTGAGATCAAACTTCGTGAAAACAAAAGTTATATATATATATATATATATATATATATATATATACACACACACACACACACATATATATATATATATATATATATATAGTATGTATGTATGTATGTATGTATGTATGTATGTATGTATGTATGTATGTATGTATGTATATACATACATACATACATACATACACACACACACACACACACACACATATATATATATATATATGTCTATATATGTATGTATGTATCTATATATGTACGTATGTGTCTATATATGTGTGTGTGTGTGTATGTATATATATCCATATGTATATATACATACATACATACATATATATACATATAGATATATATATATATATATGTATGTATGTATGTATGTATGTAAATATAAATATACATACATATATATATATATATATATATATATATATATATATATATATTTACATACATACATACATACATACATATATATATCTATCTATATATATATATATATATATATATATCCAAATAAAATTCCTTGATTTGGAAATGTTGAATGGATTCAAAAAGTTATTGAACTATATTAACTATGATAGGGAAATAAAGATATCGTGATCGAATAATGTTTCTAGGAACAAGTATCTTGAATCTAAATCTCCCTTAAGTCCTAAGATATTTTTGTGGGATCACGTCAAATTATCTTGTGTAGCAAGGGTAAAATTCAAACATTGAACAAATTTTTGAGATGCATAATCTTAACATAAGAACAAGAGAATTATGATCTTTGTATGCAATTTTAAATATGGCAAATAATTATGTAAGTTATGGAGATTGTCGTAAGGGATAAAGAGTCAGGTTTAATGGTCGAACTATAAGTTGAAAGTGAAAGTGAAAAAAAGGAGAAAATTATGCTTGGATAATAATATTTTTTTGGAATGTTAATCGTAAGTAAGATGTATTCATGGTAATGATGTGTTATGGGTTTTCCAATCCTTAGGTCCCTTTTTATGGTTAGGTCATTACTAGCATTCATTCATTGTGGAAAGTGTGGCATTGAAATGTATATGGCTTTGTCATGTGTCTATATGAGTCGATGACTTGTGTAAGTGTCTTAAGTTGTGTTAATTTTATCTATTGGAGCCCATGTGGTGTTAAGTATTGAGTATTTAAAGTAAAAAGAAATTATTCTGGTTTTTCTTTATTGTTGTATTTATGTGTCCAAATTGTGGTTGTTACACATATAGAATATATAAACATGTTGTGCACCTACGTCAGATTCTCTTATCAAAAATCATGTCTTTCACTAGAAACATTACATTGAGTCACCTCTAAATACAACTTGGATCCTTTCCTTGACTTCTTTTACGGCGGACAGATGACAACTTTCAACATAAATATTCATCTTTCTCCAACTATTCTTTTCTTTGAATTACAATATTACCTTGTACATCTTCTCAATGTATCCCTTGCCACATGTCCTCCACCTTGTAGAGCCATCCATTTGATTGTAAGTTTTCCACCAAGCTACGTTTGTGAGAAGCACATCAACAGATTTACAAGGAATAATACTTCATTAATTCTGCAATCTGGATCATACAATATATTATGAGATGCAATTCCTATATCCGTGATATTGTTGTAACTCATAACAATATCATAAACCTCAAGGATGGTTTTGGAAACGGTTGACCAAAAACTGAGAATGGTGGTTTTGCAATTGGTTTACTACAAACCACAAAGTGATGCTTTTGCAAATGGATTACCAACAACCAAGAATGGTGGTTTTACTATTGGTTTACCACAAACCACAAATGAAGGTTTTCAAGTGGTTTACCTACAACCACATCATGATATGCCAAGTACTATTCTCGGCCCTCATCACATCTCACTGCAGGGAATAACATAGGAAATTCTACTGAAATCTATTGCTCATACATACATAGAAAAAGCTGACATACTGGAACTAGAACATTGGAACATGTTCCCCCCCTCAATGTGAAATTTCCACTTATTGAAAACTGCAAACTGTACCACACTAGAAGCACTAAAATCAAACTGCACACATACACATGTCACCAAAGTTGATATGTGGCCTCATTGTTGGCAACTGACGAGAGGTCGTTGAATGACCTCCAACCTCCGTTTGCCTCCATCCTCTACTGTTTGTTGCTAACTCAACAGAATATGGCTTTGAAGCTCATCAGGTTTCACATTGATCTTTATTTTATCTCCCTCTGGCAATGTGAACCACAAAGTTTATTAGGACGTTAGTCACCACTGAGATGGATTTGTCAACTTTCATTCTAATTAGGAAGTAATAATATTTCAAATGGCTCCACCTTTAAAACTAGTAGAACATGTACAAATTGTTGTAAGGATACTATAATGGAGAATAAATGTAACATCTATAAATAATGTTTAATATTTATTTTAGAATAAAATTTGATTTTTTTACTACATTTAAATTTTGTTTAATATTTAATTACATGTTTAATTCATTTTAAAAAATCAAGTTTTCAAATAATGATTGCCATTTTGGTTGAGATTGTATAATATTTTTGTCTGACTTAGACATATGGATAGAAATCTTATGGAATCTACCACAAGAAGTCAACTATTGTGCAAGGTCTACGAGGTCAGGAATTTTTTCATCTATAACTATTCTCATGACACTTTCGATTGAAGCCCAATGTTTCACCAACATGATTTTGATAGCTCATGCATTTTTGTGTTCATTAGAGTAATAATTAGAAATAATGCATTATGCTATAAAAGTTACGAAAAGTGGATTTATTATTTATGCTCATTTTGTAGCCTTTTTCCTTGTAATTAGAGTGGAAGTTGAATATCGATTTTATTTTTAAATGCTTCACACCTAGTAAAGAAATGGTGTAATGAATATGGAAAAATCTAAATTAGATAGCACAAAGGATTGCAGCCTCAGAAGGATGCAATCGAGTTTCCATATTATATGCTCTATAATTTATGAAAACTATACGTAACATATTGGTATAGGGGTATTAAGACCTAGGCAAACTAGGCAACTGCCTAGGGTGCTAACATTTGGGGGACATTATTTTATGTTATTTTATTATGGTTTTTAAAAAGAGTAGATCATTTTATGGTACTAGATATTAGTGGCCAACCTTTTATACAAATTCAATTAATGTTATTGAAAATAAATTTAAATTTACATTATTCTATATAAATATTTTAGTAGGCCGAAAAAAATCATGCAAGTGGATTTTTTATATTATTATTAATTCAAACTCATACTAATGTATTTTTCACATTTTGTATTGTTTTCAAGTCTTGGAAGTTTTTTTTGGAGAAAAGTCCAAAAAAGGTAAATATGTAAAGAACATGGGAAAAAAATAGTTTGGAAATATATGAGAAAATGAGAATTATAATAAACTATATCTTAGAGAATTAATTACGGATTTTAGAAAATAATATCTACAAAAAAATATTAGCAATTTTTTCTTCGATGGTAGATGCATAACATATCAAGTAAGTTGATATTTGGTCATGGTTAATTAACTCTTCTAATTTAGATTTTTTTAATGTATAAAACACATTAGCTCTATGTAACACCCAAATTTTTCCCACTGAAACCCACGATAACCCGATAGCAAACCATGAAAATTATGAGGTTTTTTTTTAGAAAGGTTACAAGTCCTTAGCCAGGATTTTAATTAAATCCCGATTATAAAATTTTAAACATTTACAAGGCAGTCGGAACTAAAATAATGACTAAGATTTTAAACCCAATTAAGATTTTAAACCCAATTTCAAAATGATGTTATGATTTAATTCTTTCTTTTCTAGACACATATTTTATTTAAATAATCCTCATTTATCTTTTCATTATTTAACTTCATTAATTCCCTTTGAATTTATAATTTAAATGCATATTAGCAATTGTAAATTTAATTAGACAAGGATAATAATCCTGTAGAGTTAATGGCATGCACATTATTTTATAGTCATTATCTCAAAAGGGGCAAGGTGCACAACCAAGTCTAACCCCTTAGGGCCCCATTTAACATTACACACACATCTTTTTATTTATTTCATTCCAACCTAAATACCGCATCACTAAAGTGATGTGGGGTTCATCCTGAACCATAAGATCTAATCTATCTAAGCTATTAGATCAAGGTTTGGAAAATTTTACCCTAGATATCCTTATGGAATGCCATATATTCATTTCTTAAACATATTCTCTAACTTTCTCTTGTTTGATTTGCAGGTTAAGGAAGGAGGAAAAGATGAAGCCATGGATTATTGTTCCAAGATCAATGATAGATACACACAAGACAAATATTTTTGTGCATCTCTCTCCTACGGTTTATTTGAAATCTATTTATCATTTGTATTTTCTTATTCTTTTGTTTTCTTTTCTTTTTACCATATTTGGGTTGTGGGTATTTGCCCAATTAATTTTGGTACATTTAGATCTTTTTAATGTAGGATTTTATATATATATATATATATATATATATATATATATATATATATAGCTTTATCTTTTAGAATAGACCATGAAAATTATATTCGGCCTGAAATTTACAGATCTATATACCTATATACCTCTCTGTGTTTTTATGAAAATACACACAGAGAGAGGTATATATGCATATAGATCTGTAAATTTCAGGCCGAATATAATTTTCATGGTCTATTCTAAAAGATAAAGCAATATATATATATATATATATATATATATATATATATATATATTATATAAGGATAGTTAAAATAAACTAATGAAACCAGGGTAAAAAGAAACACAGGCCGTAAAAATTAGTTGGCTGCTTCAATAAAATAGAAGGGGCTTGATTTAAGTAGTCGAGGGCATTAAGTTGCTAAGGTTATAGTGTTAGCTAATAAAAATTGGGAGGAGGGTCACAACCCACTGACCACTAAGTTGTTTCGATATATTAAAAAAATCATTCCCTCGTAATGTCGTGAACTTTTCACTGAGCCAAATTAAAGGCTTAAAAAACAATATGACTTGTTTGTTTATTTTATGTATCATTACATATCTATATATATATTATATATAATATATTATATTATAGCTTATCTTTAGAATAGACCATGAAAATTATATTCGGCCTGAAATACAGATCTATATACCTATATACCTCTCTGTGTTTTTATGAAAATACCACACAGAGAGAGTATTTATGCATATAATCTGTAAATTCAGGACCGAATATAATTTTCATGCGTCTATTCTAAAGATTAAGGCAATATATATATATAATATAATATACTATTATATATATATATATATATATAGAGATAGTTAAAATCAACTACTGAAACCAGGGTAAAAAGAACACAGGCCGTTAAAAATAGTTGGCTGCTTTCAATAAAATAGAAGGGGCGTGATTTTAAAGTTAGTCGGGCATTAAGTTGCTTAAGGTTTGTATAGTGTTAGGCTAAAAATTGGGAGGAGGGTCACAAACCCACTGACCACTAACGTTTGGTTCGATTATTAAAAAAAAATCATTCCCTTAGTAATGTCGTGAACTTTAACATAGCCAAATTTAATGGCTTTAAAACACATATGACTTTGTTGTATTATATGGATCATACAATATATTATATATATATATATATTATATATATTATATATATAATATATGTCTATTAGGATTAGGTAAATGTTTGATATTTATATTAATCATATGATTATTTGGACATTATAAATTATTATATAGGTAAAATTGTGTTATTAATATACATTCATTGTATATAAATAATATGTTTTGTTTATTAATTTCTATTTTCATTAATATAACGGTTTTGAAAATTTGTGAGGGAGGCTAAATGTTGTAATTATAATTTTGTATGGGTAAATTTTACATGCATCAAGGTAAATATGATTATTTTGACATTATAAATGTATAATATAGTCAAATTGTGTTATTAATATACATTCATTGTATATAAATAATATGTTTTGTTTATTAATTTCTATTTTCATTAATATAGCACTTTGAAAATTTGTGAGGGAGGGTAAATGTTGTAATTATAATTTTGTATGAATAAATTTTACGTGCATCAAGGTAATAATGATAATGCACAAATTTGTGTAGTTATCAAATTTAAACAAATTACAACTTTCGAATTCTTTTACATATTTATCTTAAGGGTATAATTAGTTGTAATTTAATCATTTACTTAAGAAATTTTTTATTTTTATAAAGGGGTAGTTGAATAAAACTGCACTTATAGTAGATGGAATGTAACCTTGCATTTGGTAGTTGAATAAAACATATTTGCACTTAACCATATTCATACGGGTAATGCACACAACAAAATGGGCTAGTAGGAAACACTCTCTACCCAACAAAAATATCTATTGAGTGATATAATCCTTCTTCCTCATTGGCCCCTGAGCCCCAACAAAGAAGAAATGAGGGTTATTTAGAAAAACCATTGGCAACTAAAAAATGGATTTCACATACAAATACATTCAAAACATATCAATACAATAACACATTTTCACAAATTTTCACACAAAACCAATAGGTTTCCAAAACATAAAGGCTTCATGCAAAAGCCCATGGAGGAGAAAGGAAACATGGGGGGTTATTCCTATGACCTCCCAAGGGTTTGGGTTTCCAATTTTGAGCCTTCGATAACTCCATCACAATACACACATATGACTCTTATGCCTCACCTCCAATAAGATTCACCACTCTTATACCTCCCTCAAGAAATCAATCCTACTCTTTACTGCCTCCCTCACTCTTATGCCTCCCTCAAGAAAATAACAAGATAAACACAAATCAATACTTTATCAACAAGGTGGACATCCCAACCCAACTCCCTCCTAAAAATACCAACAATAACATTTATCTTATGCCTCCCACAAGTTTTACCCCCATTTCCATTTCTCCCACAACCTAAGGATCAAATCTATTTTCACACAATCATAAGAAATAAAACAATCATCAGTACACACATATGAGCACAACAAAATACCAAGCTAAAAACAAGGGTGAAGATCTACCTTAAAAATGTAAGAGGATCAAACCACAAAGAAAGCTCCAAGCCTTCCAAAATCCTAAGGAAGCACCATCCACTGTCCAAGTTCTAATCACCATTCTCAAGCAATATCTCCCAAAATTTACAAGCATCCCCCCAAAAAATTAACAAGTAACCCCCAAAATCCCCACACAAATTGGAATAAATAGAAAAGAGGGACAAGAGGAGGGTGATGTGGATCCATGTAGGATGCCACATCATCTCTCCTCCATCCCACATCACCAACGTCAAACCCAAACCCCAAAGCATAATAAATTGGTGGTTGATAGGAATGACCACCCTCTTACACACTCATCTCCAACCCACACCCTCTAAGGACAAAATTTAAATACCCATGTAAGAAAAGTGCAATTAATTTCTCTTTTCCTTTATTAAAACACAAAATAGGGCCTAAACTAAGCCCCTCACATCATAGGCCTAGTGGTGGGTATACTTTAAGAGGTGTGGGACAAGCTTAACTTGTCCCACAAGTCTCCAAAATGGCCCTAGAAGGTCAAAATACGAATTTCACTTGTTAGGTTGAGTGTACAACTACTTCCAAAATCAAATTTAATTCTATTCCAAGCCAAAACACAAGAAGGCAAATACCAAATCACATTTATTTCCCCCCATTTTTGTCACATCCTAATAAGCACAAGTTTAACATGTTTAATTAACTTATTAAAGGAGTACTACACAATAATAATAAAAGTGACTCCACATACTAATAAAAATACAATAACTAGTAATCCAAAATAAATCAACAAGAAAAGATCACAAACTTACACAAGGTCATTATTTGAGGTCACCCCCCAATGGGGACCTCCTAACAGACCTAACAAAAAAAACAACAAACATATGACACAAGTTTCCATGGTGACCAGTTGCCAATACCCCACATTCCTTCGTTGTTGGTCTCCTATCCCCCATTGTTTTTGTTGTGATATAATTACCTACAAAATCGAACAATACCTTTCTGGCCTCGTGGCCATATTAACAGACGTCGAAATAATAAAACACATGCATGTATACATATACAATTTACATCATCAAATATCATAACTAAACCATTGCTAAATTAAGTAATTCACAAATTATTCACAATTTTCAACATTTCAATTCTACTCAATACATCAATCTTTAAACTAAGATCATGAAATCAACTAAATCATCTAAGAAGCATATTTCAATACAATCACCATCTCAAATATAATAGAAATACAGTAAATATACTTTAGAATCATGATAAAATCAATACTAATAGAAAATGCCTCAAACATATAAATATATCATCCCCGAAGCATAACAACACATCATTGTATTTCAATGAGTCTGCACTCTCAATATTGCATCAGTTTAGTCACAATAATCGTCATAACCTTCGATTCTGATCATCACTATGAGTTAATGTTTTTCCATCCTGATTCCATATTTACATTCTACTCATATGATTCCATAATGGTCCATATGTGTTCCTAGTCATAGAGATACAATCAGAATACAGTAAGGAATATTCGAATGAGTCCATGTGCATACAATTAGTACGTATAACAAGGAATCCATGTATAGCCAACCATATTTAAGATTACTCCTCAATTCCACAATATGAACCATATAGTCAAAATCAATAACCAAAACAAAATGTAATCCTAGGATGTCTCAACACATTTTTTACACTTGATGATGCTATATGGAATACAGCCTTAACGGATGCTTGAGATTATCAATCAAGTTCAAAATTTTCCTCTTCTAACTTGGTTTATTTAGTGTTTCTCTTGAGCAGAGGACTTATTTTGGAATTATCATAAGATATTCACCTCTAGGCTTATAATTGGGCCTTCCTCCCTGAAGTCATAGATTATGATCTTCAAATTCAATCTAAATAATAGGATCGCATTTTGGAATTTCTTTTGTTCCTTGCTAAGTGTGATATCCCGCAATGGTAAGTTTCTGAGAATCCAATGTACCATAATTTCATGAATTTCTTTTACAACATTACAGTTAATAATGTTCTTACAATTTGAGGTATCTAACTAAGGATATCTATAGAAATGGAATCCAATATCCATAAAATGGAATCCATATCTAAAGCATAAAAATTGAATGTACAAAACATATTTATCCATACAGAGCTTTAAATCTTCAAAAACTTGAATATGCTTACCATCCACTTGAGCTTCCTTAATATTTTTTCCTACCTTGTAGATTCTGAGCTACATCCATATTGATGAAGTTATATTTAATGCTAGGGTTTACTGGAAACAATTACCTTTATCCTTTGAATTACACCCTTCAAAAAATATTGAAGCTTCCGTTCCTTAGAAGGGATGCATTATCCTGGGTACAACTCTTATCTTGATCTGTTGTCTCCCTCTAAATACTACATGATGCTTCAAAATTTTCTTCTTCTTATTTTTCAAAGTCAATCTTTGCTTCCCTCAAGAAAATACAAGATAAACACAAGGGATCTTCTTTATTTTTTTGGCCCATCGATCCAATGAAAACTTGTTCATCAGAAACATCCAAAGACAAAATCAGACATTTTTCTCCTTGGTTTGGACTCGGATACACCAAATTCTCCACAGGGCCACCAATCCAGCAACTTGAAAACCAAATCTCTGGAAGATGGTATCTAAAATATATTTCTAAAATTGTATCCACCAGAAATGTAAACTCTAGCATCAACTCGGGCTTCTATGATCCTAAAAAAAGTTCCATCCCCATGATCGACAAAAACTGAGGATATTTCATCCATTGGAATAGACCAGTGTTTGATCAAAACCACAATTAGCCCTTTTTAAAGATCTCTTCCAAAAATCAAGAAATGTCACAGAAAACAATACCCAAATTTAATTTTGGAGAGGTTCTGAAAATGCAAAAATTTAGAAAATCCTCAAATTGATGGCCTAACCCTTGGAGCACAAATATGTGAAAAACCAGTAAAAATGAGGGAACTCTGATCAAACCATAGATTCAAAATTTTTTTACCAATTTTAGTAGTGTTCATATCCTTAAGGGGAATATAATTCATCAACCCAAAAACAATTCAATTACCTAAATCAATAATTCAGAATATATAGATGAAACCTTAAAGTTCAGGGTTTCAACCCTAAAATTGACACAAAATTTTGACAAATAACCCAAAACATCTAAAAATTTGGAGGGAAGATCTTCAATGAATTTCTATTTATCCACTTCACAAAAAAAAAATTATCTAGAAAAATTCCTATTCAGATCTATAACAGTATTGTGACTAACACCAAGGTTTGAGGATGTTCACTTAATCCCACAAATCTACAACATCCACCATGCTTGATAGCAAAACCTTGGGATAGATTTATGAATATAACAGTATAACTACGTCCAACAATAAATTGGTAGAAGAAACACAATGACCAAGTGTAACCACTTGTGTCGGGACTCAAACCTATGGTTGCTCTTATCAAATATGCAAAATGTTATACCATGTAAACCTCAGTGCATTGAGTGAATCTGTATACCATCATAACTTAACAAGGAGTAACTTCCATAATCCCTGACCCTGGGTGAATCCACTTCGAGATACTTGTAATAATACACGAGACTACTGCCCAATTATTCATTGATCCTTGGGAAATACAAATTAATCCTCATAATGATACCACATTTCCTGTTAGGATTTGAGGGTGGTTGCATGATAATCCCAATGGTAGGACCTGAACGCATTACCTAAAACAATTGCTCAAACATTTACACTAGTGAGCTTGCATACCGGGCTAACTATAGGGGGATTCCTGTGCCACATGTTGACATCTCCATAAACCCAGTATACATTGTAATGTGTTACATATCGTCCATGGTAACCCATACATATAACTAAGGGGATTATGTGTCACATGTCGGCATCTCCATCGAATCCATTTATATTATATTGTGTGTGCCATATCCCAAGGTACATAGCAATATGTGTCAATAGAGTCAGTAACCGTTAGAACATAAAATACTGATATATGAATCAAACATATTGTAAATTCATCACAATATTCACATCATGTCACATAGTCTAACACATCTATATTAAATCTATCAAATAACTAAAACAACTGTATCAATTCTCATCCAGCAATGTCTAATATATTATACGATATCAAGGTTTAGGTAGATCCTAGATACAGAGTGAGTCATAGACATAGCATCACATAAAAATAATGCTCAAGATTCGAACATCACAATCAATTTATAACAAGGAAACCATTCTAGATCATCATCATATCCTTAAATTCCCATCAAGGTCACAATGACAACCATACAGTCAAAATAATAATCAAAACACAATAGTAATCATGATGTTCCGCACATCTTATTAGTATGCTAACTAGAATACAACATAATGGTTTAATATTATAATCAATGTGAAATTGATAACATTGTTCAGTCAATGTTGAAGAGGAGTGGGCATTACATCCCCCTCCCATTAGATTTTACTTCCTCCTAGAAATTCATTAGATAAAGAGGTAAGGAATTTCAATGCAAAAGAAATAATATCACACCCTCTATGGAATTTATTTTCTTCAAAAAAGAGTGGGTCTATATAACCCATGTTTGGTCCAATGCAATTTAACAAGGAGAAGGGAGATTGTTAAGGGATGATCTCTAAACTTTCTTCAAGAAAGGTTGGACATACATTTAATTTTACAGAGTAACTCTACGTGATCAACCAAGCTACAACACATAACATCAAAACATGAGAAATAGTCAAAGGAATATCAAGAACAACCACTAAAGTAAAAGAATAACAGGGAGAATTTTGTGAACTCATGATGACCACATAGTCACCCATGGATACAACATATTGCAATAACAAAATTTAATGCTTCCACTAAGGTTGAGTTACGCTTCAAATTTTTTATTTAGACAAGGCTAGAAATTATCAACCATGACCATCAATTTGTAAGAGAAACATGTCTACTCCAAGGTCTCACAAATTGGAGATCACACAAGATGGGGTTTAACAACAAGGAAGACGCCTAAATTAGTAAAAATGTTTACATTCTTTGCAAATATTCATTGGAATTACTTTTATAACTCAAAAGGATTAATTAACTTTTCATGATAAAACTTAGCAAAGTCATGACCACAAGGTTTTCTATAACTTGAATTTACACTTAAAATTGAACACACAATATTAACCTGATTTTAGAAACATCAAACACTTAGATAATATTTCCACTAGGAGATAATCCTTGCACAAATCAACATATCAATACAAGAGACACCAATCACTCTACATAACATAATGGAATTTATTTATTTTAAATAATTCTCAAGCTCGGAATAGTCATAAGAGAGCAGTGCTTAATTCGTAACACAAAAGAGCAATCAAGGGATTTTTGAATAGAAAGAACAGGTCCAAGAGGGTCTACTACATTCTACTAGCAAGTTCATCACACCAATACTCGAGTAACAATTATGAAAAACAACTTGCACTTTCTTTTCCCAAGGACAAAAGGGAAATAAAACATCAACGGGTTCCAAGAAAAGAAAAAAAAGGGGGACTTCCCAAATTATTTCATATCCTTAACATATGTTGCCTAGATTTACCAATAACCTAGGTCACCAAGAACTAAATCAGCACACAAGGAGGTTTCTTTTTCTTAAAAACAAGAGATAAGACCCGCTCCTAAAAGGCCACAACTCACACTCATCGAGCTACGAGGAAACAAGGGTATGAACAACCCAAAACTCCTACAAGGGAAAAACACATACGTCTATGAACAAGGGAGTACTATGCAACTAGAACACATCACTATCAACAAGGTGTTTCAAAAATCTAGGTAGGTGGTAGAACTAAAGGTTCAATTATACATTGTACTCAATACACATATTTTTACTCATTTTATCAAACCAACTATTAAGTTCAAAAGTTTGTAGTTTCGCTTGCTAAGCACTCTTCTTACAAGTTTTCTTAATTAAAATCTTCCTTCTATTATGACATCACATATTTGTATCATTAAGGAGCACCACTAATGTTGGCATGATATCTCGCCATTCTGTATAGGTGGAGAATTATTTATTTTACTTCTAGGGAAGGTAAATGGAAAAAGTTTTCTTTCTATTTTTCACATAGTTTTATTTCTTCTATTAATCTACCAAGATTATAGCAAGGAACCATTTTCCTTTTTCTAATGTTCCATTTTACTTGTTAAGTTTCAAATTCCAAGCCCCTCAATTAGAGTTTTATTATGTTCAAGGTTAATCATCTTATCAATTAAATTTTAATGAGAAGGAAGAGTCAAACATATCACATTATTACTTTTATGGGAATAAGAGATAAATCAACATATCACATTTTTAATTCTAAAGGAACAAGAGACCATTCAACATAACAAACACATCATTAATTTTGTAAGAACTAGATATCAATCAACCAACATGTATCACACCAAGATTTCAAGGGTTTACCAAATAATTACAAGCATCACTAAACACTCAAGTGGGTCTCCACAAGTATCAAAGAAGTTACGACAAAAATCCCATTATAGAAACAATTTACTTTTACGAGTTTAAGAGGTTTACATCAAATTGGGAAAGAAAACAATGTTTTTTTTGTTCTAGTCTCAAAATTTTTTTAACATAATAAGACAAGGAAAGTTTCTAATCAACACTCATACTTCCACAAGATACCACATGGACCAAGCAACAAGATGACAAGGAAAATTTTACTCCAAGGACACCACATTTCCCATCAGAAGACATCAAATGCAAGAGGAAAATTAAATAATCTACCCAAACATGGAATCTACACCAAGAGTTGTAGTTTTAAAAGAAGAGCACAACATAAGCACAACTGAGATTAAAATATTAAGATCTATTAAACTAAATCTCTAATAAAAGGTCCAAAAGACCCAAATAGCATCCATACGAGTCTCCACGTAACCCAATGATTAATAGGTTATATAGTGGTAATCATAACAATTAAAAAAATTTAAGGCAAGGGTAGACTTATTTATGGGTCAATGAGAGAAAAAACAAGTATACTTAATTAAGCACATTACCCGAATGGGCTTACATCTAATCATAATTACCAAGATACATACAATCCAACAGTCAATACTTTCTATAATGAAACAAGGAAACCATGATAAAACTTAGCATGCCATCGATGGAACATCATATCCAAACAAAACACTTATCCACTAAAATCTATAATCAACCAAGATTTAATCCAATCCTAACACAATCCATAAGCCCATAATCCAAACACATCTACTCTAATGAGGAACAAAGCTCTTACCAGATAGCTAAGAGAATCACAACCACTATCTATCAAACTACCAACTAGACTGCATGACACAACGAACTTTCTTTTTAGAAGGTTGAGTAATGAAAGAGTCACTCTAAGATCCTAGACACACTTAAGGTTCCATCCTTCCAAAACCAAGGCATAACTTAAAGCACCTAAGAAGACATTCAAGGCACCTAGGGTGTACCCCCATACAACGAAATATCACAATACAAACAACGTAGAACCAGCTCATCAACATGCAAGAAAGAATCACATAACATTTAGCTAAGTAGCCAACAAGATAAACTGAATCTCCGAGTCACCAATCAAAAATAAAATCCAAGAAATATTGGCAATTAAGGGAAATGGCTAAGTAGTCCGCATTGCAATCCTTGAAAATCTCACAAAAATATAAATAACTAAAAGAGCCTCAGAGCTTCTCAATCAAATCATAAAATAATATGTTGGTCCTTGATAAAATAACATAAGTTTACGAATGTAAAATATAGAAAATTTCAACATCACATTCACTTCGCATCCCTTCATGGCCGCCAATAGGGGTACTATACCTCAAGCTTAGTTCTAAGAATACATACGCAAAATTGGATCAAATGCGATGCAAACTGACCTAATATCCACTCACTCATACGGGGATTAAGTCGACCAAAGCGGTAACAAAAACTAACTCATCTAACCACTGAAGGAAAAAGGGGAGCTTTAGACAACTAAACAACTTCTAATTTACTCTGTAAGGACTCCATGAACGCAAACCACTATTGCACTAATCCACAAGAGTTACACCACACAATTTAGCATTCCAACAAAGAAGAGTCTCAATGGGTCAATCACATCACATGACTAAAAGAAAGAGTTAGGACTCATCAAACAACATCTTTGCAAGGAGAACCAAGTTCCTGATACACCAAAAGTTCACAAAAATATCTTATTCAACATTTTCTGTTAACTAGGGCTTGAACAAAACACCACTAGGTGAATAAAACAATTCAAACAACCTTTATTATTTTATTGTTATTTTAATCATGGAGGTTCAAATTTTACTAACTGGTTTTCAGGTTTCAATGTTGGCCCAGGGTCCAAGCGTTGAACCCACGGCTCTGATACCAAGTGTAACGCCCACAATTTTTCCCACTCAAAAGTCACGACATATAACCCAATAGCGAACCATGAAAATTATGAAATAAATTTTTTTTTGAAAAGGTTATAAGGCCTTAGCTAAGATTTTAATTAAATCTTGATTATAAAATTTTTAAACAATTACAAATGGTAGTTCAGAACTAAAATAATGACTAATATTTTAAACACAATTTCAAAATAATGTTACGATTTAATTCCTTCTTTTCTAGACTCAATATTTTATTTAAATAATCCTCATTTAGCTTTTCATTATTTAACTCCATTAATCCCCTTTGAATTTATTATTTAAATTCCATAATAAATTTTAAATTTAAATAGACAAGGATAATAATCCTCTAGTGTTAATGGCATGCACATTATTATAAAATCATTATCTCAAAAGGGGGTCAAGGTGCACAACCAAGTCTAACCCCTTAGGCCCCATTTAACATTACACACACATATTTTTATTTATTTCATTCCCACCTAAATACCCATCACTTAAGTGATGTAGGGTTCATCCTACACCATTGGATCTAATCTATCTAAGCCATTAGATCTAGGTTAGACTAATGAAACCCTAGAAATCATTATGGGTTCTCTTATATTCAATTCTTAAACTTATTCTCTCATTTTCTCTTGTTTTGTTTGCAGGTTAAGGAAGGAGGAGGAAGAGAATATGAAGCCATGGAGAGGATTGGAAGCTCTCCTTTGTTCAATGGGTGTGTATACACACAAGATCTAATTTCCTTTGTGTAGTATCCCTCTCCTAAGGTTTTTTGTTTTCTAAATCTATTTTATCTTGTAGGTTTTGTCATTACAATGAGTATTTTCATTTGTGAGAGTTACCCTATTTTGGTTGTGGGATATTTTACCCAATTTATTCTTATATATTTAGATTATTTTTAATTGCAGATTTGTATATATACACATTGTATATATATATTTGATATATATATATATAACACACAAATATGATGTATATATATATACTAAATATGTAAAGAAATAAAAATATATATACCGCAATTTAAAAATTTAGGCTGCATAAAAATATAAATGGCCGCTCAATAATTAAAGGGGTTTGATTTTAAAACAAAGTGGGGCATTTAATCTAATGGGGTTTTAGTGTTGGGAATAAAATTGGGGGGAGGGTCCGACCCCACTGTGGCCACCCCATATAAATTTGTTCTTTTGGGGTATAAAAAAAAATCCCCTCCCCCCAGTTTATGTAAAACTTTCACTTAACCAAATTTAATGGTTTAACCAACAAAATGATTTCTTTGGTTATTTTTTTTTATCCTTTTATGTATATATCTTCATATGTGTATATTGTGTGCTGGTGAGCCACTTTTGTATTGTATATTTTATGTATATGTATGTAATAAGTATATATATATACCATATATATATATATATATATATATATATATATATTATGAATAACTAGATATTTTTTAATATTAAATATATTAATATTTTATAAATTATAAATATTTAATATGTGTAAATTTGTTATTAGTTACTTTTATTTAATCAATATGCAATAATATAAAGGGTTTATTAATTACTATTTTCCATTTTTATAACAATTTGAAAATTTGAAGAGGGAATACTATATGCATTAATTATAATTTTGCATGAATATAGTATACATAATGCAAGGTAATAATGATAATGCATAAATTTGTGTAACATCAAATTTAAACAAGGATGAGAACCATCATTTAAATTATTTCACTTTCTTAGAAGGGTATAATTAAGTTATAATTTAATATGGACTTAACAAAATTTACATTGTTAAAGGAATAGTTGAATTCCTTTGCAACAAACTAGTATTATTTATTCCTTAAATGAGGGAAAACAATTATTTGGGTGGAAATAACATTAAAACATAAATTTAAATTGCAAATTTAAATCCTTTTCCATTTTACATTCAATCAATATGCAAGAAGGTCATATTCAATTTCCAATAATCAACATTATCATTTACAAAATAGATCTAGCTTAATAATACAACTCCTAAAAAATTTAGATTTGAGAGATCTTTATTTCCATTACAAGACCATTACAAGTTCACATTTCATATGAAGTAATGCTAGTCATAAATACACCATTTACAAGAATTATCTCATAAAATGTAAGGTTACATTCCAATGTACTATAAGTACAATTTACAAGTTATGAATCAGTAGTAGAACCAAGCTGCAACTTTCACATGTCTTTCCATTTCCAATAAGATGAACTTCTTCCATTGACTCCCACCATCTTCATCAAGGTCAATTCACACAAAAAAATGGGGGAGTAGGAAACACTCTCCACCCAACCAAAATATCTAATGAGGGAGAGAAGCCTTTTTCCTCATTGGCCCCCGAGCCCCAACAAGGAAGCAATGAGGGTTATTTAGACAACCATTGGAAACTCAAAATGGATTTCCACATACACATTCAATCAAGACATTCAATGAAATAACACAATACCAATTTTACAACAAACCAATAAATATCCAAACACAAAGGCTTCATGTCTAAAGCCAAGGAGGAGAAAAGAACATGGGGGTTCTTCTTATGCCTCCCAAGGGCTTGGGTGTCCACCTATGAGCCTCCAAAAACTCCATCACAATATACACAACACTCTTATGCCTCCCTCCAAGAAGATACACCACTGTTATGCCTCCCTCAAGAAATCAACCGTCTCTTATGCCTCCCTCAAGAAAATAACAAGATAAACACAAATTATTTTTATCAACAAGGTGGACATCTCAACCCAACTCCCTCCTAAAAAACCCAATGACATTTCTCTTATGCCTCCCACAAAGTTTTACCCCCATTTCCATTTCTCCCACAACCTAAGGATCAAATCTATTTCCCACAATCATAAGTAATACAACAACCATCATCCACACATATGAGTACAACAAAATAGCAAAGTAAAAACAAAGGTGAAGATATACCTTATAAATGAAGAGGATCAAACCACAAAAAAATTCCAAGCCTTCCAAAATCCTAAGAAAGCACCATCCATTCCAAGCTCAAATCACCATTCTCAAGCAAGCTCTCCAAAAATTCCAAGCATCCACCCCAAAGAATGAACAAGTGACCCCAAATCCTCACACAAAATGAATAAATAGAAAAGAGGGAGACATAGATCCATGGCTCCATGTAGGATGCCACATCATCTCTCCTCCATCCCACATCACCAAGGTCAAACCCAAACCCCAAAGCATAATAAATTGGTGGTTGGAGAAATTACTACCCTCTTACACACTCAACCCAACCCACACCCCTTAAGGATAAAATTAAATACCCATGTACGAAAAGAGCAATTAATTTCTCTTTTCCTCCATTAAAACACAAAATAGGACCTAAAATAAGTCCCTCACATCATAGGCCTAGTGGGTGGGTCACTTTAAGACATGTGGGACAATCTTAACTTGTCCCACAAGTCACCAAAATGGCCTAGAAGGTCAAAATCTTAATTTCACTTGAAATATTGAGTACACACCACTCTAAAACAAATTAAATTCATTCCAATCCAACACACATTAAGGCTACCAACTCACATTTATTTGCCACACTTTTTCACATCCTAATAAGCACAAGTTAAATACTTTTAAATTAATTTAAGAGTGGTGCTAAACAAAATAATAAAAGTGAATCCACATACTAAAAAAATACAATAACTCACAATTAAATAAAATGAACAAGAAAATGTCACCAACTTACCCAAGGTCATTATTGAGGTCACCCCCCAATGGGGAGCTCCAAAAAACAACAAAACAATAAATACACAACATACGAATACACGATTTGGCATGGTGACCTTGTTCCCAATACCCCACATTCCTTTGTTGTTGGTCTCCTATCCCCTGAAGTTTGTTGTGCTATAATTTCCTCCAAAATCAAACAATACCTTTCTGGCCTTGTGGCCATATTAATGATGTCGAAATCATAAAACACGTGCATGTATACATAAAAATTTACATCATCGAATATCATAATAAAACGAATGTTAGAATCAATTAATTCACCAATCATTTAATTTTATAACATTTCAATTCTACCTAATCCATCAATATTTACTAAGATCACAACATCAACAATCATCCATAAATATCTATAAATCACATCCAATATGTAAATATAGTAGTAATAGTTAGAACATCAAATACATGATATATGAATCAAGCATATAAAAGTCATCGCAATAGTGACATCATGTCACAAGTCTAACACGTATGTACTATCTATCAAATAAGTAAAACAAGTGTATCAATGCTCATCTAGCAATGTCTAATATCTAATACGATATCAAGGTCTAAGGATCCTATACAGAGTGAGAAGAGACATAAAAATATAAAAATAATAATGATATCACAATTATTTTGTGACAAGAAAACCATTCTAGATCATCATCATATCCTTAAATTCCCATAAAGGTCCACAATACAACTATACAGTCAAAATAATAATCAAAACACAATAGTAATCATGATGTCCCACACATCTAATTAGTATGTTATATAGATTACAACAACAAGGTTTAAGATTATAATCAATTCAAAATTGATAACACGGTTCATTCAATTTTGACGAGGAGTGGGCATTAAACTCTAGTATTGCCTAAGGTGCTCATAACCCTTAATCTGGTCCTACAAATTGGTTGAAATATTTTCTCATAAAACAAAACCTTATTTTAAGTATATATTTTATTTTAAAATGAATTCTCACATCAATTATTTGGTGATTTTTTATATAGCATTCCTATGCTATGAGAAGCTTCTCATTCAACAACTCTACAGAACTAACCTTTTTCTTACAAGGTGATAAGTTGTGTATTCATAAGAGAATATACATTATACATATTCAATATTTACACAATTCTTTTAGATGATCTTTGATGTCCATTGCAAAAGGATTTGAATGTAGTTAACATGTTTTAGTTAACCATTTTGATTTTAAGAAATAAAACTTCTAGATACAATATTACATTTCCACGTACATACAATTGTAAACAATATAATTTAAGAAATGACTAAAATTAAAGTGTTTGTTGCTGAATTCTTTTTTTTTACTAAAACTAACAACACATATAATGTCGAATTTTCCTCAAAATTACATTATTTCTTACCATTACGTGATTATAATTTTAAGTATATCAACCAAAAAAAAATGTCAAAAAATGATATGAATGGAAAATTTTAAAAGATTATTCTTGTTAGTCAAATGTTTTTTTAGAATTGTTACTTTTCTTTGTCCCCTGTATTTCATTGACTTTGCACCACAGTTTTTGCTAATCTAAAGATGTCATTTTTTTCATAATCTAGAATAAATAATATACTATTCAAGAGACCTGAATGGTAGATGCGCCTACTTTATCCTAATTTATTCATTATAAAACGAATAAACTACAACCTGAAAATATCCTGTCACATATATGGCAAGTAAAAGTTTGTAAAAAAAACATATAAACATAATCTCATTACGAAGATTTATAAAAACAATTAAATATTTACCAAATTTATTTTATATTATCGTTATGTTTTTAAAATTCTAAAACAAAATTATCCAACGAGTTGTCCATTTATCTAAAGTCGTATGGTGGAAACTTTTTTATAGGACACTCATATAACATGGTTCAGTGCTTGATAGAATATAAACTTAAAAAATGAGATATGTATTTTGGGCAGGAGGTATGTTTGTTATGTCATAGAGTTTTAAGGATAAAGACCCTATAAACTTGAAAGTGGAAATATATATTTTGGGGAGGAAATATGGTTTTAAGACAATGTTTTTAATTTAAAGAAGCATAATTTATTGTTAAAAAGGTAAGCGACATTGTTTTAGGGCATATCATTTAAGGGACTGATTTTAATTATAAGGGAAGATTTTGTAAAGGATTGGGATGAAATAGAGAAAAAGTAATTTTATTATAAGATTTTTTTATTGGGAAATATTTCCCCTGCAAGGTAATATTTCCTGGTAATTTGAAAGGTTATGTAAATTATATTTTGTTTTTACTGTCATCGTTGTCAGCTATACACCTGATCTTATTGTAAGGAAACTTTCGTAAGACCTGTGGAGGTGTGATTTCACTCATTTCTACTAGGATCTATCACTCTCAAACCCACACCCGTACGTATTTTGTTTAGTTCATGTGATATTTTGTATCGGAAATGATATTTTTATAATTAGATACAAGGCATTTTTATAAGTTAGAAACGCCCTCTTTAATCTGACATAAGAAGAGGATATGCTATTTGTGCATCAAGACAGTAAAAGGTCATTAAGAAAGTTGATCGAGACCATTTTTTACACCCTTGTTATGATCATCCAAATCAAGGGTAATTTAGAAAACATACCTTTAATATACAATCAATGTTACTAATGTTTAACATTATTATTTAGCTTACTGCTACATAATCTAGCCTAATTAAAATATTTGTAATTTATATGATAACATATAATAACCATATAGAGTTGTAGGCATATAAAAAAATCTCCATGATATCCCTTAATCCATTATGAGTGTGTAAACATTTATATAATTAATTTAACCTTTTATAGATTATGAGAACTGTGTGCATCTCTTAAGTTCCTACCTAGAAGATATCCATATAACTTTCATACTCCTCAAAGAATTCATTATAGAAAGCAATGTTTGCATAAGATAAAAATATATTTATGAACACACACAGATGTTAAGCCTCCTCTCTCGACCTTTCCTAACATATTACTTCAAGTAAACAAAAACAATAGAACATGTGAACATTAAGACACATTTCAAAATTATTCAATGACGTGTCCATTTATCTTAAGTTATATGGTGGAAAAAACAATTTTTAGGCCGTAAGATGCTACTATATGCAATGAGCCCAGCTGATTCTGACACACGTCAGATAATCGAGGGTTGTGATTACATAAGGACATATGCATTTAAATCATATGGTCCTGGATGAGCTAGAGAAAGAGTTGTTTTGCAGATGGAAATTTTTTTAGATGCGGTATAGATCAGTGTCGAAAGGAACTCTTTTTTATTTATTTTTATTTGGAAAGCGACTGCCTCCTCCACCGGGGTCTCTAATGAGATGAACCAGCAGCGTCATGGCAATACTGGTAGAGAAATAAGGGCAGTTGCCACAGGACTCCTTTAATGGGGTTTTCGTTGGCTTTGAGCAACGAACTTTTCATGGCATTTCCGTTTTTAGGCCGCTCCTTTCGATGATCCCTAATCCTCAGATCTCATCGATACCCTGTGAAATAAAACCTTGTATTTAGAGGTAAGTATGTTTGTGAAGGGAAGTTACATCGTTCTCCAAGATTTCATGGAAGTGATGTATGATATAGTGGACGAGATAAGCGTCGTTGTGTGTGTGGTTACAGAGCCGTGTTGGAGGCAGAGTAAAGGGAGGGAAGATGATGTGAACACTTGGATCACTGTTGCGCTAAGTAATCCCTCAACTTGTGTTGAAGGATTCGAGTAGGAAGGTGTGGATATGTTTTAGATAATGAAGGATAAACTCCAGCATATTACATAACTCACTAGTAACGTGCTAGCAATTTTCAACTATGTTTCGTCTACCTTGAATTGGCTACCCCATCTTCTCTCAATTAAATAGTCATTTAAGAAAGTCTAGATTTTCACTGTCCCCTGTTCAACCATACAATATATCCAACTTGGATATATACCTAGTGAATTTTTTATGCATATTTGGAAACATGGGAAAGTTTCATTACACCTTAATTTAAAATAAAAACACCAATTTGTATAGCGATATCCTAATTATATTCTATACATAGAAAGTTAGTGGTGTTAATATTGAGGATTAGGTTCAGATGTCTCTCTTTGCAAATTGCGCCTTGGTACTGGAAAAAATATTTACATGTATAGGTAGGAAATTTCTTCACGGCTTCCGGTTTTTGGGTCCAATATCGGAATTATGATTTGTCAATGTTTTTTCCTTGGGGTTTTAGTATTACGGGTGGATAAATGTGCGGTGGTGATGAGGAAGAAGGAATCGCCTTGAGGTAATCGCCACTACAACTAGAGTGCCATTGGTTATCGACGGATTTTAATCCCTGAGAAACAAAAATACTGAAAAAATAAATAATTTCAACTCACAAGCAGACAAAGCAAAGGCAGAACTAGTGAGGAAAAATTGCAGAAATTCTTACACCCCTTTTTCATTCGAAAATCAATCATTCGTGCTAGAAATTTAGTTGCTGGCTCTATTCAAGGTTGAATTTAAGCGTCATGTTTGAAATATTGGTTTCAATTACTCGGGTAAAAATTGAACTACTAGTCTACCACTGAAATCTACAGGATTAGATGTTGTTTTAGGGCATATTTTTGCATTTTTTTAAATTGTAATTTTTTTTTCATATTCTTTAAAATTTAAAATTTTCTTTTTCCTTTATTAATTATTATTATTTTTCCTACAACTACACGTTGAAGCCACTCTATATTATATTTGGTGAAATATTTAAGTTCTGTTAATTTTGTCTAATTTTTTGGGGTTAGAGTCAGATCTGAGGAATGATATTAAAATTATACAAAAAAAATCTTTTCAAGGAATATAAAAAATTTAATAATATTTTTTTGTAACTTATTAATTTAATACAGCATTATTTATAGATCTTCACAGTATAACAGTTTTTCTATTAATAAAAATTATCCATTATTTATATCCTTATATTTTCATGTCATCTCTATTGTTGATTGGATTCTAAAATCTTCATTTCTCAAAATGAAGTGTAGATATGGTAAGAATATGTTTCATTTTTAAATTTTTTTGGCAAGATATTTAATTTGAATGTATGAGAAAGAAAACAAATGAATAATTAAAACTGGGTATGCTAAGATTTTATAGAGTAGTTAGTTTGTAGGGTAACTTGAAATATAAGAGACCATCCCTTAATTTTAATAAATAGTATGTATTTAAGCATTTTTCAAATATTAATAATATATAAAACAGTTATATTTAAAGATTACATAAAATAATAGTTTTATTATGATGATAAGTTTAATAGAAGACACAAAATGTCATATTTATAAAATCTGATGAAATCATATCTAAAAAAATTATCACAAATACAAAAATAATCCATTTACTAATTAATATCTACTTCATTTCAAAAATGAATTATAAAATTGTCATGAAATTCAACACTCTCAACATCACATCATGTTTTAAGTTCTACCCGAGTGTAAGACTCAAACTACGTATATACCACTAAAATCTAGAAGATTAGATGTCATTTTTTAGGAAATATATCTGAATTTTTTAAATTTTAAATTTTTCTTTTTTATGCATGAATTGGAGAAATAGGCTCAACGATATTCCTAACTTAGACCTCTTAATAATCTAAAAGTGATCACGAACAATTACGCTGACATGCAATAAAATCGACCAAATTCACATGCAAACGAATCAACGACATATCAAGGTTGTCAATTGACGAAGAAATCAAATTAAAAAAATTATATTCAAGGCAGCAATTTTCCACTCCATCGCATGACGAAAAACATATTAAAATATTGGGGAAATATTTTTCTTTGCCTCCATTGTGCAACGAGAAAAAAGCATATATTCAATTCCAGACTGAAAATATTTTTCCATTTCCATCAACTAACAGACAAATTTGTTTATTTATTTATTTTTGATGCATATCTAACGAACCTCGATTTTTCAATCAATTGCGGGTACTTCACTTTTTTTGTATTTTTGGATTACATGGGGCCCACTTCTATTTCTACCACCACTTCTGCTAATTTTTAAGCAATGTTAGACTCCATTAAGAGAGCTTGACGCTGTTATTTTTTGTGACTCAGTTTTGACTTATCTATTGTAACTTCATCCTGGAGGGGTTTGGTGTTAGACTGACTCACCTCCTTTGTGTATAACTCGACCATGCTTCCATTTAAGCAGTGCTCAAATGATGGAAAAGACCCTTCTTTGAGTTTATTTGTTGAGCTTTTCTTAGATCAACAAATTTTACTCTTACGCCATGAATTTACTTGAATCAAAAGGTGTTGTGGTTTATACCTATAGCTCAGTTTTGTGAGTATTATCTATCTATGTATTGTGAATTTTTCAAAATTCTTGTGAAAAATTATCATGTCAAGATCTTAAAATCCTTGTAATCCTTTTCAATTTTATGAATTCCTATATTTAAAATGTAGAAAAGGACCCTGTTGCTGAAAAAAAGACAAGCGTAGATGCTGAAAAGATGATTTTAATGACATTTGTTAGAAATAAAAATATTTTTTAGACCTGAATGTTGCATTGATGGGATATCTATTTTTGTGAAAATGCGTCCAGAAACATATTTCTGTAAGGATCACTTTTCTTTGAATTTGATGAGTAGATTTTCAAAAATCCCCATCTAAGAGGAAGAATGACCAAATCTTGTCAAAAATCCCTTTCATTGCATTTAGATCTAAGTTTGTTGTCGCTTGCGTATCCAAAGTTTTATTTTATCTAAATTGTTATTTTTTTTCATCATTTTGCTTGTTTGTGACTTGCAGTAAAAGAAGTGGAAGGTTGTGGAGATACACGTTGTTTCCCATGCCCATTAGAAGCACATAATGACCAAAACCCTCTCTTCCTTAACATAAATAATTTATCGCTATAGACCCACGCCAGGTTCTACATTCATTATGTTTGTAGATCCATACATAAGCAATTTGAGTCATGTATTTTCTCCATATGTACGATAATTTCTTATAAGGAATAAAAATTCTTATTATAATGAGTTTTTATAAATGTGTGGACAGTCAATTATTTTGAGGATTTGTGGAATGCAGTCTCTCACATCTGAGTTTGTAGTTATGATAATAGTAATTCTTATGTATTTATTATAATTTGTTCTCGCTTATATGTGAATGGCTATCGATGCATTCTTGTTCTATTTTCAGACTTCAGTACTATGTTACAATAAGAAGCCCTGTGACTTTTGAAACAAAGGTTAGGGGATTGAGTCTAGTCAAATTTGTGGGAAAAAAGTCTTTTTGCAACACATAAATGAAGAGCATGTTTCTTGAGGTGGACGTTGCAAACATGACAACATTGGTGCATCTGCATTTAAAGAAAGTAAAGGGAAAATGTAGGATGACAGGTTTTTAATATTTTGGAAAATTTTGTTACTAGGCCATACTCATTATATGACCTGGAAGAAGCATTTCAATGATTCTAGCAATATTGTTGGAAAGGATAGCTTCGGAAGTGTTTCTTTGTAAAATGAGGGACCAAAAAAAAAAGTTAAATGAGACATGTTTTGTATGAAAATGTCGATTTTAGGCTTATACATGATTACAAATTTTCTTAACTGTTATGTTATCACACTGACAAAAAATTAGTGTGATACATAATTTTGGAATGGAATTAATTAATTGCCTTGGTATAGTACATTTGTGTGTTAGTATTTTTAATATATTTTAAAGATGGTAGGCCCTGAATGCTCACTAGCCACCCACCTAGATTCTAATCCCCCAAGCCCAGGAGACTGGTTACCCTTGTATTTACACAACTGGTTAGGAGGGATCACATTGCAATAGTGTGCCAAAAAGTATGACTTAAGTCATTAACTCGTGTATTATCTAAAAAAAATTTGTAATCATAGTTATAATTTTTATTATTAATTTTTTGTTTAAATCAATACATTATATCATGTGTCATAATTGTGCCCAAAGGCATTACCATTTGGTACGTGAGGTTGGTTTATACTGTTAATTACCCACCTCCACAATTTTTGTGCTTTCATGTGTCAGTTCGTGGAAAATGCACAATGCACATGAATCATGAAATTTACGAAAAGTAAAAATTATGAACAATGTCCTTGTTAATAGTTATCAGGGAATAGTGTCACACGTCATGGGTTAAATTTAATGTTTGTTTAGACGCATTTTGTGATTTGAGTTGTAAAATACTTGTAAATATTTGACATAACCATCACATGTGACATTAAAATTTGAATTTGATGTTAGTTTAAACGTTTTTTTTTGTGATTTAAGCCATAAAATACTTACAAATTTTTCATATAGCTGCCATATGTGACTAGTATATTTAAAAAGTGAACATCTTTTTTCATACATATATATATGGATCTTATATTCGTATATATATATATACTTTAAAATAATTTAATAAATACAAAATATTGGATATAAATAAATTTGTATTGTACTTTTAAAGGGAAATATTGGAAAATGAGCTGCCCATAAATTGTTTGATAGGCCTAAGTGGCCATCAAATTTGACTATGAACAGTGGGAGCGAGAAAGAGATGAAATGGAGCACAAAAACAAAAATTCCCTTGGAGTTTTTAATATGTTTTCCCCTCCCTTGAACTTTTATTTCCTCTTACGCCTTTTTAATTCCCCCTTCTCCCTATATGTTTCCTTCTCTCCAATTTAAATTGACCGCCATATCACTTTCCATGGTTCCATCACACATTTCATGTGCATTTCGTTGTAGTATTTTCGAAAACCATTAATCCAAGGGGAAAATTCTATTTAATGGGGGATTCCTTGGGAGGCGTCGTTGCTTCGTTTCTACCAAATAAACAAGGTAACATTCAAGAGTAAGTGACCCCTTCATGTAGCTAAATAAGACATGGTGCAACGTTAATTTTAAGCTTCATACTCTCTTTGATTAAGTTGCCTCATGTTACTCAATACTTATTTCATCATACCCACCTATTTCCCACAAAATATTTTTTACCTCTTTTTATTTTGGAAATATTGGCTGACAGTCTCATGATATTTGCTTATAAAGGCACCACTGAATTTGTAAATTCCCTCAAAAATAAAAATATAATGCATCAATTTACACCACCAAAATCACCTTTTTGACATTGTTTCGAAGCATGTTATTGTTCCCAAGCTCATGTAAATGGCATAGTTGATGTATATGCTTTGGTCAAGGTTTTTTCAGGTATGCAGAAGGATTTTTTCAATGTAACATGGTTGATGATTCTCATAATCTGGGAATTTCCTAGGGTTTCAAAAAAACTATTACAAACAACAATAATAACCATACAAGGGGCGTGCTTGCTCCCATTGTTGGGATGACATTTTCTCAGTTAATTTTTGACATTAGGATAGTCTTACATTACAAACAATTATGTGCCATCCTTTTATATCCCTCACATAGGACACAAAAAGTACCTGCATATATTGGACCACATGACCTAGGTTTCAAAATTATTATGCTCTTGCAATGCAATATATGTCTTCAATGGTGTTCATTTTAACACATACAGGGAACTATCCCATGGTCATGAAGATGTCCTTTTGAAATAGGTTTTGGAAGTAAAAATTGAAATCAAGGAGAAATAAAGTGCTCATAGTTACCAATAGATGGAGACCATGGAATTTTTCAAATTGTGTTGAAAATATTGTGTTTTTGTTTAAGGAATAAGAGTATGGATATTGTGTTGTGAAAGAGCCAATGGTGACTGGGCAAAAATGTGTAGGAATAAACTATTGATTACATGTCATCCTTGTATGTCCCTCACGTGGGACACAAGACAGAGCCATTTATATTACACAACATGAACTAGGGTTTCAAAATTATTATACTCTTGCGATGTGATATACTTCTTCAATGAGGGTTATTTTTTCCCTTCCAGGGAACCATCCCACAGTCATGAAGATATCCTTTTAAAACAATTTTTGGCCATCAAAATTTATGTGAAATAGAAACCAAGTATTCATAGTTACCAATAGACGGGGACTATGGAATTTTCTAGATTGTGTTGAAAATATTGTGTTTTTATTTCAGGGATACAAGTGTGGGGATTACATAGTGAAAAAGCCAATGGTGTCTGAGAATGAATGGGTAGGAATAAACTGTTGAATGTTATTCTTTCAAGAACTTAAACCATATGATTTGTGTCCATATGGTTTATATAGATGGTGTTCAAATCAAGAACTTTCCATTCCCTTAATATTATTTTGAGCGCTCGATCTTAGAATCGTTATCTTTCCCTTCCCTTTATTGATGTTTTTTCACATCTTACTAGATGTCTCTACTAAAAATAGGGTCTGTCGAATTCCTACATGAAGCAAGCATTGTGGCCAAATAAATTCAAGGGATCAAACTACAAATGAATTTTCATTCCCAAAATATTTTCCTACCACTACTAATTTTCACAAATGTCTCTATAAATGTTTTTTGCAACATCTTCCACAACAACTCTTTTCTCCTACAAATGTTTGATAAAAAAGTAATGTGGTTGTTACAGGGTTGAATTTTACCTTATTTCCCAAACCCTTATCTCCCAACCCTCGCACTTCTCCACCCTCAAACCCTTTCCTCTTCACCCATATTCCTCTCCCATTATTTCTTCCCATTCAATTTGACTCCTTCAAGAGATCCCTTTTGGCGTTACCATCATACATTTCACATGTGATTGCTAGTATTAAGACACTCATATAACATGGTTGAATGCTATATAAAATATAAACTAAAAAAATAGATACTTATTTTGGGTTGGAGGTATGTTTGTTATGTAGTAGAGTTTAAGGATAAAGACCCTATATACTTGAAAGGGGAAATATATATTTTGGGGAGGAAATATGCTTTTTAAGACAATGATTTTTGTTTGAAGAGGCATAATTTATTGTTAAGAAGGGAAGGGAGGTTGTTTTAGGGAATATCATTAAAGAAACAAATGTTAATAATAAGGGAGGATTTTTTAAAGGATTGGTGTGCAATAGAGAAATACAAATTTTATAATAAATTTTGTTTATTGGGAAATCTTTCTCCTACAAGGTAAAATTTCTTATTAATGTGAAATGTTACAAAAATTATTTTTTGTGTTTACTATCATGGGTGTCACACATAAAGCCCAACTTATTCTACGGAAAATTTCCTTAGACATATGGTGAGGGTTTTTGGCACTCATTTCTTCCAATATCTATCACTCTCAAACCCCCACCTTAGGTAATTTGTTTAAATACAATGAGAGTGTGTAAATAGGAAATGATATTTTTATAATTACATAAAAGGCATTTTTATAAGTTAGTGTAACGACCCCAAAAAAAAACCACACACGAACAACACAGTGAAATACAGGATTATTTTTTTTATTTTTTTTGACTTGCTTGACACATAACATGACGCAACATGTCATCACCAAGAATACAACTAACACTGTGAACAACTTGATACAAGGATGGCCATAAAGGCAGCACGGAAACGTTCACACCTATCAAGGGAAATTTACTTTTCTTTTGTGAAAGGACATGGCAAAAGACCAATCACATTACATAGTTATAGCTGAAGACATCCCACTGTGAAAATCTTCTTAAGATTACTAATTTACTAGAGACATCTTACAATTCCTAGCTTACGTTCTAGAAGGTTCATGATATGTTTCTTACAATTCTTCTTATGGTATGTGTTTCTTTTCTTGCATGCTTTTAAGCAACTATATTAAGGTCATCTCTAAATGACATTTACTCATTTATCTGGTTTAAAAAATTACTGTGAAAACGGTCAGAGAGAGAGAAGGTCAATTCATTTTATTATGGTAATCTATGTAGTTATTAACCAGACTTTCAAAGAGAACCATGAGTTAAACTGGATTAGGGTAACAATCTTCATTTATTTATTTATTTATTTTATTTTTTTATTTTTTTAATTTTTTATTTTATTCGACAAGGAACACAAGACTTATTATGTCGCAATACTGAAAATAAGGTTTAATCCATAGCTTAATGTTCGCAATGGTAGAATATTTTATGTTAGAAGAAGACTCCTCTCTTTTCGATAGGAAAACTCTTAAAATTATTCAATAAGGTACACAACTCCATAATTATTTTATTTATTCACTCAACTTATGAATTCATTTTATGTTTTGTTATTCTTTGATTAACTTTTGAAAAAGGATTTCCACCTACTAACATGTACATGGAACTACACTGATGTCAAGACTAAGAAGAGTTATAAAAGCATGAAAGTCCTATGATTAGGGGGGTAGAAGATGTCAGAACAAAAGAGAGAGAAGAACACGGTTAAAACCTTTCTACTCAACAAGGTACACAACCTTAAGGTGATCACAAGGTTTAGTAGAACTTGGCTGAGCATAAGAGTGTGCCAAACATAATCAAGCCACGCAACCACAACGGTTCATAACCGATAAATAATATTATCAAAAGAACACTCATAACAAGGTGAAGATTGAAATATTATTTCTCACAAAGATAATTACAATCTTAGTAAAACAGGACAAAGCAACATTATAACACATTAACCGAACATCCAAGGCAAGAGGCCTTCTAAATCCATATCAAGAATCATAGCAATAATTTCAACACGTGTGACATTGCAAAGAAGAAAAAACATAAAACAAAATGATGAAACCTTCACCACTCTTCCCTCTATCAATAAGCGCAAGCCATCTACACAAGTATTAACTTGAGTCAGTTCACGAGAACTAAGCATGTTAAGGCTACTCATTGCAACAGTAAGCTAACATTTAACAATATCAAGAAAGGAAAGTTCTAATTCAAAAATGGATTAAAACACAACCCACAACTCCAAAATTATTCGCATGAGAAAGAAATCTAAACCATCCAGCAAGGAGAAAGTCAAAATACCAGTAAGAACAAAATCACATAAATCAAGGCAAGACCTTATGGGTTGGGAACAAGAAGGTCAAGAGTGTTGATAACTCCTTCATGTAATCCTATGGATTACGTGATTGGAATCCAAAACTTACTCCATCCAACTAAAGGGGTCCAAGAGAAGACAACACATACTAATTATGATCGTAGGCGCGAAACGGAACGACGTTATCCAAATCTCCTAGGGGGAGGCTTTATAGAAATAATTAGGGTTCAACGCTCTTCAAGGAAAAACAACTATAGTTTCAATTTTAACCAAGCAGCTTTACCACTACCTTCATGTAGGATTTTTTTTTTAAATGTAGGACCAGTTAACCAAACAATTCCACTCTTTCAAAGTGTACAAAAGAGACACAAAAAGGGCCATTATTCTACCAATAACCTTATCCTAATTGTCAACCTCTCTACATAATATAAGGGAAGACTAAACCCAAAAGTCGTTAATAATTTTTTTATATATTTCAGACAATGTCAATAAGCATTAAAGTAAAAATTGATTTCATTAACAAGGCCACAAAATGGGACCTTTTAGTAACCAAGTCTGAAGTATAAGATATTCGAGTTCGAAAACAAAGGGATTCGCTACGCAGAGGGTAAAACACCAACGATGCCCCAGACTCAAAGGACCCTACCACGAGTGCAAGCACAAAAATAAGAACCAACACACATATCCATCAGGAAGGTTACGCAGTGCAGTTCGGCCTAGAAGTTTTATGAGCTCCTGGCCAATGGTATAGAAGATGGAAATTTTATCCGATCCATGTGGGCTTATCAAGGACATGTCTAGCAAAAATCAAACAGATGAACATAATAACCACCTATTATATTATCACTGTAATCAGCTGTCATCTAACAGGAAACGAGTTCACGAGTCCAATACCATGGATTCACCTACAACTTTTGTTTCAGTCCAGCTATTAATAGCTTGCTCGTGACCCTTAACAAAATTGAAGAGATTTCCTTCAATTAAACCTACAATGTCTCCCCCTTACTTTAATCAAACAAGAGTTTGATCCAGGTAGTAGGTATAGTAATTTTCTCAACACGTAGAGGCCAAAATAGATGTCAGGTTATTCATCCCCTAGAACTGGGTACAAAAGTCAACCATGTACAGTTCTAAAACAAAACCCTAATGCCATTTTCTAATTAAACAAAAGTACAAAATGTCCATAGGCTTAAACAAGTTTCAGAACACAATTTCACTATTAATGTACCTTTAGTAAAACAGGAGAGCCCTAAACAGGAAATACGTATTCATTCAAGCAAATAGAGATATGAAGGCTTAACCTTCCATATAGTAACCCTTCAATTACAAAATACCATCACAGAATTCTTTTGAAAGAGAGTCATATAAGCAAATGAAACTCTATAATGTTTCCTTCCCTACGAACTAGACTGCATCACTCAATATTGCAGTAGCCCATTTAGACAATTATGAAAAAGAGTAAGCTATAAGATAGGAAAAGAACATTCCAAGCAAAACCGACGAACTAGGAACGGAATTTAAAGGAACAACCAACACAATCAGGTAGTGATATAATCAACCTTGAAAACATTTAGTCTAGGCGCCATTCAAGAGGAAAGAAAATTCATTTCAAGATACTGAAAGAAGGTAGAAAAATACTACAAAGAGTATAGTTAACATGCCTGATTAGAATTCTTCCAATCCAGCAAGCACGTTGACCAGGGCTCGGGTAATAGCAACACAACCTGTGCAACTCCTCTTCCTCACCCTGCTGAAGGTCCAAACTCTGTTAACGACCATGCTCTTGACTTCATAAAATCAATTGAATAGTCTGAAATGTGCATCTCTGCCCATAGTTCAGTCGGGTCGCATTTACACCCGATTATCATTCCCTTACTGATCTTCTGGCGACACCCTAACTCCTCTTCCCAAAGATTGTTGCCATGCATCCCTGGGTTTCTCAGAAGTAGATCCAAAATCCTCCGAACACCGCTCCAAATTAGCCCTTAGATCAATCCACCAGCCAACATGTTAGTCGAGTTGTCCATAACCATAAAACAGTCCCTAGACTTAGCATCCTCAATAAGGCCGACCAGTCACTAGATTGCTTCAGTGTAGTTGTTTTGCCCTTAGCCCAAAGTGATCTGCAAGCTCGTGCTAGTACCACATTCATGCGGTGAATATCAGCTACAAAGCCAACCCCATGATTTGTTGCTCGAACACAAGACATAAAGATTACCTCACGCTCCTAGCTCTGAAAGGCATCTACTGTAATGATATATATACCTTTTTCTTAATCAGATTTGGGGACATCATAAAAACTGTGGTAATTCCAAAAGAAGAGCACTGTTCCAAAGTAGACTTCGCCAGCAAATTTCTGGGTGTCGCCCCCCGACCTTTGAGTAGTGATGATAGAATTGGGATTTTGTCTAAAATTATCATCTCTAGCATACTTTGATTCCTTACCCAAAGTTTGTGTCTCCGTGTGCCCTACCTTTGGTTCAAAAATGGCAATGTCGTCCATGATTGCAGCATGATTTTCAGTGACTTTAGCAGTATTCATAACAGACAAAGGAGCGTCCCATTCATAATCAGGAGGAGAAGATGAAGAAGAAGGCACAGTTATAGATGCTTTCTGGACAAGATAATCAAAGATCCTATGGTGGTCCTCCAGCTGAAGCAGGGCCAAGGCCTCTCACTTCTCCTCTTCGGCCTGCATCTCAATTTGAATTCTCCGCCTCTCCTTCATGACTAAAAAGAGCTCCTCAGGCACATCCAGAGGCTTCACCTGCCTCAACAAATTCTGCAAACGTGTGGACTGTGTAGCACCCACATTCCCTATCAGAAGAGCGCTGCATCCACTTCCTCCGCGCTGGGCCTGGGAGGCAAACTCCTGTGCAGAGGGGCATGATCTCCTCCACCGCCGCCTCCAAATTTCCCACTGATTTCACCATTCTGCATTTTGAGTTACTGAGATTCACAACCAGGTGGGTACTGATGAATGGATAATATAAGAGTCTGAATCTTGAAAGGAATTTGACGAGCTTTGCTTAGTAAGAATGCAACCGCGCACATGCCCATTGCCAACTGTTTCCTCCAGAAAGTCCACCAGAAGTTGCTCATTCGGTATGAATGGTATGCGTGAAATCTCAAGAGAAAGATGAAGTTTGATCACCTCTGTGTTACAGGCATTCAATACAACTCCTAGAAGGAAATATACCCAATGGCTTAGCCGCAAAAACTCACTGTCACATAGTCGATTTGACAGAAATATCTTGAAGGAGAAACTCGAATTTGAGGATGCATTCTATACTAAACCGAAGCAACATAGTTGGATAGCCTTCTTGTTGGAAGTGCTCAAAAAGACTTCAACTAAAACTTTATCTCGTTCTTCTACTACAGTTGCAAGATTTTGCAAAAACTGATCACGACTGTGGTCGCGTGCAACCAGAACAACAGGATCAACACCAACATTTCCTTGGGATCGCCCTGCGGTAGCTGTCGCACTTAACTCTCTCTGGAGGCCACTGATTTTCTGAGGTAAGTTTACCTCTCGACCCTGTAGCTGCTGCATACAGCCAAATACTTCCTCACGACACTATTAGGAGAATTTCAGTTCTACGCTCCACTAAAACTACCTATACAGCATGATTTTGAGAAACCACACCCACCCACGCAACATCAGGGCGACAGACCTTCATTTCACCATCAATGAATCCACTGTCCTGAACACACTAGTGCAAGCTACGCAGCCACCAAGGTTTCTTTGCGTGAGCAGGTCAAAATGAGGTGACAAGGAAAGAAAAAAAATGCCTAAGAAGAAAACGCGCCCAACACCCACCTGTACGCATTGAAGGAGAATCCAAAAAGAGATTATGGTGAAGAAAAATGACTCCACCGACTCCTCACGTAAGGACAGACATGACAGTCTAAAAAAATTTGTAGGCTGGGTGGTTAGGAGGAGGCCAAGGTGGCAGTGGAGGCAGGTAGAAAGAAAAAGAATCCGATGCCCAGCTGGGCATTACAGTTAGACACAACCTTTTTAATCTAACATAAGAAGAGGAAATGGTATTTGTGTAAGTTCATTGACCAAGCTGATCAAGACCATTTGTAACACCCTTGTTATGATCAACCAAATAAAATATTTTTTTGAAAAAAATACACCCTTAATATAAGTTCAATGATAGTAATGTTTTATATTATTAGTTAGTTAACTACTACATAATCTAGCAAATTAAAATATTCATAATCCTTTTAATAACATATAATAACCATGTGCAGTTGTAGGGGTATATCCAAATCTCAACGAGGTACCTTAAGTCTCTCTAAATGAGTGTGTAGATTTTTATATAATTTATAAAAACTTATATCGGTTATGAAAACTAAGTGCATCTCCTAAGTACCTACATAGAAGACATCCATACAACTTCCATCCGGTATATGACACTGTTTATTTAGGGAATTTATGATAAGACATTGTAGTCAAATAATACACTACTTTGGCCAAAGTTGTAAGATTTTCTTGGGAATATTAGTTTTATGGCCACATGCTAGCCTAAAAAATTAATGTTCCCTGACCACATAACCATATCAATATATTTATTCAGATTCCTTCTTGTTTGAAAAGGTGCACTAGCTAAGAAGGTGGAGAGTCCATTATTGGCTCATTTCGTTATATGTAAAGAATCTCTCTTGTACCATCTTAGGATTCGAAAGGAAAACTTAGGGACCACATAATGATTACCCATCATTTTTTCCTCACTACCCTTCATGTAACCATCCTAAGTAGGTACTAAGCTAAGATTATAGCTATATGATGTTTGAACATTACACTGTTTGATCCTTATACATAGGTTACCTTTTTCAGTAATTTTATTATTTTATCCATACCAAGCCCTTTGAAAATTATTACGTCACAATATTCATTATCTTTCCATATAAGGATAATAGTAACTCAACAAGTTACTAACCAATAATAGTGCCTCTTTTTTTACTTTTAACAAATTAATAATTTCTTGTAGGTGTAAGTTATTTAATCTAAACTGAATAAAATGTAATTTCAGAGTACCTATTATTCCTAGTGATGTAAAAAATTATAATTTACAATAAGATCCAAGTAATAAACATGAAATGATGTAAAATCCTAATAAAGAAGGAGAGACAAGAGGACTTATCTTATTTTGAAGAAGAATGAAGGCAATCTAGGTAGATATAAATGTTGAACAAATTGTAAACAGAGTCGTCACTACTCCCTATAAATTAGACAACTCATAAATTGGAAAGGATAGGAGCACCCAAGAACTAGTGACCATATCTAAGAAATAATTTCCAAACAAGTGCTTAGGTTTTGAATTTTTATGGGTCATAAGGTATTCACTCAAATATTCATTTTGTCTCTCCAAATTTGTTCTTAGGGTTCCAATCACACATGTAACCTCCAAAAACAATTTTACCTACACATATTCACAAACCACATCAAATCTAATAAAAAAAATATATAGAATGTGGATTCAGACTGATCTCATCGGTTACTCGAAGAGTGCGCTTACAACTGAGTGTTTCACTACATATCAGACTCTCTGTAGTTCTTGTGTGTATGTGTGGATATTATGCCCTAGGACTACCTTATTCAAGTTTCATGTGATGGCGAGAGGTATATAGAATGTAGAAATGTATAGCATGTGGTTTGAATAGAATAAACTTACCATTCATATGCAGGGTATGAAGAGTTGATGCATCCCTTATAGCTTGAATGAATGCTAGATGGATGTTTTGGAGTGTTTTTGGTGTCTTTTGGATGCAATCTTAGGTGATATTAGTAATGTTTATTATTTATTTCTTCATTTTAAACACATAACTATGTATTTATATTATTCCCTTGTTTGAATTTTGTAATTCCCAGTCCTCTTTGACATCGATCTTACTCTGATTTTTCACTTACTTTTTTTAGATACCTAGACTTTGTTATCATACTTGATCATTAGACATTGATAGACAAGCATTATTATATTTGATTAGTATTTTTATAGGAATTATAGATATTTTGATTACGAATATGTGTTGATTTATGGTGTGAATTATATGCATGCATATATAGATTTTTATATTTTGAACACATTTGATATTGATACATAGATTTTGTTAGATGACCTAACTAGTATTGTGATCTCTTTTTGTCGATGAAATGAAAGAATTTAAATACTTGATATTGTGAACAATTGGTTAAATTACTTGATATTAATGATGGTTTATTTATTATAGTTGATGATGTCGATTGATATGTATATTTGTGTTTTATTATCTTGATGTCATTAATATGGCCACGAGGTTAGAGAGGTATTGTTTTGATTTTTGCAAGAAATTGTAACACAACAAATAAAAGGAGATAGGAGACCAACAATTAAAGAATTTGTGGTATTGGAAATAGACAACCTTGACAGTTTTTGTATTTGTATGTTGTTTTGTTGTTGATATCTTATTAGGAGGTCCCCATTAGGGGGGTTGGCCTTAAATGTGACCAAGGGTAGATGTGATGTTCCCTTTCATTTTAATTATTGTTTTGTGAGTATGTGATTTATTTTAGTATTGTGATTCACAATTATTATTTTTAGTTAATGTGCTTCATTTAAATTGATTAATGTTTATTAATTATTGTAATTTGGGATGTGACTAAGGGGGGCTATTTAATATTGGTAGATTGTCCTTGATTTTATGTTGGATTGGAATGGATTTAATTACTTTTAAGTGTTGTGTAATCAACCTTGCATGTGAAATTCGGATTTGGGATTAAGGGCCATTTTTCTAGGCTTGTGGGGCAAGTTAAGGTTTTCCTACACTTATTAATTTCACCTACCATCTACCCCTATGGGTTAAGGGGTGAAAAATAGACCCCATTCTATGATTTTTGAGGTAAAAGATGATATTTATTGCTCCTTCTTCCATGAGTTTTTTATTGTGTCCTTTAGAGGTATGGGTAAGAGTTTGTGTGTGTAAGAGGTTTGCCATTTCCTCAACCACTAATTTATGAGATTTAGATTTTGTGTTTGACCATGTGATATGGATTTGAGGAGAAGTTACATTGCATCCTACATAAAGCCACCTCACCCTCCTCTTCCCTTTTTCTATATATACATGTTTATTAGATGGTTTTAGAATTGGACATTTTTTTTTCTCTCTTGCATTTTGGAGGAGCTTACTTTTGGAGTTATTTTTGGAACCTTTGAAATTGGTTGTTGCTTTATTTCAGACTTGGAAAAATTGTGGAGCTTTTCCTTTTGATTGGATACTCCTGCAATGGAAAGGTAGGGACTTCACCCATGTATTATTATTGGTATGTTGTCGTGCAATTGATTTTATATGGATGATTTTTGTATGTTTTTTTTGGTTTGAGAATATAATGGCATTTAGTATGTGTATGATAAAGAAATGGTGGTATTTTGGAGGTAGGCATACGATTATTGTTGTATATCTTTGGAGGGAGTTGGGTGTCCCACCTTTCTAAATGAGGGAAGTTTTTGCTTATCTTTTTTGTTTTATTTGAGGGAGGCATAAGAGTTGAGGGAGGCATATGAGTTTTTATGGAGAAATAAGAGTCTTTCTGGTATGTGAATTAGGTTTTTTGAGGCTTTTAAGGTGGTCACCTAATCCCATTGGGAGGAATAAGTGAATCCCCTTGTTGTTCCCTCTCTCTTGGCTTGATATCGAGCCTCTATGCTTGAGAAAATGGTATGTGTGTTGCTAATTTATATGGTGTTTATTATGTTGAAAGTTTTTGTGAATGGTTGTTAAATCCATGAAAAAGTTGTCATTGGTTTCTTGATACATCATGTTGTTTCATTGTTGGGGCTCAGGGGCCAATGAAGAGGAAGGATTCCCCTTCTCATTAGATTATTGGTTGGGTGGAGAGCATTTCCTACTCCCCTATTTTGTTGTGTGATTGCAGGAGTTATGCTACTTTTTTGGGATCCAAAGTTCATATTTGTAATGTTAGTCCCTTTATTGTAAAATGAAAGTGGAGAGCTTGTAATTTATTATTTTATATTTTTTGGAAAGAGGAACAATTATATTGTAAGAGGATGAACTATACTCTTAAGAAAAGAGACACCTCTCCTTCTCATTCTAAAAAGTTAGCATATTAAATGGCTGAAATTACTCAAAAGTTGTGTTTTGGATGCCTCTTAAAATAATGGTGTTCTCGTATGAAATTGTATGTTGAATCTTATTTTTTGTATTGTTATCAAACTTGAATATAAAATAATAAATTTTTATTTAAGCATGTCATACTTTATTTCCCTTTAATTTATAATGTAAATGGAGTGAATTAAATCATGGTGTTTTCGACTAAGTTTAGGAAATTTTAAGAGAAAAATTATACATTAAATGGGTGTAACCAAGGAAATATATTTATCCCTTTATTTACAAATGGTTAAAAATAAAAAGGATACAAATACAACCTATTCTTATATTCAAATATTTAGAAATTGTATAAGTTGCTTGTGCCTTGTAAGTTTTTATTTAAATATTTTGGATTGATAAATTGCTCAAAAAAAATAAGATACAAAAATATATATAGTTAAAAATACTTACCTTTATACAAATTTGCATCTTTAGGTTCAGATACCTACACAAATTTAATTTTATAAATTTATTGGATCTTTAAAACAATATATATATAAATATTTTTTTTTACATATAATAGTTATATTTTTGGAATATATTGGGTAAAAGGAGGGTTTTAGAAGGTCCCACAACCTTATACAGACAAGCCCATCAGGCCATATTTAACATTGATAGAAGCAGAGTCAAAATACCCGAGCAGATTCCAAAAAAAGGAGAACGAAAAAAACAACAAAGAAAGGAAAAGATACATCAAAGGAGCTTTTTCAGCTCAGAAACAGTGTTCTGAGCTCTAGGAGAGCCTGAGTCTTTAGTAAGAAGATCAGCCAGCTTGATTAGCTCCGCACAGTCATCCACAATGGCCGTTCTGGTGGAATCCGTGAAAGCCTCCCAAGCTTTCAGAGCTTTGAAGGCTCGCTGGAGCTTGCTCAGAATAGAGGAAACCATGTCAGCTCTGCTATTGTCTCTATTTGCATCAGCAGCCTTGGAATCAACAGGATTCGACTCCATCAAAGGAGGGGAGTGAAGAGAGTCAACAGCAAGAATTTTTTCATTGAAGATAGCCTTAGAACCAATAGACTGAGAGATGGGCTCCACATTCGGTTGATTGATATCAAGCTACTCCGGATCCGGTGAGTCAGGGTACAGCTGAGCTAGGCCCAAGAGAGCAGTAGCCTGAGAGAAGTCGGGGTTGGAAATAGGGGAAGGAGCACGACCACAGGCATCAGTGCCTTACAAGAAAAAGTAGGGGGGGTAGGGAAAGACAGGGTGGCAAGGGAGATGAAAACGACGCGAGGGGGACTCAGAATAGCCACGTCAGAATCCCAACCGGATGAGAGAATTAGCCGACGATGACGCCTCGAGGAGTGGAGGGAAGAGGAGTGGGGACGAGGAGAAGAAGAGGGGGAATGACGGTGATGACCCAATTTGGGAGGGAAGCAAAGGATGTAAGCGTGAGAAGCAGCGACAAAGAAAAGCAGGTAAAGCAACCCCAGGTGAAGAATAATGCCCTCACCCTCCCAAGCAAGCTGCACCAAATGTTCAAGAGACTGAAACAAGAATGCCGCCAGATTGATCTTCTTCCCCCATCGAAGATGGGAAAGAATGAAAAGATGAGGACCAAAAACCAGTCTGTATCTACCATCGATAGTAAAATAGCGCATAATGACTTCCGTAACTCTGTCCCAAGGAGAAGGCAAGGAATTCTGGGAGCAACCAGAAAGATATTTAACCGGCCTGTCACCAGGGGCATTGAAATCCTGAATTTCCACATGCAGCAAGCGTTTGTAGTTTATGTCACCTACAGCAGGGAGGCCGGGTGGCATCAGCAATGGCATTCGTGGAGATGGAGAAGTGAGTGTTGCCGAATTGGACCTGACCCTTCGTCCAGGAAGCCATGACCACATAAGAGACCAGCACCGAATGACCCGCCATTTTTTCCAAGAAGGTGGCTATACCATTCTCCATCAAAATGTTCCAAACCTCTTCATCATTCTTAAAAGACTCACAGTTGTCGGGCTCAAGGCGCTTCAATTGACCCCCCATGGGAAGAAGAAGCTTAAAAAGATTCAGAAGTGAGAGTTGTAGAGGGCAAAACCTGCTTGAACAGGTCTGGAAAGCTGCCGGCCAAGTTATCATTTCCCTTTCACCACCTCCTCAGATGATTAATGTGGCTAAAATGCTCATACGTGCAGAGATTCCTCGCATCAAAACAAGGCACCTTAATCAATTGCCCCTCAAAAAGAGTCAAATCCATATACTTCGTAATAATTGCCGCCGCCGAAAGAGAAGGCCATAGCGAGATAACCGAGACCCGAGTCAGCCCTTTTTTCCACCAGTTAGCAATGGGAAATATCATTTTGAGCGATTTGGCAGAGGTCCTTCGGGAAATTATCAGTCCAACTTTGCTGATTTTCAATGACAACACCAATATTAGCAAGGAGGTCGGCCACTTTATTTCCCTCCCGTAGAACATGCTAGAACTAGATACGATGGAAAAATCTTTGCATGAATCTGATATTAGCAATGATGTTACTAATCGACCAATGACCGGGATCATTAGACTGAAGGAGTTTGATTATGTTGAGGGAGTCACTTTCAACTTGAAGGGGATCATCACCCAAATTGATGGCCATCTCAAGGCCTTTGAGGATCGCCAAAGCTTCCGCACGATGGTTGGAGCCAAAATTGAAATTATGAGCAGAGGCAGCAACAATATATCCCGAAGAGCACCGAAGGATGACCCCACCTCCAGAATTACCAGGATTTCCCTTCAAGGCTCCATCAGTGTTGAGTTTTTTCCAGCCCCTAGGAGGGGGAGTCCAGCAGACTAAATCCCTATCAGAGTGTGTGCTCTTATATTGAATGGATAATAGCTTCTACCACTCCAGGGAGTTGCAGATTTGAATTTTTTGCTGATATTTGGTCCACGTGGACAGGTTGATATTTTCTTGGAGGGCCAGAGCAATCTTAATTGCCACTTGACAAGGATCAAGGCTTTTTTCTTTGAAGATTCTTCTGTTTATTTCTTTCCAGATGCCCCATAATCCGTGTTGTAGGAGCAGTTTCCAGGCCAATTTAAGAATGAGATGAGTAAAAGGAGAGCTCCATTAAGATAGGGTGTCCTGGATGGAACCTGGAAAGATCCAATGAACTCCCAACCTTGAAAAAATCCACTGCCAAATAACTTGCGAGAAGGAGCAATGGATCAAAAGATGAGCAGAGGACTCCGCATCATTAGCGCATTTAACACACATTTAGAGGGGAGGGAGAAACCCCTCCTTTTCAAATTCTCACCAGAGAGGAAAGCATTCTTAGAGGAGAGCTAAGAGAAAAAGCCAACTTTGGGGGTGATCTCATTAGGCCAAACTTTGGAAAGGGGAGGGCCATGGTCAGCACTATGCAATGAGAGATAAGCTGCCTTAACGGAGAATGAGCCCGACGGGGAGAGGGGTCAAATAATCTCATCCTCATTTTGGGTGAAAGGGATGTAGATGGAAGAGAGAATCACTTTGAGAGAAGCCAGCAGGTTTCTCTGCAGCTCGCTGATATCATCCCATTCCTTAATATCCCATAAGGGAATGGAGTTTACAACCTTCCAGTAGCCCGAAGCTAATCTACCATGTTTATTGATGATACTTCTCTTAATGGGGTCCCAAGTAGGATTGAGATCAAGGGGTTCTTCCCCTATCCATAGATCCCTCTAGAAATCTATAAGCCTACCATTCCCAAATTTCCATTTGGTGCCATCACGAATAATGGGGAGAGAGCTACTAATAGAGTTCCATATGGCTGAGCCTCTAATAAGAATGGAAGTAAGCAGATCTTCATGATTGGCTAAATATTTAGTTATAAGCAGATGGGCCCAACCGGAGTCACCGTTAGCCACTTCCCAAGCAAGTTTGGCCAGAAGGGCCCCATTCATTTCATTCATTTTTCGAAGACCGAGCCCACCATGAGGGGTTGGCTTACACACCTCTTTCCAAGCCACAAGATGGATCCTTTTCTTATTTTCAGTACCAGACCAGAGCAAGTTCCTTTGAATTTTTTCCACAACCTCCCTCACAGAATTGGGGATCTTAGGCAGGGACATGAAGTAAGTAGGGAGGTTTTGAAGTGTGGCTTTCACCAGTTGGAGCTTGCCAACCTGACTGAGCAGCGCACCTTTCCAAGCGGCTAGCTTTTTCTGATACCTTTCAATGACAGGATTCCATAGATTTTTTTACTGCTTTCCATGGAAGAGGGGGATGCCAAGATAAGAGGTGGGAAGATCCATAATAATACAACCAAAAATATCAGCAATTTTTCTCTGAATCCTAGGGGGCGTATTGATGAAGGAGATGCTGCTCTTGCTGAAGTTGACAGTTTGCTGAGAAGCAGATTGATAGAGAGAGAGGATCTCCATAATATCCTGGGCTTCAATAACAGAGGCTAAATTCAGCAGTAAGGTGTCATCAGCAAACTGGCTATGAGTGGCTGAAGGACAATTAGAGGTGATTTTCATACCAGAAATGATGGATTGATTTTTTGCCACAACCAAAGCTCTGCTGAGGGAGTCCGCCATAAGAACAAATAGAAAAGGTGATAGGGGATCACCTTGCCTGATACCTCTGTTGCTTTTGAAGAAACCCATAGGAATGCCATTGATAAGAATAGAGAAGCAAGGGGTCGAGATACACGAGAAAACCCAGCTACACCACTTGTTGTCGAAACCAAACTTTTCCATGACCTTAATTAAGAAAGGCCAGCTGACTCTGTCAAAGGCTTTTTGCATATCCAATTTTAGGATCATTCCTGGGGACTTCGCAAGAAAGGCCAAGTGAATGGCCTCATGAACAGTAATTATACCCCCTTGGATAAGACAACCTTTAATGAAGCCATTCTGATTGTGAGAGATGAGGTCCGACATTAGAGGTTTAAGTATGGAAGCCAACATCTTAGTGATTATCTTGTAAGACGTGTTACAGAGACTGATCAGTCAAAAATTGGACACATCTTTAGAGTTCTGCACTTTTGGGGCGAGAGCCACAAAAGTGGTATTCCATTCTTTAAGAAGATTGTTGTTCATCTAAAATTCGTTAACTGCTTGGAAGAGATCCTACTTGATGATTTCCCAAAAAACTTGGAAGAAGGCGGAAGGAAAGCCATCCGGACCCAGAGCTTTGTCTCTCTTCATAGCAAAGACTGCTTTATGAATTTCCTCCATTGAAAAAGGCTTGGTCAGATTGTTATTCATCTCAGGAGAAACCAGACGTGGGATATGCTGTAGTATTTCATTCATTGATTGTTCCGGAGGAGCCAGATCAGCATGGAGGAGATTGGAATAGAAGGATATAAGC